>CP139502.1:318717017-319252017 GCA_021014915.2 Artemisia tridentata subsp. tridentata
TTGAAATTATTACAAGAATGTATTTTAACAAGTGCGCATACATATTTTAGTAGTTGCATATATGTACTTTAACAGAATTCCATTTTAATAAAATTATTGTTGCTAATTTTTGTACTTTTCTTTGTATCAGGTGTAATTACAAGAATGTTCATGGCTACGGGTGTGCATATATGTCCGAATTTTGAAAAAATGTTGACGGCTACGCGTGTGCATATATGTCCGACTTCTAAAAATGTTGATAATAATGAGCGTGCACATATGTTCGTTTGCGTTATATATATTAGTGCATGCATGTATTGATCGATTAGATTCATGTATTTATACTTTTTAGAAATTTGTTTTATAATTGTATTTTAATTGATATTGAATTTTGTATGTAACATTTATGTTATTGTTTTGTTATAAAAAACACTTATGCACTACATCTCGAAAATAAAATGAAAAAATTAGTACATAAAAACACCTATGCACTACATATGGAAAATAATATACATGCCGGAAAAAATTAGTACATATAAAACATACATGCACCTAGTTTTTTTTTTTTTTCAAATAATCCATGCTGGAAAAAAAAAAAAAAAAAAAAAAAAAAAAAAAAAAAAAATCCTAAAATTATGGGATTTTAAAAAACGAATTTTAATAAAAAAAAAATCACAAATAAATAGAAATTGTCTTTTACTATTATACCCTTTTGATTAAATAAAAATTTTAATATTTAAAAAAATATGATTGGTCTAGGGGAGTTCTCGCAGTTCCCGCACTTAACAGGGTTCTGAAAATAAAGCTCCCCTATATATATATATATATATATATATATATATTATATATATATATATATATATATAGTGAGACTTTCTTGCGAGAACCATCTTATCTGCGAGAACTGACAGAACCACCAAAAACATACATGCACGCCTTCAATAATTGTATTTTTGCACATATGTTCTAAAAACAACATATATATTTAAAAAAAACATGGTTGTTCTAAAGAATTTGATAAGAAATTGGAAATACAAAATTTTTCTTTGAAGGTGTGCATGTGCGTTCTTATAAGGCTTGCAATGACAATATTGCGGCCGTGTGTAAGATTTTTGTGAAAAAATAGGATAAGTTCATGATGATATTGAAGAACATAGGTGGATACTTACGATTATTGATGATTTGCATGTATTTTTATTTTATTTTAAAAGACGTGCATGTATGTTTTTTGTGGTTCTGTCAGTTCTCGCACATAAGATGGTTCTCGCAAGAAAGTCTCCTTATATATATATATATATATATATATATATATATATATATATATATATATATATATATATATATATAGTGTAACTTTCAAACGAGAACCATTTTATCCGCAAGAACTGAGAGAACCACCAAAAACATACATGCACGCCTTCAATAATTGTATTTTTGCACATATGTTTTCAAAACAACACATATGTTTTAAAAAAACATAGTTGTTCTAAAGAATTTGATAAGAAATTCGAAATACAAAAATTTTCTTTGAAGGTGTGCATGTATGTTCTTATAAAACGTGCAAAGACAATATTGCGGCCGTGTGTAAGGTTTTTATGAAAAAAGAGGATGAGTTCATAATGATATTGAAGAACATAGGTGGATGTTTACGATTATTGATGATTTGCATGTATTTTTATTTTATTTTAAAAGGGGTGCATGTATGTTTTTGTTGGTTCTCTCAGTTCTTGCGGATAAAATGGTTCTCGTTTGAAAGTCCCTCTATATATATATATATATATATATATATATATATATATATATATATATATATATATATATATATAGTGAGACTTTCTTGCGAGAACCATTTTATCTGCGAGAACTGAGAGAACCACCAAAAACATACATGCACGCCTTCAATAATTGTATTTTTGCACATATGTTCTAAAAACAACATATATGTTTTTTTAAAAACATAGTTGTTCTAAAGAATTTGATAAGAAATTGGAAATACAACATTTTTCTTTGAAGGCGTGCATGTATGTTCTTATAAGGCGTGCAACGACAATATTGCGGCCTTGTGTAAGGTTTTTGTGAAAAAATAGGATAAGTTCATGATGATATTGAAGAACATAGGTGGATACTTACGATTATTGATGATTTGCATGTATTTTTATTTTATTTTAAAAGACGTGCATGTATGTTTTTTGTGGTTCTGTCAGTTCTCGCACATAAGATGGTTCTCGTAAGAAAGTCCCCCTATATATATATATATATATATATATATATATATATATATATATATATATATATATATATATATGGGAATATCTTAGCTACACCAAAGGTGTAGCCAACTTAGCTACATCAGAATGTTAATTTCATGCATAAATCCCCAATTATGATGTTAATTTAACATCTTAAACTTGTTAACCTTCCTAATCCATCACCTCCAACATCTATTGTTTAATATTGTTGCAAATTTTTATGTGTGTGTTCTTGAATCTAGTTTCAGACATGAAAATGGCTATTAACATCTTACATTTGCAACAATAACTAACTTAGTGTAAATGTCAATGATAGATGTTAGTTCCGAGGTATTATGGAGTGGAAATGGATTTATGATGTTAATCGGGCATAAAATTTCATGTTTTGTATCTCAAATTGGCATATTGGTGTAGCTAAGTTGGCTACACCATGGAAAAAAGTCATAGTAATATATTTTAAATTATAAGCTTTCTGAAATTAAATTTTGTAAAAAACAATCAAACCTCATGAAAAAAAAGTCATAGTAATAAGAAAACATAATGGATACTATTATGTCAATGGAAAACAAGTCGAAGTGTTTCGTGTTACTTTCTAAGAGATGTTTTATTGTCTATATGCTAATTTCGTGTTCTTTTTGCTATTTTGCTGATTGTGTTTAATTTTCGCCGCATGATTCTCAAAGCTAATTCTGCATGATTCAACATGAAGTATGGTGTCTTAAGAATAATTAACATGTATCTTTGTTATAATATTTCCTGTGTAGACAAGAGACCGGGTATGCACCAACTTCAAACATATTACTCAGCTCATCATGTGATTTATATTACACATTGTGAAACTTAGTTCAAATAAGAACTCAAAGGATAGCAAGCTAGCGACCACGCAGGAGCTTTTGACATCGTCATTAAATAACTCTTAACAGCAAAACAAGAGAGCAATTTAAAAGTACATTCTCGTAGGCTACTCCGACTGACAATTAGTTAGTGCATATCCCGTCACTTGTTTTCTTATATTCTTGATGTAATAAGCACTTTAAAATAAGCATGGCTAGCTACATAGCCAAATATGCAATCCCAAACACCAACTATGAATACTGATTCAAATTTGGAACGCCAGCCAAGGGTGTTCATGACCATCACAATATCTTTTATATACTCTTAACAGATATATCATAATTTCTACACACGATATAAGACATGCAATAGATCTGATGCTTCAGTTTGGCAAGTAATGTTACGAATAGCCAGCCAAGCCTCATGAGTAAATGTAGCTCTTGGCTTGGACATACATTTGCTAATTGAAAAGGCTAAAGTTTGCACGGTTAATGTGAAGACAAACATTACCTCAACTTTTCTGAATACTACTGGTATGAGTTAACTACCAATCACTTTCCTCTCGCCACCCGGGTTAGTTCACTGTTCACTACTCTCGATGATTTTAACATCAATCCTTCGAATCCACTGCAAAATTATAACCAAGGCGATGTCACAAACTATACAGCATAATACAGATATCAAATGGACATATAATGGGTAATAAACCAAAACATTTTTTGAGTCAAAATAGGTTAATTTTGTTATGCCGTCAAATACTGGGAGTAAGCAAGAGAGAGAGCATACAGTCTTCGACGTCCTCCAGCTCATAATAATGAGGTGCTATTTCCAAAATCCACTCAGGGTTTACTTCAGTAACCTGCATATATGAAATTTATATTACTATAACATCATAGAACAGTCCATCCCCACAATTAGAGGGTCTGGTGTTAGGTCAAATGTCAAAACAGGTTAATGTTGAAACCATCCATTTTCTGCTAGTGCCAGAACAGATAGGGTCGGGTTAACCCGACAGGCCGTTTTGTCAAATTCTCAAAACACAGAATAAATGTTCTTTGGAAAGGTAATTTTCAAAAGAAGTATAAGCATAAACGATGTATATAAAATGATTACAGAAATAATCTTGTTATATTAACAGTCTACATTAAAGAAAAACTGAATCATTTTAGCCCATTTGACACATTCAACCCACCTAATCTGTTTTGTTCTATCAGTCCCAATTTCCAGCTCCACACTTGAGAGATAAAAAAAAAGCTCAACTGAATAACACTGGCAACGGGTCAAAACAGCTTATGGCTGAAATAAAACATCTTTAGTGAGAAACAAAATGGGTTGGATTGACCCGCAAACAGTTGTCCAGTTTTCAAAATACTAAACTATCAATGTATAGATAATGAGAAATAGAGTACTATAATACTATTACATCAAAATACTAAGAAGGTCAATCTCAGTGGGGATACCTTGTATTATTTTAACAAACGGCTGGATTTGAAGTCAGTCACTGAAATGCTTACATAATTACACAACCAAGATTCTCAAGCGGGTTCTGGCTATAAGTTATCATCTTTGGGTCTCGGTAGCTTTAGTGAACTCATTGGAAGCTTGCATGGTGAAGCAATGTAGGAAATTTCGCAATTTCCAGCCTCTAGATTATATTGTTTGTGGGAGTTTATGCTAATTTAAGACTTATTGAAAATTTATTGTTTAATTTTAAATGGAAACTACTCATCTGAGTTGCATGCTAGTGTTATTTTTCTTCCCATATTCATACCGATATGGCGATATTTTATCAAAAAAAAAAAAATAATAATAAAAAAAAAAAAAATTCAGGCTATTTGACACGTTTGACCCATTTGACCCGTTCCCTTCTATCGCTAAACCAAAGTCGACCCATAATTTAGTTAATGGGTCAAAACTGCCACATCCGCATGCATAATAAAATAAAAGTCGTATTAAATGACAACATAGGCAGTACCACAGTACGTACCTGTCGCATGTATTGCTTAGCAGTCGAGACTATCTCATGGTATACCACCCATTTAGGAAGCACCTTTACATGAAAAAACGAATCATCAACAACCAATACAAAGAAGCACCATCATATACAGCTTATAGTTTTTCAAAGTTTGATTATAAATTATTGTAGCCAGAATGTTACCTTGGCTAAACCAGAGCTGGAGTGAATATAGACACTCTCACGGTGTTTGACGGGTAAGTAGGATCCATTCACATGTATCTTTGCCAAGTTGGGGAAGTATCCTGAAAAGTGCCCAAAAGATTAATACATAATGGTGGTTATAATGTATGTTACAAACTAATCGAGTTTGCGTACAACCTGAGATAATGGCCTTCTTAATTGCAACCAAATCACCATTACTTTTTTTTTTGGGTGCAAAGGTGAAAAAATATATTAGCTCAATATCATGATACAAGAAAAGCATCCAAAATAGAGCTAATGACAAGCCATAGCATCTAAAATTGGAGCTGAAACAAACCATACAACATTCAAATCATGAAACTCAAACAAAACAGCACTATACATACGACAGCAGACTCCATTCCTCCAATTCACTACTAAATTCATGTTTTAACAGATACCTCTTTCTCATAATATTGAGCATTACTTGAGGTTAAATCGATTTCAACTATTTTCAATATCCCCTCCAACTGCTTTCTTATGTCTAGAGCACGCTCCATACTCCTCACCTTCATTAAAGTTAAGTTATTACTCCGTATATTATTAGATCAGTAGCATGCTCACTTGATTAACAAATCAGTACCTTAATCTCATTCTCAAGGCACCACACAATAGAGAAGTTTGATTACTTCCACAAACTGTAGACCTGAAAATATAACAATTATCTATTTACTAACACTATAGAGATTGAATAACCGAGCATTAATCCATCGAAATACCACAAAATTATCTATTTACTAACACACCTTAAGAAGTGCAATGTGATCCCCACCATCATCACCTTGATAAAAACGAGCATTGTTTTTATTGAATATTGGATTACAAAATACAGAAGCTCCAACGGCCAACATGGCAGCAATTGTGATGATCTCTACAGAGCATTTGTACTTGTCAGATGCGACAATCATCCTTGACAGCATTGGACCGAACGGGAATTCTATCATCTTTCTACCAACAAGTGCCAATGCACCATCTGTATCGAGTGCACCCAAAGCTAAAAGTAGCTTTTGGGCATTAACTACTGCATCAACTCGAGGTGGGTCAATGAAGTCAAAATTCTTCAGGTCATGGTTTCCGAGACTTTTTAGTGTGAGAACGACATTAGCAAGCTGGGTTTGTTGGATCTCTGGGACGGTGTTATCTTCTAGCTTGTTAAATTTGTCTGCAGCATACAACCTGAAGCATTTTCCGGAACCTGTTCGTCCAGATTGACGAGCCCTTAGATATGCTGATGCCTTTGAGATATGGGTTATGACTAATGACTCCAGGCCCGTATGAGGATGGTAAGCTTTCCTCTGAACAAACCCGGTATCAATGACGTATTTAATACCATTGATGGCTACCGAGATTTCTGCAATGCTAGTTGCAAGAACCACCTTGCGGGCCCCATTACGAGTCGGTTCAAATATTTTTGAATGAAACTTAGGTGGAAGATCTTCATGAAGTGGGCATATTAATAGTTCGTCCACTTGACTCCCTAACCCTCTTGTTCGCTTAATTAGCATGCGCTGAGCTGCTTCAATTTCCTCATGGCCCGTGAGGAAAAGTAGTATGTCACCATCCCCACATGGTTGACTCACATGAATCATAAGTACGGTTTCGATTGCAGAATCGAGGTAATCAGGATGTGCCGTTCTAGCGTAGTTAATTTCAACAGGAAATATCCTTCCTGGAATTTTGAAAACTGGAGCACAGTCAAAGTAGTCACTAATTTTCCTGACGTCCAATGTAGCACTCGTAATGAGTAACTTAAGTCCAGGACGAGAACTGGCAATGCCCTAACAAAACACAAAGTACTTAATAAATGGGTCAGATTATGAGCCGTCATAAACGGTTTCGACTGCCTTAGAGGAAGATATGCTAAGGTTACGAGCTTTAGGTTTACTTTTACCTTAAGTATACTCAGCAAGATTTCAGTTGATACTAAATTCTCATGAGCATCCTCCACCATCAGGACACTGATTCCATGTCGAGAATAAGTATAAACAAAATAATGTGCAAGTTAGGAATGAAGGAAAAGTTTCGTTCATTCAATTTCTAGTTGGCATACAGATTATGTGTCTGAATCTGTTTTACTTTTAGCGAAAACATATGCAAGTTAGGAATGAAGGAAAACGATTATTAAGAATAATGAAGAAATTGTTGATGAATTTGGGGAAAGAATGAAGGAAAAGTTTCGTTCATTCAATTTCTAGTTGTCCAATTATACTGTTAGCTAGCATCATATTACTAATGTGAAATTTTATTCCACAAACTCTATTACAAATAGAATATTTGCATAAAACAACTCAAGAGATTGTAGGCATTAATAATTCATTGAAACTTCCAACCCGTTTCCTTTTTAGCAAAGTTTTTCTATTTGGCCCATTCAACCCGCTTAATAAGAAAACGATTATTCAGAATAATGAAGAAATTGTTGATGAATTTAGGGAAAGAATGGATAGTAGTGAGACTAATGATGCTATTGATACTGGGAAAATTGGAATGGGGCTCAAGGCTCAAGCTGTTAATACTAATCATTCTTATGTGAAATCTTTTGTTAACACTGTGAAAAACAAGGCAGTAGAAATTGGATGA
The DNA here is from genome assembly GCA_021014915.2 of Artemisia tridentata subsp. tridentata. NCBI lineage: Eukaryota > Viridiplantae > Streptophyta > Magnoliopsida > Asterales > Asteraceae > Artemisia > Artemisia tridentata. Next base: position 318,724,854 of record CP139502.1, read on the forward strand.
TGACACTATGTGGGGTAAACATGGACTATGTGACATAATTATTTCAGATGTAGTTGCTGGTTTTACCATTGCTACATCTATAGACATTTAGTGAAAAGGAGAAAATTACATAGCCAAACTCGAAATCCAATAGACATTTCCTTTTAGAACAAAGAGTAAGCAAAACAAACACCAATCTAAAACAAACAAAAAAATATTCAAATCGCTAACAGAAAAAGTATCAAACAACAACAGCAAACCAGTCTAATAACTTGATGCATCAAAAAGCTTTGTCTTCACTCTTTTAGCCATATCATTTGTTAAGACGAAGTAGTCTCATCTTTCACGATTCACTAGCCTCCATCCAAATGATACACCAACTCAATTCCACCAATGAACTGCTAATCAAAACACCATAAACATACAATGACCTCTTTTGACTCTGCAATACTGGCATGACACTACATGATATAATGACCTCTTTTGACTCTGGAATACTGGCAATGTATTCATGTTCCCAATGCTTGTTTTCCCTGAAATCATGATTGGCAAACCAACTTTATCAGAATATTAACTACACTGCAAGTCAATTTGGACATTGCAAATCAGATATTCAAAACTATATTCGAATGAATGTTAGAAAGAGAGAGACATCTGAATTTGTTAAGAAACGCGTAAATTAAAATGAAATATTATCTGAATATATAAATATATGGTGGTGTCTAACATACGATGAAAAAACCAAACCCACTTTAAATAGGTTTATATGACCTCGTATTAAAAAAAGATTCTCAGTTTTTAAGAAATAACCAAAATTCTACAAGCAATCCTAGTTCATTATTTATTTTGGAAATTGTAAAATAAACTATTGTAATTAAATCAAAGAAAAGTTAATTAGTTGGTTAAAAAATATACTTACTGGGATAATTATCTGAGTCACATTTTCGAGTGTTGATTAGTTAACTCTTTTTTTCTTATTATAACACCATAGTTTAAATTCAGATTTTTTTGTATATTTGTGACTATTTTACCCCTACATTAGTTTTATTACCCTATTAACAACGAACCGTAAATTGACAACATGAACAAAATACACACAAAAGTCTAAATACAAAACTTTTATGTTATAAGAGTAAAATTAGAGAGAACATACCTTCGTATTATGTTTGTGACTCGTGGTCTATTTCGATGCAGGGGATATGGGAGATTTTGGGCCAGTAGGAGCCTCCTCTACTGCATCTTTCTTTCAGGTCTGGACATCCCCATATTCTCAAAATCAAAAGTGAGGGCAACAACGTTTCTGGTAGATCTTTCATCTTTGGGCATTCAATAATGAGGAGCTGTTGGAGGGAGGTGAGGTGTTGGAGTCCCTCGGAAACTGTTTCCAACTTATCAAAACTTCTAATGCAAAGTCGAATAAGAGATGAAGGAAGATGAAGATGAGACAATCGACTCCAATTAGTTGCTTCTTCTTTTTCTTTTGAACCACTTAAGTCTAGGTCAACAAGTGAGGTTGGAAACTTCAGCGGGCCCCATTCTGAGATGGGCTTCTTCAACACACCTATTTCAAGCCCACGCAAGTTGGGAGGCCAAAGCCCAGTTGGAACATCCGTACTTGGACAATAGCTTATTTCCAGATCAGTTAACGAGGTGAGACTATGCAATTGGAGGTGTGCAAATAACGACTCCTCCGTACTATTACAATTGTATAATACCAATCTTGTGAGGTGAATAAAGTTACCCCCAAAATCAATGATCGATGCCACATTTGGATGCACTGATATGCATAAATATTCAAGCATTGGCATGCTTTTGCTGTTGATAAGTAACATATTCTTCTTTCCTCCTTCTCCCAACTCATGCCACATTAGTTTTTCACATTTCTTGAGTTCAACATACTTGAGCTTCTGCCCTCCGATTCCCATTGAGAAGGAGACACATGTAATTGAATCACAATAAGCGATAACCAACCTCTCAATGTTGTCAGGACAACTTAAATGCTTGAAATTTTCACAACCATACATGAATAACGAGCTAAGAGATGTTAGGAAGTTGCTCCCATAATTATACTCCTCATCTTTCTCCCCTAAACTCACCAAATTTTTACATTGCCATACTTCCAACTTCCTTAAATTCACAAGAACCTTACTACTTGCCTCTGCTTCTTTTGATTCCCACAGGTATCTTATTTCATCACAACTTGTGACTTTCAATTCTTCAACTGCCTTAAGATCCAATATAACACCTCTCCACACCTCATTAGTAAGCCCTGAAATATATCCTATATTCAACTTGGTGACTGATGGAGCAGTGTGCACCATACTTCTCAACAAACCAACACCACAATCATGTATTCTCAAACCCCTTAATGAAAATAGCGGTGCTTTAAGTGAGACTTCAACCAAATTTGGACAATTTATAATGCAGAGCTCTTTCAGGCATGGGAACACAGAATCTCCAACCCCACTACTACTGTATGTTGACCAAACCTCCCAACTCGGCATACCTTTAAACTCTAGAATTTCAAGTGAACGAAATGCAACACCAGTCCCAAGAAACTCTAAACCCACATCTTTCACATCGTCCATGTCTTGGATAGATAACCTTTTAAGTGACGGTAGTTGCCCGAGTGGTGGTAGAGATGTACACTTTTTACAGCTATGTATAGACACATGAGCCAACATACGGAAAGAGGGTTCCCCAACCCATTTGGGAAACTCTAAACCCAGATAGTTCACAATGCCTAGCCTCTTCAAACAATCATTATATGGCTTCAATGCATCAAGGACATCGCTATCAGTAGTCTCCTTTCGGGAAGCATCTGATACGTCACTCCATTCAACCTCTAACTCAGTAAGCCTCTTTTGTGATAACTCTGCTTCTCGTGCTTCCGTTGCGTTTTTTACTTTTTCCAGGCCCTTAATGGAAACTTTCCCATGAAGATTCTCAAAATCTTTAAGTTGGGTTATCGAAAAATCATTTTCTCCTCCAATAATGATTTTTGAAAGAGTTTGCAGGCTTTTCAACTTAGCAACCCCTACAGGCAAGTCTCTTAAAAGCGGAGTATCTCTAATGTCAAGATGCCGCAAACTTTTAAGCTTTATGAAGTTGTTGGGCAACTTAGTTAAACGAGAACAACCAAAAAGGATTAGCGTCTCTAAGTTATAGAGATCACAAACATTTTCTGGTACATGTGTGATTTCAGTATGAGATAAATTAAGATAGCGTAAATGCTTTAATTTACCAATGGAGTCCGGAACCTCGCTTATATCATAACCACTCAAACTTAAAACCCTTAAGAATTGCAACTTAGGGAGTAAGTCAACCAAAACCTTATTCGACAAGTAGTTTTTTAGGTATGGCGACCATTCTTTCACCCCTACCCCTACGGACAATAATGTTCTCAAACCTTTAGCTCCTTCGATCCCCTCAAACTTCTTGTAAGCTACATATTCCTCACAAACAAAAGACATATGACGACACTTATCTAAAGTTTGTTTCCTAACATTCTTTCCCATTTCCTTCTCTAGCCTGAAAAAGAAATCTCCGGCAACAGATGTGGCCAAATCATTCATAAGATCATGCATAACAAACAAAGACTCGTCATTAGGTGAGTGTTGAAAAAATGAACGTGATAACAACTCATCAAAGCATTCGTGACCCAAACGTTCTACAATTGACTTGCTTGGACGTACTCGGTGCAAAAATCCTTCTGCCATCCAGAGCAGAATCAAATCTTCCTTGTCAAATGCATAGTCCTTTGCGAACAAAGAGCAATATGCAAAGAGCTGCTTCAAATCGGCAGGAAGTTCACGGTAGCTTAGTCTAAGAGCCGGAATAATTTCATCCCCCTCTTTTAACCTCCATATCTCACTATCCACTATTTCCTTCCATTCTAGCTCATCCTTTTTTGTCCTCATTAACCTTCCAAGTGTTATTAAAGCCAGAGGCAAACCATTACATTTTTTAACAATGCCTTCACCATGTGCTTTAAATGTTGGATGGGAGTCAAATTTATCTGCACCCAACGCATGTTGAGCGAATAAAGACACAGAATCATCTTGGGATAAACGTTCCAGAGGGTTTGAATTATCATAACCCAACTTTTTCAGCAACTGCTCCTTCCGAGTTGTCATGATAATTTTACTTCCGCGAGAGCAAGCATGAAATGGACGTACCAAGGTTTCCCAATCCTCACGGCTTTCACTCCAAACGTCATCTAAAATGAGTAGAAACCGTTTATCCCTAAGTTTCTCTCTGAGAGCTTCTTGAAGAAGATTTAAATCTGCAAATTTCTTATCTTCCCCACTAACAGATTGGAAAATAATTGTACTTATTTGGAAGCTATCCCACTCATCTGAAACACATACCCACGCCTTGAGTTCGAAATGATCCTTAACTTGCTTTTCATTATACAAAAGCCTAGCTAGAGTGGTCTTACCTACGCCACCCATACCAACAATGGGCACGATGCTAAAGTTTTCTTTGCATGGTTCATCCGCCAATAGCCTTTGAACCAACGCATCCTTATCACCTTGTCGCCCAACAATTCTATCTTTTGACCTATCATCCAGCAATGAGGTCTCGTATTTTCTATTTCTATCTTTTGACCTATCATCCTTCACTTCTAAACCAAGAGTAACTTTTTCCTTCTCTAGATCTTGCAACTTATTGTTAATATAATCTAACCTGCGACACATCTTATTGCTTAGTAAGAAATTTGTGCAGCAAGATGGGATGAGCTTTCGTGCTATGCTAGTTCTGCCTCCAGTGAGCTCACGATGCATAGGCTCAGTTGCCAAGTCATCAAGAATGTCATCTATGTCATACGCTAAGTGTTGGAGACCGTTGAGCCAATTTTGAACAGAAACTTCTTTTATTTCCTTGTCAGCAGCATCGATAAGGAGATCCTGGATATGGGATAATGTCTTCGCCAAGTTCTTCAGCTCGGAACGAATTCCCTTTGCGCGAACAACTTGCTTTATGGCTTCAGTCGCCAGCTTCTGTAAAACAGCTTTGACGAGGTCAGACGCCATGCCTTCAGCCATTGTTAATGGTGATTGGGTAAACTGGGACTGTGTTCTCTAGTTTCAGTAAGGGAAAGGAAGGAAGGTAAAAGGAGGGTAATAAACAAAAGTAGGTATGCGAGTGGAATATATGCAAAAGTTGACAACATCATGTAAGTATCGAATATATTGTCTTAGAATATATGGTGCTTTTTTTTTTTTTTTTTTTTTTTTTTTTTTTTTTTTTTTTTTTTAATTTAGTTTGTTAGAAATGTATTTAATTAGTGTTTTTGACTTGATACATGAGAAAATTTAAACAATTCTAAAGGAATCAATTACCTAAATAATTCAAACCTAGTTCATATCTAGCGATAGTCATTAATCATTTAATCCCAATAGGTAAACATATCATGCAGAAATTCAAGAAAGTTCAAGCAATAGTGTTGAAAGTGAAAGATTATCATCTTGATAATCATTAATGATCTTAATCATCATTTTCGTCAATTATTTGAGAATATTTATGTATTGCATATTTCAAAAGACTTGAATAGGCCATCATATGAAATCTTTTTTTCGAATCATTGTTCATTTGTATCATCGTTGTAAAGGCTAGCCTCCAATAAAACTTTACAAAAATAGAGAGGCCCTAGGAAATGGTGAAAGTAACAACTTTAAATCATCAAATCATAAACATAAAATGTCAATCTTAGAAAGGTAAGTACATGTATTTTATCCTTCAACCCAAAAATTAGATACACCTTAATATATGTCTAAAAGACCACCAAGTACAAATTGTCGTGCAATTGACATAGCATCGTATGCTATTTTAGCCTATATCGCAACTAACTTCCGAGTTTAAGCTCATAAATATGAGGTTTACATTGTTGATAGGACATTTTAGTCATTTTAATTTGCCTGAAGTCAAAATTAAAGTATTCTCACTTGAACCGAACCATGCCAAATTTTCATGAGCTTTTCATGGTGCCAAGTGAACGGTGACATGGTCTAATAACGACTCGCGATTGCATAAAATCATTAAGACATAATATAGACAAAAAAAAAGGGGTAATATAGAGAAATTGGTATGCAAATTTAATATTATTTTGCAACAAAAAACCATGTTTTACCAAATATGACACGCTCTTCGTCAGATAGATGACGCAATTGTCACAAAATCACATCTTCAAATTTATACATCTAGCTATTAACAGTTGACCTTTATACAACCAAAACAATTAGTAGGTGGACGCCCATTTATCTAAACTGCAAAATAAGTTAGGACACTTGTTAATCGACGACCTTCATGTATATTAAAGCAATACCAAACACCACTCATCCAAACTAAGTTTAAAGACGAACATGCACAAATCTTTGTACCTCACAAAACAAAATTTACGGAAGCCCACAACACTCCTTATTAGCCAATGCATTATCAACAACACCCTAAAACCAAAAGGTAACCAAATATTTTTAGTTTGAACACGGTCAATGCTACTTTAATAGTTTTTTGGAGGCTAAGGAACGCAAATAATTTATTCTTATTTACATGAAAATTGTATTAGGGATACTGCGACTTTCTAATAAAAGTGAATAACTAATAGTGGCATGCGAGAAACAATGAACTTGAGCTCCAACCATGGGATAACATTGTCAGAGCATAGTACACTCATTGTGTTCCTTGAGGATCTGATTGGAACCCTTCATAAAATTATTTGCTATATAATCCAGAGATAAACTCATTGGTCATCGAAAATGTTACCACCTCCTCGCAAGTGGATAACAACTTTAACTAATAAAAGTTTACCATTTGGTAGAGTACACACAAACAGTTTTCTTCAACTCGGTAATTTGTTAGGCCACCTAAACAATTATTAAGGGCATATAAACAGTTTCCACCAACCTATTTAGACGCGTTAGCCATGTCCCCCATCCTGTCACCCCATTTGAGAGAGCTCATTTGCTGATAAGGCGGTCAATGGTGTGAGCTTTGAAGGATTTATGACCACACACAACACATGTAACAGTAAGGCTTGCTTTCTGAGTTATAATTAGCAATTACAAATTCCATCATCTCTAGAGGTAGTGATATAAGCAGGTCACTGTAGAGCAGGTTATGAAGGGTTGACCCAAAACTGTTTTTATTCATTTTTAAATCTCTTTTTAAATAACTGTTTGGATCACAAATCAGTCTTTCAAAACAAAAAGGTGCTTAATTTTTTTTCTTTTTGCTTATAACTGATATGGTTAACTACATGCTCCACTCTCTCCTAACTAATCCCAAACCATTAGTAAATGTCAATTTTTCAAATGTAATTATTTACTGCAGGAAGAACAATCACATTAGTAAAAGCTTGTTTTTGAATTTGAGTTATAGAAAAGGGCTCCACTATTAATTGGGTTGGGAGCATAATAAATAAAAGATGTCCTTTGACTTATCAAGTCATGATTTTCTTCAGTTTACTCAAACAGCTAATTATTGTCAAATTCAAGGTGCTTGTGGATTGGCTCAACCCTGGTCGACCATTCAAAAACTACCATGTCTTGACCCGATACTTGAACGACCCATTTTCTCACCTCTAGAGAAGAGGATAGCAAGTAAAGAAGGAATTTAGCTTTTAAAAACTTACTACCACCATCAGTAGCCCATGGGTTGAGATGCAGATTAGTATTAGACACGTGAGAATCTTTAGTTGTTTCCCCAGGATTAGTAATCATCATGTTAGGATCATGAATCAGCTGCGGTATTTAGACAAAATTCAGATGTCCAACCCCAAACATCTCGCCATTACCTCCTAAACCATTCTAACCAAGTGTAGGAAATATTAATGAACAGTCAACTGTACTCATTTTTCTCTCTTTAATCGAGCCTGGGATACTTGATGCAGTAATTACAGAATCATATGTGGCTTCTAGACTTGCATCGCTCGATTGTTTTTGAGAGGCAGCGGCATCAATACCCTTAGCAGCACGGATTGCCTCACACTGACTATGGTTGCATTCTACCGTCAATCTCCACATCCCCGTTAATCTAGAATCAATATATCACACATCAGATGTAAACAATTTTTTAAATAAACTATAAAATATACCAAGAAAAACCCTAAATTCACATATAAAATTCATCAAAATAACACTTTATGTTGGGTAATTATTTTCAAAAGATAAATTAGTCATTTGGGTTGAATCTTAGGATGGAAAAGAGAGGTTTGTTGTGTTTTGGTCTTTGCCACGAAATGGCAATTAGCGACAGTTTTTGTGTCACAAAACCGTTGCTAATGATTAATGAATCATCATTGTTGTAAAGACGCACCTATTCGGAAAGGTGGCGTTTAATTCTTTTATAAAGGTGTCTGTGAGTGAACCATCGCGACTTTTTAAGTGACATCAATTAGCGATAGTGTTTCTGCCGCTAAGTCGTTGCTAAACCTTCGCTATTAGCACCTTTTAGTGAACCATTGTGACTGTTTGAACAGTCACGTTTCTGCCTATATATATCAGCAACATTCAGGCCATTTCTGATTTTTTTTTCAACCACGAAAATCACACAATAAAACCTCTCTTTCTTTGCCCGATTGCTATAGAAATATAACTTATAGTGTCTTGAAATCCTCGATAACTCGGTAGTTCATCCGGATTATCACCACCATCGTGTAGTGTTGATAATTGCTACATACGTTGCTTCATTGTATCTTGGGAGGCAATTCGTCGGTAACCCAAAACACGATTGTTCGAAAGAACGGTGGGGGCAAATTGCTTTAAGGACAGAGAGAACTCGCCTTGAAGTAACAAGTAGTAGCGTAAAACTTCATTTTACAAAACCATCATTCTAAACCCCGGAACCAACAATCTTAAAAGAATTTTCCGCTTGAGTAATGGCGTCGAATGATCATCATCATCTATCAAGAGATATTGTATTTTGGAGTGAATGTCAACCTGAAGAGTAATCATGGTGGGAGACTGAATTTGTAGAACAAACGTTGTGAAACAACCAACGTTTACGAGAAACTAGAGATGGTTGAAGTAATTGTAGGAATCTTGGAAGATCACACTCAAATAGCGAGAACTTTGATGGAAGTATTGGGATGCCAGGAAAGCTTGAAATGATATTGTTGAGATTGATCGTTGCAAACAGTGAACATGGAACTTTGGTTCAATCAAACTTACGGGTACACAATTTTCGTTCATTTATTTTTTATATATGATCATGATGTATATGCATACGGATAGATTGCATGACACTTATGTTGAAATAATTTAACATGAGAATATACAGGATGCATGGTTAAATCATGTCCAATAGGTTGATGATATGTTTTCTAAGAAATGGTTAGAACATAGAACCACATATATTTATTTATATAAACAATCAGGAATGTTTATCAAAGAAACATGAGTATTGTTGGTATAATTGCATGAAACTTCGATAAAATCGTTAATTGATAAAATGATCATGCATGGATTATAATTAAGAAAAGACAAGTTTGTGATAATTTTACATGATAAAATATGTAATTTTATGGGTTTGCTATTGGGTGGCATGGGGTACTTGCGGTTATATTTCCCGCTAAGAGAATTCGTGCAACTGATTTGTTGAAATATAACATAATTGATTGTTAGTTTTGTGGCCTTTAACGTTGAAGTTTCAAAGTCATGTTATTCTTGTTATTATGATAAACTTTGATGACATATCAATATATAATGCCTGGATGTTTATCTTTCTTGCATAAAGAATTTTGGCGGTCATCATATTTGGTTGGATATGTTTGCCACAAAGAACAACATGTGTCCATTGTCAAAATGATAATAATTTTGACGGGCAAAGTGGCAAACCATATAATGGTTTTGATAGTGGTTTTTTTTATCGTTAAAGTATTTAACGATTCATCAAAGATCAATAAAAACCAACTGCTTGAATAAATTAATGCTTTACAATTTGGATGATTATACTTGCCAAGTGTGAATCCACTTTCGTAAGACTGTCATTGATCATGAGTTAATATCCATATGTTCACTTGTGTGATGTATTGTGATGCTATTAAACATATGCAATAATAAATTTTCATAAGGCCAAAGTAATTAGGTTCATGAATTGCATGTTAGCATGTTGCATGGTTTGTACTAATAAATTGATTTCCTTATTATTGCCTAAGGTAAGGATACGAATGATCCTGCAATATGACTTGGATGTTAATATATGCATGAAATGACATCATGGTTATTGGTTAAGTTGTATGCATGATTATGCTCCGGAAATTATGAGAATTTGAATCATTCGGATTCTTGATTTAATGGATTTGAAAGGGAAAATTGTCACACCCCAAATACCTGATTTGCACCGGAATGAAATACCTGGGGCGCGACTGCCATAGCATCACAGTTACAGTTATGTTGAACAACCGAAATCGTCGTTTTAAAAGTACATCGTTTAATTACATAAAACGTTCAGAGTTTACAAAAGATCGGTCCCAAAAGATTTGTGAAAGTTGGGGAAATAAGTTTGTTACAAACCAAACGATAGTTTAAGTGCATAAAATATATAAGTGAGACGCGTCGTCCACGCGATTCTATGATAAGTCCACATGAAGGCCATGATGCGAATGCCCTAATTACCTGAAAATACATTGCTTAAAACGGTCAACAATAATGTTGGTGAGAATCATAGGTTTATGTAAATGATAAGTCTCTACGGTAACCACAAGTATAAAGTGAAATGACAAAAATGCTACATAAAAATCATACATTGGCTCTTAAGCTCATGACCCCGAAGCTAGACTGATTATGAATGCCCCAAACTGAGTGTTTTGCCAGACACTCTGAATCTGGTATTAAATGAAATGCGTTCGTAGACTAGTTGGCGCTACCAACCCGAACGGAGGCGTCACCCTCAATAGATCTATTCACTCACTCTCGCTTACTCCGTAATTAATGGTTCATGATAAATAAAAGGGGACTTTAATCTGGGCAATGATATAACTTAAGCAATGTAAATGAATTTGATACTTTGGTCCGTATGAAAAATGGTGCAATGTATTCTCCCCCGTAAGTTTAGAAATTAAATAATCAATTGAAAATGGGGCTATGAAAACTCACCTGATGCAATAGTAATGATGACAATAGTGGATACACTGAAATGAGGCGCGATCTCTAACCGCAACCTAATATGAATGATATGATCTAATGTAAGTCATGAAATGATGCTACACATGCAAATACGTATGTTATCGATACCACTCGTGAAATTTGTGAACCTTGTTTATCGTCGAAAAATATATTTTTGACGTCTCGTTAAGTTATAAAACACTTTTCGTAAAAATATGTTGTAACGATATCCCACGATCGTCGTTTGGTGATTTATCGATAAATATAGAGTTTTCCGTCGTAAATTAACATTTTTCAAAATTTATAAAAATGACCGAGTAGCCTCGCAAAGCTAGTCGCCAAACAATGTACATTGAGTGTTAGAAAGTAAACTCTGCATTTTTAAAAAGCTTGTAACAATATCTAAAATTTGTAACACTGACTTTTTGTCCATACGAGTCCTGATCATAAAGAAAAATAATCGTTAAGTTAGCTAGTCAGGCTAATTCTGCTGTTTCTGGGCAGTTTTCGGGTATATTGGAAAGGTCATATCTTACTCGTTATAAGTCCGATTGACAAACGGCTGGTCAATTTGGAAAATAGGCCGGGAGTACTTGATTTTACCTACTGTTGCTAATTTCTCAAAACTGATTCGATCAGTGAGAAAAATGGCTCTCAACATGGTTATCCGAAACGACAGTTACACAGAATTATTTTTACTGAAAAACTGGTATAAACATGTTGTGAACGTCGGTTTTCTATCGCTTGTATCTTGCTCGTTATAAGCTCGTTTTCTACGTTCTTTATATCCCCGGCTTTGTATTACAGCTAACTAATAGATTTTTGATATGTCAGTTCGTCTAGTTCAAGTTCAACACCTCGTTTTACCCGTTGAAATTCGTGCAACAGCACGCTATTTTTTCAGAAAAATAGTTTTCGTCGCTAAAATTGAAATTAACGTATCTTTCTCGTCGTCGGTCCGTTTCGTTTTTGAGTGTATTTTCTAAAAATATAAACCAAAATAACCCAAAACCTACTGAGTTTTCCAGAAATTGCAAAGGTGTAGCCAACTTAGCTACATCAGAATGTTAATTTCATGCATAAATCCCCAATTATGATGTTAATTTAACATCTTAAACTTGTTAACCTTCCTAATCCATCACCTCCAACATCTATTGTTTAATATTGTTGCAAATTTTTATGTGTGTGTTCTTGAATCTAGTTTCAGACATGAAAATGGCTATTAACATCTTACATTTGCAACAATAACTAACTTAGTGTAAATGTCAATGATAGATGTTAGTTCCGAGGTATTATGGAGTGGAAATGGATTTATGATGTTAATCGGGCATAAAATTTCATGTTTTGTGTCTCAAATTGGCATATTGGTGTAGCTAGGTTGGCTACACCATGGAAAAAAGTCATAGTAATATATTTTAAATTATAAGCTTTCTGAAATTAAATTTTGTAAAAAACAATCAAACCTCATGAAAAAAAAGTCATAGTAATAAGAAAACATAATGGATACTATTATGTCAATGGAAAACAAGTCAAAGTGTTTCGTGTTACTTTCTAAGAGATGTTTTATTGTCTATATGCTAATTTCGTGTTCTTTTTGCTATTTTGCTGATTGTGTTTAATTTTCGCCGCATGATTCTCAAAGCTAATTCTGCATGATTCAACATGAAGTATGGTGTCTTAAGAATAATTAACATGTATCTTTGTTATAATATTTCCTGTGTAGACAAGAGACCGGGTATGCACCAACTTCAAACATATTACTCAGCTCATCATGTGATTTATATTACACATTGTGAAACTTAGTTCAAATAAGAACTCAAAGGATAGCAAGCTAGCGACCACGCAGGAGCTTTTGACATCGTCATTAAATAACTCTTAACAGCAAAACAAGAGAGTAATTTAAAAGTACATTCTCGTAGGCTACTCCGACTGACAATTAGTTAGTGCATATCCCGTCACTTGTTTTCTTATATTCTTGATGTAATAAGCACTTTAAAATAAGCATGGCTAGCTACATAGCCAAATATGCAATCCCAAACACCAACTATGAATACTGATTCAAATTTGGAACGCCAGCCAAGGGTGTTCATGACCATCACAATATCTTTTATATACTCTTAACAGATATATCATAATTTCTACACACGATATAAGACATGCAATAGATCTGATGCTTCAGTTTGGCAAGTAATGTTACGAATAGCCAGCCAAGCCTCATGAGTAAATGTAGCTCTTGGCTTGGACATACATTTGCTAATTGAAAAGGCTAAAGTTTGCACGGTTAATGTGAAGACAAACATTACCTCAACTTTTCTGAATACTACTGGTATGAGTTAACTACCAATCACTTTCCTCTCGCCACCCGGGTTAGTTCACTGTTCACTACTCTCGATGATTTTAACATCAATCCTTCGAATCCACTGCAAAATTATAACCAAGGCGATGTCACAAACTATACAGCATAATACAGATATCAAATGGACATATAATGGGTAATAAACCAAAACATTTTTTGAGTCAAAATAGGTTAATTTTGTTATGCCGTCAAATACTGGGAGTAAGCAAGAGAGAGAGCATACAGTCTTCGACGTCCTCCAGCTCATAATAATGAGGTGCTATTTCCAAAATCCACTCAGGGTTTACTTCAGTAACCTGCATATATGAAATTTATATTACTATAACATCATAGAACAGTCCATCCCCACAATTAGAGGGTCTGGTGTTAGGTCAAATGTCAAAACAGGTTAATGTTGAAACCATCCATTTTCTGCTAGTGCCAGAACAGATAGGGTCGGGTTAACCCGACAGGCCGTTTTGTCAAATTCTCAAAACACAGAATAAATGTTCTTTGGAAAGGTAATTTTCAAAAGAAGTATAAGCATAAACGATGTATATAAAATGATTACAGAAATAATCTTGTTATATTAACAGTCTACATTAAAGAAAAACTGAATCATTTTAGCCCATTTGACACATTCAACCCACCTAATCTGTTTCTGTTCTATCAGTCCCAATTTCCAGCTCCACACTTGAGAGATAAAAAAAAGCTCAACTGAATAACACTGGCAACGGGTCAAAACAGCTTATGGCTGAAATAAAACATCTTTAGTGAGAAACAAAATGGGTTGGATTGACCCGCAAACAGTTGTCCAGTTTTCAAAATACTAAACTATCAATGTATAGATAATGAGAAATAGAGTACTATAATACTATTACATCAAAATACTAAGAAGGTCAATCTCAGTGGGGATACCTTGTATTATTTTAACAAACGGCTGGATTTGAAGTCAGTCACTGAAATGCTTACATAATTACACAACCAAGATTCTCAAGCGGGTTTCTGGCTATAAGTTATCATCTTTGGGTCTCGGTAGCTTTAGTGAACTCATTGGAAGCTTGCATGGTGAAGCAATGTAGGAAATTTCGCAATTTCCAGCCTCTAGATTATATTGTTTGTGGGAGTTTATGCTAATTTAAGACTTATTGAAAATTTATTGTTTAATTTTAAATGGAAACTACTCATCTGAGTTGCATGCTAGTGTTATTTTTCTTCCCATATTCATACCGATATGGCGATATTTTATCAAAAAAAAAATAATAATAATAAAAAAAAAAAAAAATTCAGGCTATTTGACACGTTTGACCCATTTGACCCGTTCCCTTCTATCGCTAAACCAAAGTCGACCCATAATTTAGTTAATGGGTCAAAACTGCCACATCCGCATGCATAATAAAATAAAAGTCGTATTAAATGACAACATAGGCAGTACCACAGTACGTACCTGTCGCATGTATTGCTTAGCAGTCGAGACTATCTCATGGTATACCACCCATTTAGGAAGCACCTTTACATGAAAAAACGAATCATCAACAACCAATACAAAGAAGCACCATCATATACAGCTTATAGTTTTTCAAAGTTTGATTATAAATTATTGTAGCCAGAATGTTACCTTGGCTAAACCAGAGCTGGAGTGAATATAGACACTCTCACGGTGTTTGACGGGTAAGTAGGATCCATTCACATGTATCTTTGCCAAGTTGGGGAAGTATCCTGAAAAGTGCCCAAAAGATTAATACATAATGGTGGTTATAATGTATGTTACAAACTAATCGAGTTTGCGTACAACCTGAGATAATGGCCTTCTTAATTGCAACCAAATCACCATTACTTTTTTTTTTGGTGCAAAGGTGAAAAATATATTAGCTCAATATCATGATACAAGAAAAGCATCCAAAATAGAGCTAATGACAAGCCATAGCATCTAAAATTGGAGCTGAAACAAACCATACAACATTCAAATCATGAAACTCAAACAAAACAGCACTATACATACGACAGCAGACTCCATTCCTCCAATTCACTACTAAATTCATGTTTTAACAGATACCTCTTTCTCATAATATTGAGCATTACTTGAGGTTAAATCGATTTCAACTATTTTCAATATCCCCTCCAACTGCTTTCTTATGTCTAGAGCACGCTCCATACTCCTCACCTTCATTAAAGTTAAGTTATTATATTATTAGATCAGTAGCATGCTCACTTGATTAACAAATCAGTACCTTAATCTCATTCTCAAGGCACCACACAATAGAGAAGTTTGATTACTTCCACAAACTGTAGACCTGAAAATATAACAATTATCTATTTACTAACACTATAGAGATTGAATAACCGAGCATTAATCCATCGAAATACCACAAAATTATCTATTTACTAACACACCTTAAGAAGTGCAATGTGATCCCCACCATCATCACCTTGATAAAAACGAGCATTGTTTTTATTGAATATTGGATTACAAAATACAGAAGCTCCAACGGCCAACATGGCAGCAATTGTGATGATCTCTACAGAGCATTTGTACTTGTCAGATGCGACAATCATCCTTGACAGCATTGGACCGAACGGGAATTCTATCATCTTTCTACCAACAAGTGCCAATGCACCATCTGTATCGAGTGCACCCAAAGCTAAAAGTAGCTTTTGGGCATTAACTACTGCATCAACTCGAGGTGGGTCAATGAAGTCAAAATTCTTCAGGTCATGGTTTCCGAGACTTTTTAGTGTGAGAACGACATTAGCAAGCTGGGTTTGTTGGATCTCTGGGACGGTGTTATCTTCTAGCTTGTTAAATTTGTCTGCAGCATACAACCTGAAGCATTTTCCGGAACCTGTTCGTCCAGATTGACGAGCCCTTAGATATGCTGATGCCTTTGAGATATGGGTTATGACTAATGACTCCAGGCCCGTATGAGGATGGTAAGCTTTCCTCTGAACAAACCCGGTATCAATGACGTATTTAATACCATTGATGGCTACCGAGATTTCTGCAATGCTAGTTGCAAGAACCACCTTGCGGGCCCCATTACGAGTCGGTTCAAATATTTTTGAATGAAACTTAGGTGGAAGATCTTCATGAAGTGGGCATATTAATAGTTCGTCCACTTGACTCCCTAACCCTCTTGTTCGCTTAATTAGCATGCGCTGAGCTGCTTCAATTTCCTCATGGCCCGTGAGGAAAAGTAGTATGTCACCATCCCCACATGGTTGACTCACATGAATCATAAGTACGGTTTCGATTGCAGAATCGAGGTAATCAGGATGTGCCGTTCTAGCGTAGTTAATTTCAACAGGAAATATCCTTCCTGGAATTTTGAAAACTGGAGCACAGTCAAAGTAGTCACTAATTTTCCTGACGTCCAATGTAGCACTCGTAATGAGTAACTTAAGTCCAGGACGAGAACTGGCAATGCCCTAACAAAACACAAAGTACTTAATAAATGGGTCAGATTATGAGCCGTCATAAACGGTTTCGACTGCCTTAGAGGAAGATATGCTAAGGTTACGAGCTTTAGGTTTACTTTTACCTTAAGTATACTCAGCAAGATTTCAGTTGATACTAAATTCTCATGAGCATCCTCCACCATCAGGACACTGATTCCATGTCGAGAATAAGTATAAACAAAATAATGTGCAAGTTAGGAATGAAGGAAAAGTTTCGTTCATTCAATTTCTAGTTGGCATACAGATTATGTGTCTGAATCTGTTTTACTTTTAGCGAAAACATATGCAAGTTAGGAATGAAGGAAAACGATTATTAAGAATAATGAAGAAATTGTTGATGAATATGGGGAAAGAATGAAGGAAAAGTTTCGTTCATTCAATTTCTAGTTGTCCAATTATACTGTTAGCTAGCATCATATTACTAATGTGAAATTTTATTCCACAAACTCTATTACAAATAGAATATTTGCATAAAACAACTCAAGAGATTGTAGGCATTAATAATTCATTGAAACTTCCAACCCGTTTCCTTTTTAGCAAAGTTTTTCTATTTGGCCCATTCAACCCGCTTAATAAGAAAACGATTATTCAGAATAATGAAGAAATTGTTGATGAATTTAGGGAAAGAATGGATAGTAGTGAGACTAATGATGCTATTGATACTGGGAAAATTGGAATGGGGCTCAAGGCTCAAGCTGTTAATACTAATCATTCTTATGTGAAATCTTTTGTTAACACTGTGAAAAACAAGGCAGTAGAAATTGGATGATGACACTATGTGGGGTAAACATGGACTATGTGACATAATTATTTCAGATGTAGTTGCTGGTTTTACCATTGCTACATCTATAGACATTTAGTGAAAAGGAGAAAATTACATAGCCAAACTCGAAATCCAATAGACATTTCCTTTTAGAACAAAGAGTAAGCAAAACAAACACCAATCTAAAACAAACAAACAAATATTCAAATCGCTAACAGAAAAAGTATCAAACAACAACAGCAAACCAGTCTAATAACTTGATGCATCAAAAAGCTTTGTCTTCACTCTTTTAGCCATATCATTTGTTAAGACGAAGTAGTCTCATCTTTCACGATTCACTAGCCTCCATCCAAATGATACACCAACTCAATTCCACCAATGAACTGCTAATCAAAACACCATAAACATACAATGACCTCTTTTGACTCTGCAATACTGGCATGACACTACATGATATAATGACCTCTTTTGACTCTGGAATACTGGCAATGTATTCATGTTCCCAATGCTTGTTTTCCCTGAAATCATGATTGGCAAACCAACTTTATCAGAATATTAACTACACTGCAAGTCAATTTGGACATTGCAAATCAGATATTCAAAACTATATTCGAATGAATGTTAGAAAGAGAGAGACATCTGAATTTGTTAAGAAACGCGTAATTTAAAATGAAATATTATCTGAATATATAAATATATGGTGGTGTCTAACATACGATGAAAAAACCAAACCCACTTTAAATAGGTTTATATGACCTCGTATTAAAAAAAGATTCTCAGTTTTTAAGAAATAACCAAAATTCTACAAGCAATCCTAGTTCATTATTTATTTTGGAAATTGTAAAATAAACTATTGTAATTAAATCAAAGAAAAGTTAATTAGTTGGTTAAAAAATATACTTACTGGGATAATTATCTGAGTCACATTTTCGAGTGTTGATTAGTTAACTCTTTTTTTCTTATTATAACACCATAGTTTAAATTCAGATTTTTTTGTATATTTGTGACTATTTTACCCCTACATTAGTTTTATTACCCTATTAACAACGAACCGTAAATTGACAACATGAACAAAATACACACAAAAGTCTAAATACAAAACTTTTATGTTATAAGAGTAAAATTAGAGAGAACATACCTTCGTATTATGTTTGTGACTCGTGGTCTATTTCGATGCAGGGGATATGGGAGATTTTGGGCCAGTAGGAGCCTCCTCTACTGCATCTTTCTTTCAGGTCTGGACATCCCCATATTCTCAAAATCAAAAGTGAGGGCAACAACGTTTCTGGTAGATCTTTCATCTTTGGGCATTCAATAATGAGGAGCTGTTGGAGGGAGGTGAGGTGTTGGAGTCCCTCGGAAACTGTTTCCAACTTATCAAAACTTCTAATGCAAAGTCGAATAAGAGATGAAGGAAGATGAAGATGAGACAATCGACTCCAATTAGTTGCTTCTTCTTTTTCTTTTGAACCACTTAAGTCTAGGTCAACAAGTGAGGTTGGAAACTTCAGCGGGCCCCATTCTGAGATGGGCTTCTTCAACACACCTATTTCAAGCCCACGCAAGTTGGGAGGCCAAAGCCCAGTTGGAACATCCGTACTTGGACAATAGCTTATTTCCAGATCAGTTAACGAGGTGAGACTATGCAATTGGAGGTGTGCAAATAACGACTCCTCCGTACTATTACAATTGTATAATACCAATCTTGTGAGGTGAATAAAGTTACCCCCAAAATCAATGATCGATGCCACATTTGGATGCACTGATATGCATAAATATTCAAGCATTGGCATGCTTTTGCTGTTGATAAGTAACATATTCTTCTTTCCTCCTTCTCCCAACTCATGCCACATTAGTTTTTCACATTTCTTGAGTTCAACATACTTGAGCTTCTGCCCTCCGATTCCCATTGAGAAGGAGACACATGTAATTGAATCACAATAAGCGATAACCAACCTCTCAATGTTGTCAGGACAACTTAAATGCTTGAAATTTTCACAACCATACATGAATAACGAGCTAAGAGATGTTAGGAAGTTGCTCCCATAATTATACTCCTCATCTTTCTCCCCTAAACTCACCAAATTTTTACATTGCCATACTTCCAACTTCCTTAAATTCACAAGAACCTTACTACTTGCCTCTGCTTCTTTTGATTCCCACAGGTATCTTATTTCATCACAACTTGTGACTTTCAATTCTTCAACTGCCTTAAGATCCAATATAACACCTCTCCACACCTCATTAGTAAGCCCTGAAATATATCCTATATTCAACTTGGTGACTGATGGAGCAGTGTGCACCATACTTCTCAACAAACCAACACCACAATCATGTATTCTCAAACCCCTTAATGAAAATAGCGGTGCTTTAAGTGAGACTTCAACCAAATTTGGACAATTTATAATGCAGAGCTCTTTCAGGCATGGGAACACAGAATCTCCAACCCCACTACTACTGTATGTTGACCAAACCTCCCAACTCGGCATACCTTTAAACTCTAGAATTTCAAGTGAACGAAATGCAACACCAGTCCCAAGAAACTCTAAACCCACATCTTTCACATCGTCCATGTCTTGGATAGATAACCTTTTAAGTGACGGTAGTTGCCCGAGTGGTGGTAGAGATGTACACTTTTTACAGCTATGTATAGACACATGAGCCAACATACGGAAAGAGGGTTCCCCAACCCATTTGGGAAACTCTAAACCCAGATAGTTCACAATGCCTAGCCTCTTCAAACAATCATTATATGGCTTCAATGCATCAAGGACATCGCTATCAGTAGTCTCCTTTCGGGAAGCATCTGATACGTCACTCCATTCAACCTCTAACTCAGTAAGCCTCTTTTGTGATAACTCTGCTTCTCGTGCTTCCGTTGCGTTTTTTACTTTTTCCAGGCCCTTAATGGAAACTTTCCCATGAAGATTCTCAAAATCTTTAAGTTGGGTTATCGAAAAATCATTTTCTCCTCCAATAATGATTTTTGAAAGAGTTTGCAGGCTTTTCAACTTAGCAACCCCTACAGGCAAGTCTCTTAAAAGCGGAGTATCTCTAATGTCAAGATGCCGCAAACTTTTAAGCTTTATGAAGTTGTTGGGCAACTTAGTTAAACGAGAACAACCAAAAAGGATTAGCGTCTCTAAGTTATAGAGATCACAAACATTTTCTGGTACATGTGTGATTTCAGTATGAGATAAATTAAGATAGCGTAAATGCTTTAATTTACCAATGGAGTCCGGAACCTCGCTTATATCATAACCACTCAAACTTAAAACCCTTAAGAATTGCAACTTAGGGAGTAAGTCAACCAAAACCTTATTCGACAAGTAGTTTTTTAGGTATGGCGACCATTCTTTCACCCCTACCCCTACGGACAATAATGTTCTCAAACCTTTAGCTCCTTCGATCCCCTCAAACTTCTTGTAAGCTACATATTCCTCACAAACAAAAGACATATGACGACACTTATCTAAAGTTTGTTTCCTAACATTCTTTCCCATTTCCTTCTCTAGCCTGAAAAAGAAATCTCCGGCAACAGATGTGGCCAAATCATTCATAAGATCATGCATAACAAACAAAGACTCGTCATTAGGTGAGTGTTGAAAAAATGAACGTGATAACAACTCATCAAAGCATTCGTGACCCAAACGTTCTACAATTGACTTGCTTGGACGTACTCGGTGCAAAAATCCTTCTGCCATCCAGAGCAGAATCAAATCTTCCTTGTCAAATGCATAGTCCTTTGCGAACAAAGAGCAATATGCAAAGAGCTGCTTCAAATCGGCAGGAAGTTCACGGTAGCTTAGTCTAAGAGCCGGAATAATTTCATCCCCCTCTTTTAACCTCCATATCTCACTATCCACTATTTCCTTCCATTCTAGCTCATCCTTTTTTGTCCTCATTAACCTTCCAAGTGTTATTAAAGCCAGAGGCAAACCATTACATTTTTTAACAATGCCTTCACCATGTGCTTTAAATGTTGGATGGGAGTCAAATTTATCTGCACCCAACGCATGTTGAGCGAATAAAGACACAGAATCATCTTGGGATAAACGTTCCAGAGGGTTTGAATTATCATAACCCAACTTTTTCAGCAACTGCTCCTTCCGAGTTGTCATGATAATTTTACTTCCGCGAGAGCAAGCATGAAATGGACGTACCAAGGTTTCCCAATCCTCACGGCTTTCACTCCAAACGTCATCTAAAATGAGTAGAAACCGTTTATCCCTAAGTTTCTCTCTGAGAGCTTCTTGAAGAAGATTTAAATCTGCAAATTTCTTATCTTCCCCACTAACAGATTGGAAAATAATTGTACTTATTTGGAAGCTATCCCACTCATCTGAAACACATACCCACGCCTTGAGTTCGAAATGATCCTTAACTTGCTTTTCATTATACAAAAGCCTAGCTAGAGTGGTCTTACCTACGCCACCCATACCAACAATGGGCACGATGCTAAAGTTTTCTTTGCATGGTTCATCCGCCAATAGCCTTTGAACCAACGCATCCTTATCACCTTGTCGCCCAACAATTCTATCTTTTGACCTATCATCCAGCAATGAGGTCTCGTATTTTCTATTTCTATCTTTTGACCTATCATCCTTCACTTCTAAACCAAGAGTAACTTTTTCCTTCTCTAGATCTTGCAACTTATTGTTAATATAATCTAACCTGCGACACATCTTATTGCTTAGTAAGAAATTTGTGCAGCAAGATGGGATGAGCTTTCGTGCTATGCTAGTTCTGCCTCCAGTGAGCTCACGATGCATAGGCTCAGTTGCCAAGTCATCAAGAATGTCATCTATGTCATACGCTAAGTGTTGGAGACCGTTGAGCCAATTTTGAACAGAAACTTCTTTTATTTCCTTGTCAGCAGCATCGATAAGGAGATCCTGGATATGGGATAATGTCTTCGCCAAGTTCTTCAGCTCGGAACGAATTCCCTTTGCGCGAACAACTTGCTTTATGGCTTCAGTCGCCAGCTTCTGTAAAACAGCTTTGACGAGGTCAGACGCCATGCCTTCAGCCATTGTTAATGGTGATTGGGTAAACTGGGACTGTGTTCTCTAGTTTCAGTAAGGGAAAGGAAGGAAGGTAAAAGGAGGGTAATAAACAAAAGTAGGTATGCGAGTGGAATATATGCAAAAGTTGACAACATCATGTAAGTATCGAATATATTGTCTTAGAATATATGGTGCTTTTTTTTTTTTTTTTTTTTTTTTTTTTTTTTTTTTTTTTTTTTTTAATTTAGTTTGTTAGAAATGTATTTAATTAGTGTTTTTGACTTGATACATGAGAAAATTTAAACAATTCTAAAGGAATCAATTACCTAAATAATTCAAACCTAGTTCATATCTAGCGATAGTCATTAATCATTTAATCCCAATAGGTAAACATATCATGCAGAAATTCAAGAAAGTTCAAGCAATAGTGTTGAAAGTGAAAGATTATCATCTTGATAATCATTAATGATCTTAATCATCATTTTCGTCAATTATTTGAGAATATTTATGTATTGCATATTTCAAAAGACTTGAATAGGCCATCATATGAAATCTTTTTTTCGAATCATTGTTCATTTGTATCATCGTTGTAAAGGCTAGCCTCCAATAAAACTTTACAAAAATAGAGAGGCCCTAGGAAATGGTGAAAGTAACAACTTTAAATCATCAAATCATAAACATAAAATGTCAATCTTAGAAAGGTAAGTACATGTATTTTATCCTTCAACCCAAAAATTAGATACACCTTAATATATGTCTAAAAGACCACCAAGTACAAATTGTCGTGCAATTGACATAGCATCGTATGCTATTTTAGCCTATATCGCAACTAACTTCCGAGTTTAAGCTCATAAATATGAGGTTTACATTGTTGATAGGACATTTTAGTCATTTTAATTTGCCTGAAGTCAAAATTAAAGTATTCTCACTTGAACCGAACCATGCCAAATTTTCATGAGCTTTTCATGGTGCCAAGTGAACGGTGACATGATCTAATAACGACTCGCGATTGCATAAAATCATTAAGACATAATATAGACAAAAAAAAAAGGGTAATATAGAGAAATTGGTATGCAAATTTAATATTATTTTGCAACAAAAAACCATGTTTTACCAAATATGACACGCTCTTCGTCAGATAGATGACGCAATTGTCACAAAATCACATCTTCAAATTTATACATCTAGCTATTAACAGTTGACCTTTATACAACCAAAACAATTAGTAGGTGGACGCCCATTTATCTAAACTGCAAAATAAGTTAGGACACTTGTTAATCGACGACCTTCATGTATATTAAAGCAATACCAAACACCACTCATCCAAACTAAGTTTAAAGACGAACATGCACAAATCTTTGTACCTCACAAAACAAAATTTACGGAAGCCCACAACACTCCTTATTAGCCAATGCATTATCAACAACACCCTAAAACCAAAAGGTAACCAAATATTTTTAGTTTGAACACGGTCAATGCTACTTTAATAGTTTTTTGGAGGCTAAGGAACGCAAATAATTTATTCTTATTTACATGAAAATTGTATTAGGGATACTGCGACTTTCTAATAAAAGTGAATAACTAATAGTGGCATGCGAGAAACAATGAACTTGAGCTCCAACCATGGGATAACATTGTCAGAGCATAGTACACTCATTGTGTTCCTTGAGGATCTGATTGGAACCCTTCATAAAATTATTTGCTATATAATCCAGAGATAAACTCATTGGTCATCGAAAATGTTACCACCTCCTCGCAAGTGGATAACAACTTTAACTAATAAAAGTTTACCATTTGGTAGAGTACACACAACAGTTTTCTTCAACTCGGTAATTTGTTAGGCCACCTAAACAATTATTAAGGGCATATAAACAGTTTCCACCAACCTATTTAGACGCGTTAGCCATGTCCCCCATCCTGTCACCCCATTTGAGAGAGCTCATTTGCTGATAAGGCGGTCAATGGTGTGAGCTTTGAAGGATTTATGACCACACACAACACATGTAACAGTAAGGCTTGCTTTCTGAGTTATAATTAGCAATTACAAATTCCATCATCTCTAGAGGTAGTGATATAAGCAGGTCACTGTAGAGCAGGTTATGAAGGGTTGACCCAAAACTGTTTTTATTCATTTTTAAATCTCTTTTTAAATAACTGTTTGGATCACAAATCAGTCTTTCAAAACAAAAAGGTGCTTAATTTTTTTTCTTTTTGCTTATAACTGATATGGTTAACTACATGCTCCACTCTCTCCTAACTAATCCCAAACCATTAGTAAATGTCAATTTTTCAAATGTAATTATTTACTGCAGGAAGAACAATCACATTAGTAAAAGCTTGTTTTTGAATTTGAGTTATAGAAAAGGGCTCCACTATTAATTGGGTTGGGAGCATAATAAATAAAAGATGTCCTTTGACTTATCAAGTCATGATTTTCTTCAGTTTACTCAAACAGCTAATTATTGTCAAATTCAAGGTGCTTGTGGATTGGCTCAACCCTGGTCGACCATTCAAAAACTACCATGTCTTGACCCGATACTTGAACGACCCATTTTCTCACCTCTAGAGAAGAGGATAGCAAGTAAAGAAGGAATTTAGCTTTTAAAAACTTACTACCACCATCAGTAGCCCATGGGTTGAGATGCAGATTAGTATTAGACACGTGAGAATCTTTAGTTGTTTCCCCAGGATTAGTAATCATCATGTTAGGATCATGAATCAGCTGCGGTATTTAGACAAAATTCAGATGTCCAACCCCAAACATCTCGCCATTACCTCCTAAACCATTCTAACCAAGTGTAGGAAATATTAATGAACAGTCAACTGTACTCATTTTTCTCTCTTTAATCGAGCCTGGGATACTTGATGCAGTAATTACAGAATCATATGTGGCTTCTAGACTTGCATCGCTCGATTGTTTTTGAGAGGCAGCGGCATCAATACCCTTAGCAGCACGGATTGCCTCACACTGACTATGGTTGCATTCTACCGTCAATCTCCACATCCCCGTTAATCTAGAATCAATATATCACACATCAGATGTAAACAATTTTTTAAATAAACTATAAAATATACCAAGAAAACCCTAAATTCACATATAAAATTCATCAAAATAACACTTTATGTTGGGTAATTATTTTCAAAAGATAAATTAGTCATTTGGGTTGAATCTTAGGATGGAAAAGAGAGGTTTGTTGTGTTTTGGTCTTTGCCACGAAATGGCAATTAGCGACAGTTTTTGTGTCACAAAACCGTTGCTAATGATAATGAATCATCATTGTTGTAAAGACGCACCTATTCGGAAAGGTGGCGTTTAATTCTTTTATAAAGGTGACTGTGAGTGAACCATCGCGACTTTTTAAGTGACATCAATTAGCGATAGTGTTTCTGCCGCTAAGTCGTTGCTAAACCTTCGCTATTAGCACCTTTTAGTGAACCATTGTGACTGTTTGAACAGTCACGTTTCTGCCTATATATATCAGCAACATTCAGGCCATTTCTGATTTTTTTTTTCAACCACGAAAATCACACAATAAAACCTCTCTTTCTTTGCCCGATTGCTATAGAAATATAACTTATAGTGTCTTGAAATCCTCGATAACTCGGTAGTTCATCCGGATTATCACCACCATCGTGTAGTGTTGATAATTGCTACATACGTTGCTTCATTGTATCTTGGGAGGCAATTCGTCGGTAACCCAAAACACGATTGTTCGAAAGAACGGTGGGGGCAAATTGCTTTAAGGACAGAGAGAACTCGCCTTGAAGTAACAAGTAGTAGCGTAAAACTTCATTTTACAAAACCATCATTCTAAACCCCGGAACCAACAATCTTAAAAGAATTTTCCGCTTGAGTAATGGCGTCGAATGATCATCATCATCTATCAAGAGATATTGTATTTTGGAGTGAATGTCAACCTGAAGAGTAATCATGGTGGGAGACTGAATTTGTAGAACAAACGTTGTGAAACAACCAACGTTTACGAGAAACTAGAGATGGTTGAAGTAGTTGTAGGAATCTTGGAAGATCACACTCAAATAGCGAGAACTTTGATGGAAGTATTGGGATGCCAGGAAAGCTTGAAATGATATTGTTGAGATTGATCGTTGCAAACAGTGAACATGGAACTTTGGTTCAATCAAACTTACGGGTACACAATTTTCGTTCATTTATTTTTTATATATGATCATGATGTATATGCATACGGATAGATTGCATGACACTTATGTTGAAATAATTTAACATGAGAATATACAGGATGCATGGTTAAATCATGTCCAATAGGTTGATGATATGTTTTCTAAGAAATGGTTAGAACATAGAACCACATATATTTATTTATATAAACAATCAGGAATGTTTATCAAAGAAACATGAGTATTGTTGGTATAATTGCATGAAACTTCGATAAAATCGTTAATTGATAAAATGATCATGCATGGATTATAATTAAGAAAAGACAAGTTTGTGATAATTTTACATGATAAAATATGTAATTTTATGGGTTTGCTATTGGGTGGCATGGGGTACTTGCGGTTATATTTCCCGCTAAGAGAATTCGTGCAACTGATTTGTTGAAATATAACATAATTGATTGTTAGTTTTGTGGCCTTTAACGTTGAAGTTTCAAAGTCATGTTATTCTTGTTATTATGATAAACTTTGATGACATATCAATATATAATGCCTGGATGTTTATCTTTCTTGCATAAAGAATTTTGGCGGTCATCATATTTGGTTGGATATGTTTGCCACAAAGAACAACATGTGTCCATTGTCAAAATGATAATAATTTTGACGGGCAAAGTGGCAAACCATATAATGGTTTTGATAGTGGTTTTTTTTATCGTTAAAGTATTTAACGATTCATCAAAGATCAATAAAAACCAACTGCTTGAATAAATTAATGCTTTACAATTTGGATGATTATACTTGCCAAGTGTGAATCCACTTTCGTAAGACTGTCATTGATCATGAGTTAATATCCATATGTTCACTTGTGTGATGTATTGTGATGCTATTAAACATATGCAATAATAAATTTTCATAAGGCCAAAGTAATTAGGTTCATGAATTGCATGTTAGCATGTTGCATGGTTTGTACTAATAAATTGATTTCCTTATTATTGCCTAAGGTAAGGATACGAATGATCCTGCAATATGACTTGGATGTTAATATATGCATGAAATGACATCATGGTTATTGGTTAAGTTGTATGCATGATTATGCTCCGGAAATTATGAGAATTTGAATCATTCGGATTCTTGATTTAATGGATTTGAAAGGGAAAATTGTCACACCCCAAATACCTGATTTGCACCGGAATGAAATACCTGGGGCGCGACTGCCATAGCATCACAGTTACAGTTATGTTGAACAACCGAAATCGTCGTTTTAAAAGTACATCGTTTAATTACATAAAACATTCAGAGTTTACAAAAGATCGGTCCCAAAAGATTTGTGAAAGTTGGGGAAATAAGTTTGTTACAAACCAAACGATAGTTTAAGTGCATAAAATATATAAGTGAGACGCGTCGTCCACGCGATTCTATGATAAGTCCACATGAAGGCCATGATGCGAATGCCCTAATTACCTGAAAATACATTGCTTAAAACGGTCAACAATAATGTTGGTGAGAATCATAGGTTTATGTAAATGATAAGTCTCTACGGTAACCACAAGTATAAAGTGAAATGACAAAAATGCTACATAAAAATCATACATTGGCTCTTAAGCTCATGACCCCGAAGCTAGACTGATTATGAATGCCCCAAACTGAGTGTTTTGCCAGACACTCTGAATCTGGTATTAAATGAAATGCGTTCGTAGACTAGTTGGCGCTACCAACCCGAACGGAGGCGTCACCCTCAATAGATCTATTCACTCACTCTCACTTACTCCGTAATTAATGGTTCATGATAAATAAAAGGGGACTTTAATCTGGGCAATGATATAACTTAAGCAATGTAAATGAATTTGATACTTTGGTCCGTATGAAAAATGGTGCAATGTATTCTCCCCCGTAAGTTTAGAAATTAAATAATCAATTGAAAATGGGGCTATGAAAACTCACCTGATGCAATAGTAATGATGACAATAGTGGATACACTGAAATGAGGCGCGATCTCTAACCGCAACCTAATATGAATGATATGATCTAATGTAAGTCATGAAATGATGCTACACATGCAAATACGTATGTTATCGATACCACTCGTGAAATTTGTGAACCTTGTTTATCGTCGAAAAATATATTTTTGACGTCTCGTTAAGTTATAAAACACTTTTCGTGAAAATATGTTGTAACGATATCCCACGATCGTCGTTTGGTGATTTATCGATAAATATAGAGTTTTCCGTCGTAAATTAACATTTTTCAAAATTTATAAAAATGACCGAGTAGCCTCGCAAAGCTAGTCGCCAAACATGTACATTGAGTGTTAGAAAGTAAACTCTGCATTTTTAAAAAGCTTGTAACAATATCTAAAATTTGTAACACCGACTTTTTGTCCATACGAGTCCTGATCATAAAGAAAAATAATCGTTAAGTTAGCTAGTCAGGCTAATTCTGCTGTTTCTGGGCAGTTTTCGGGTATATTGCGAAAGGTCATATCTTACTCGTTATAAGTCCGATTGACAAACGGCTAGTCAATTTGGAAAATAGGCCGGGAGTACTTGATTTTACCTACTGTTGCTAATTTCTCAAAACTGATTCGATCAGTGAGAAAAATGGCTCCCAACATGGTTATCCGAAACGACAGTTACACAGAATTATTTTTACTGAAAAACTGGTATAAACATGTTGTGAACGTCGGTTTTCTATCGCTTGTATCTTGCTCGTTATAAGCTCGTTTTCTACGTTCTTTATATCCCCGGCTTTGTATTACAGCTAACTAATAGATTTTTGATATGTCAGTTCGTCTAGTTCAAGTTCAACACCTCGTTTTACCCGTTGAAATTCGTGCAACAGCACGCTATTTTTTCAGAAAAATAGTTTTCGTCGCTAAAATTGAAATTAACGTATCTTTCTCGTCGTCGGTCCGTTTCGTTTTTGAGTGTATTTTCTAAAAATATAAACCAAAATAACCCAGAACCTACTGAGTTTTCCAGAAATTGCAAAAATGGATAGAACCTTTGCTATAATTTGTAAAAATCAATTTTTCTAGTTCAAGACTTGTATATATATCCCTTCCAATCAACACCAAAACTATTCTAAGCCTACCATACACCTTCTTAGGGTGTCATGGATTCCTAATCTTCACTAAAAATGATGGAGCCCACAAAATTACTAATAAAAATCTTTAAATCCATTTTAGTGAGAAAATATAAGTGATATATAACATATGTATATTTGCATGAATTGATACTTGAACATAAAAATGAGTTAAGTGGCTGTGTAAATGAGTAGGAAAAATATGTATAACACTTACTTGAGGTTTGATGAGTTTTTGGAGCAAAATACTTAAGTATCATTGAGGTTTTTATTTCAAAACCTTAACTAGGATCACTAATAAAGCTTGCAAATTACTTGTTCTTGAAATCTTGATGAAGTTTTCTTCTTGTTCTTGCCTTGGCCGAATCACATAGAGGGTGGGTGAGTTGGGAGAAAATTTTGCTAGTTAATTGTATGTAGTATGTATGTATTATGTGGTTTAGGCAAGTATTATTTAGTTAGGGAACAATTATTGATCTAATAAGTCAAGAGTCACATTAATGACCATGTTTTGGGCATGGGGAAGGGGGAAGGGTCGGCTGATTTTAGGGAGGGGGGGGGGGGTTGTGGTGTTGGTTAGTATTAATTAAGTTTAACTTGTAGTGATTTAGCTAGTATTTGGTTAGGATAGTATGTGTTATCGGTTATCGAGTTAGCTAGAAATAAATTTTGACGGAACAAAATAAAGTATAAAAAAGTCATAAAAATATAAAATCACATTTCTCGCAAGAATCGGTTGTTCAAATAATTATCGTGTTGAAATTACGCAAACCGTCGTAGTTATACGCTTTTAACGGATATATATAGTAAATAATTTCAAAACACCGGGTAAACTAATAATATAATTTTTATATCATTATAATGAGTGTGAAAATATATTAGGATCATAATCGGGAGTGTCGGGTGTATTGTTCATAATTAATGATCGTGCAGTAGCGTTTATTTATTAAATAAATATACATGAATTAAAGTTATACAAACCCATAAATGACCTAATATGGAAATGATGTTACTGATGATATGTAGACTACTCTAGCCATATGATGTGTCCTTAGTGATGTTCCCTGAATACGCAGCTAAACCCTTACGGTTACGCGAATTTGATACCCGTAAACCTAGTTTACGAACTGATGACTGATAACCATGAATGGTGATTTCCCTCTAGGGATGAGTAGTGTTTTGTGGATAGTAAATTTTTTGATAATGTTCAAGTATATCAAAGTGAAATGATGAATAGTAAATGATAATGATCCGTGAATAGTAAATGTCGAGGTTTGGAAAAATGACCTGAAATTGCGATTTGTCACAAAAATCGAAAGTGGGTACTAGTATGACATGTCTTTATAAGTTGAGGATTTACGGAATTAGGATCAAGAATACCATTTTCATATTATATGTGTTTGATAGATATGTGATTTAGGAAATAAAAGTTGTAAAATCATTGTTTGGCCATCAATGGTGTATTTCTAAATAACATATCATCCGTGTTTTCATATTCTTGGCTCGTAAATTCCATGAGTAATTAAAATTCGCTTGACTAATGATTATTTGTTCAGTGATTGAGTTACTACGGTTTATTTGAAATGACACTACTACAAATTGGGCCTTTTAGACCTCCCTTTTTAGACCTTCTCTAATAAACACGGGTCTTTAAATGATTTTTCACCCAACCAGACTTATTTAGACGTGTGCAAATAATAAACCCCGGTCTAAATGTAAAAAACATGTATAGACCCGTGCATATCATCTTCACAGGTCTAAAAGCTACTCAACTGAACCGGGTTATTTGAGCACCGGTCTATATCCCAAAATTTTGAGATTCCTTAGCGGGAGATAATTTTCACTTTTCCCTCTTGAACAAAAACCCTAACATAAAAAAGTCAGTTGTTCTCTTATCATTCTTCTAATACAAAAAACACTACCGCCGCCGCTGCTTCCACAATCTCTGTGACATCAGTTCTCACATGACCGTCTCCATTGTGTCATCAAATATTTATACAAGTATTCAAGAAGGTCAAAGTGTGTACCATTAAATTAATTCTATTTCTAGGGTTTTAAGTCAATTGAAAGTTTCTTCGATTTATTTATAGGGGTTTCCACGGTTTTCAAGTCGACGGCACACCAAGATCAAGTCGACGGCACAATTTTGCTCTTAATTTATGTGGATCTGGGTATATATTTTTGCTCTTACTGTTTTCATTTTGATAATATGTTTATTTTATTTATGTATTTGTAGATGATGATTAAACTCACCTATCTTTGAGCATGATGTAACTAATATATGTCAGTCACTTTTTAAGTAGAATGCCAAACACCCCGTAAATTGGAAGTTTGATTGCTTAATTCTTCACTCGTGTATCAGGACACTTTGTATTGTGTATTTATGGTTTGGTTTAATTGTGTTAGTTGATTGAGAGTGGAGAGAAAGAACGATTGAAGGAGCTTTTGAGGGAAAGACTTATCGAGTGTGGCTGGAAAGATGAAATGAAGTCACATTGCAGGTTCTACATCTTTCTCATTCTCTGTTAATATTAGTATAAATGATCATGAGTGACGAGTATGGATAAATAAGTTATAATAAGTAGCGATGATAAGGGAACTCCTAGATGGCACGTCCCCGAATTTAAATTATTGCAATATTTATAGGACAATCGGAACGACCATTTAAACACTTCAATGTGAAACTTGGTTTTTTTACTGGTTAATGCGAGGATTGATATATAACGGGGCATTAAACTATTAGAATTTTCTACAGGACAAAAGAACTTGATGTTGTATTCAGGTATTGAATGAGCTTCAAAAAGATCCTTGGCCAGTTCCTGCAGATCAAAGGGCACAAAGGTGCACTGGCACTGCATTAACCATAGCTGCTCATCTGTTGGGTGTATGTATTCCTGGTTCTGGGGCTAGAATTATGGCATTTTTGGGTGCGCCTGCAACTGAAGGGCCTGGTTCTGTGAGTATTCTTCTCACTAACTTTTATAGTATAGATTCTTATGTTTCACTATGTTGTAGCTTTTTAGGTAATTGTTCTAATTTTTAAAAATTGCTTTCAGTCATGCAAACGCAATAAAATTGTTTCTTGCAATTGATCTGAATCCTGTCATATTTTTAGTAGTATAGCCACTAAAATAGTTTTGAT
Organism: Artemisia tridentata subsp. tridentata; assembly: GCA_021014915.2. Classification (NCBI taxonomy): domain Eukaryota; kingdom Viridiplantae; phylum Streptophyta; class Magnoliopsida; order Asterales; family Asteraceae; genus Artemisia; species Artemisia tridentata. The sequence continues at coordinate 318,757,855 of CP139502.1, forward strand.
ATATGGGTGGCCTTAATGAAAGAAGTTAAAATTGTATGTTCTTCATTTACATTATCCTAAGAAAAGTGTTGCTAAGTTGAACTAACAGTGTATTAACTCTAGGTTGGGGTAGCTGAGCTTAAGGTTGCAGTTGAAAAAGCAGGAGGACTTGTCGTGCTAGCAGAAAGCTTTGGCCATTCTGTTTTTAAAGATTCTCTACTGCGTGTTTTTCAGTCCGGTGACAATGACCTTGGTCTCTCATCAAAGTAAGTTTTGATTTAACTCATGCCATTTAGGATACTGCATGGCATTATAAGCATAGGGTTGCTTAGACTCTTACATGTGTTACACTGCTATTGAATTTTATGTTTGGTAATTTATATCAACTTTAGATGTGTTATAAGGTAGGTCGGGTAACAGATGGTAATGGGCTTAGCTAGAATCACGTTTTTCTTGTATGGGTTGAAATGGACAGGGTTGGGTTGGGGTGATGCGAGAACAATTTCGTGGTCCAGTTTTACTATTTAAAAGTAGTGGGTGTGTTAGTTAAGGCTACAAAAACAATATGGTTACGATAATTATTTAGATCTTTGAATAAAACGGAAGGAGGTTCTAAATTAGACTTTTGGTGACTTTTACTCTTTTAATATATTCCTCTTCTAGAATTAAAGAACACACCATGTTCAACTGTTTGAGATGAACATGACCCAAATTGACCCATTTACTACTAATGGGTCGAAATGACCTTTAGTTTTTACTTGATATTTATCTGTAAGGAAGTTGTCACTTTATGCATGGTATATTTGAGGTGAACTTCTCAAAGGATATCAGAATTCAGGGCATTCTTGGTCCGTGGAGTCCGAAGGCCATGCTTTACATGTTTACGTCAACAACCAACTCATAGGTACATCTCCACTAAGCATGTATCTACAACTGAATGACCTAAACTTGTACCCATAATGCTGTCAACTTATGATTTGTACATAAATATATCAGGTTCGGCATTTGGAGGTCCAGAAAGTAGGAAAGTTAAAGTCACAAGAAATGTGCCAATTTACGAGCTGGAATGAACAAGATTTCACTACTTAGTGTCGCTGTCCTGAGAACAAGAGAAGCTCAAAAACCCAAGAATCTATTACTCCAAGAGTACTTAGTCTTAGTGATTTAGGTACATTATCAAGTTAAGAGATATTTTAAGCTCCTTACAAAGGATTTTTTGCAATGTTTATTGGCAACTGCTTGTAACAGATCTTTGAGATTGCCTATTTAGACTACTTCAAATAATCAATTGCCTATTTAGCTCGTATGGGTTGTTTGGGAATGCTTAATTAAATTGATGCTGTAATGGGAATGAGTGTTTGTGATTACCTATTGAGAAGACTGCATGTAGTGAGTCTATTTAGGATAGCTTATTGAAAATGCTTTTGCTTTGAAAGTTTATAAGTAGTTTCAATAAGCTATCCCAGACAGCCCCTTTACAGGCATTAATTTCAATAGGCAATCCCAAACAGTCCTATTCCCTTCATTGCAGCTATTTAATAGAGCAATCCCAAACAGCCCGATTCTTTTTTTCTAGAAAAACTACATAAAGGCAGGTTTATATAATAACAACCGGTCTTTTAGAACTCTTTTGGACAGGTGCATGAACCGGTCTTTATATGCAAATGAACCGGTCTTAAAACCAATCTTTTAGACCGGTGCCTCAACTGGTCTTTATATGAAAAACCTTTTAGACCTCCCCCCATTTAAACCCCCTGTGGAACCGGTCTAACAGCCTTTTTCAACCGGTCTAAAAGGTATTTTTTGTAGTAGTGTGATTATTTAAACATAACTCGTAGTTTTATGGCATCAAGTTAAATATGTCATGGTAGCATCCTTGAATGATATATTAGGATGCTATGAACAAAATACTTTAGTACTTGAAGAGAACCTGATTTTAGAATACAATGGGATCCTTGAGTATTTTAAGGATGAAGCGATGCAAGTTGGATAAATTGATCATGAAGATTGCATCTATAAGTGTTGGATTTTACATTTGGTTTGGATGTAATGTCTTAGAATCAAAGAAGCTTGTTAAAGAAAACAAAAAATGATAAAGAAGGAGACAATGGAAAAGACAAAGTTAACAACTTTGTGGCCATGATATTCGAGGCATTCTCCCTCGAGGAAGACAAATCCTGGTGGGTGGACTCTGGCGCCACCTGACACGTGTGCAACGATAAATCCATGTTCAAGACATATGAAACTCAATCAGTTTTTAAGATGGGGTGATCACCATTAGTTTTTACAATCGAGTAAGAACTTGTTGAACATAAACTGATTGAAGCATGAGGGATGGGATTAAGCCCACATATAAGTAGTCACCCATGATGGAACCTTGACTTAACGCTTGGTATTTCACCAAGTCTTGAGATCAAGCAAAAGTACATCATCCGAACGTGACTGAAGTTTTGCAAACATTATAAACTCCATCCCAGGGTTAGCAAAACTTGGAACCGTAATGTAAGTAAGGCTGAATACAATTCTTAATGGAATTATAACACAATTATGTTGGATTGTTTTAAATTATGGGAACAATCTTGATAATGTCCACCTATCTGAATGTGGAAGTGAGGACGCTTCCTATGAGTTCAAGGGTTTGGCTCTAAAGCATTCTGAGAAACCAAGATAAGTCCCATGGCCAGTTAAAGGGTCGGCACAAAGTGGATTGAATGAACGAGAGGAAGGATATGCGTGAAGCGTTTCCGTTTAACATATAAAGGAAGATGGTTCAATGGCTTTGGTCCAACCATTCTTACCCTAGTTAAGCTTGAGCGCTATCACTATGTAAAGATTCAAGGTGTAATATTCCATCTTTACTTATGCATAACACCCACGGGGATTTCTGAATCGGGTTAGGTCTTTATGTCTCTTTTCAAAAAACCTATGTCTATTTTGAAAATGGTGGGGGATTGTTGGGTAATTATTTTCAAAAGATACATTAGTCGATCATTTGGGTTGAATCTTAGGATGGAAAAGAGAGGTTTGTTGTGTTTTGGTCTTTGCCACGAAATGGCAATTAGAGACAGTTTTTGTGTCACAAAACCGTTGCTAATGAATCATCATTGTTGTAAAGACGCACCTATTCGGAAAGGTGGCGGTTAATTCTTTTAAAAAGGTGTTTGTGAGTGAACCATCGCGACTTTTTAAGTGACCTCAATTAGCGACAGTTTTTTTGTCGCTAAGTCGTCGCTAAACCGTCGCTATTAGAACCTTTTAGTGAACCATTGTGACTGTTTGAACAGTCACGTTTCTGCCTATATATATCAGCAACATTCAGGCCATTTCTGATTTTTTTTTCAACCACGAAAATCACACAATAAAACCTCTCTTTCTTTGCCCGATTGCTATAGAAATATACGTGTATAAGATGGATCGGCATAAAAGATTGAAAAATCAATTGTGATGAAGTATGGGGTTGTTTTATTTTTAGGAATATAATATTATGAATAAATTGGGTTGGTTTACAAATTACAATACATTCAAGATTAGTAATGGGTGATTATGTTTTTTTTATATTAATCAAGACAAGAAAGTATCATTTTATATGTGATGGTTTAAGGTTCTATAATAAGTCAAGTGGGATATGACAAATGAGATTGTATGGGTGGTTCTATTGAGGACATTGATGGCTGTTTGGCTTTCATTCACAGGCTACTACACGCGTCAGTCCTCCTCATGGGCCATATATATTGTTGTACGTTTTTTTTGATGGATTGATGCTTGGTTTTGTTTTTGATGATGTTTGCTAATGAATTAACCCCAACCTATTTTCTTGTACGTTTTTTTTTTCTTAAATCGTTATTTACATTTCTTGGGTAGTCATATGGTAGGATTGTCAGATCTGATCGTTTTGATAGTGGATGGGTCATGCTGTGATGGTGCATATGTGTTTCAAGGTTAATTTAAAATTAGTGAAAGTGGTGCATATGTGTTCAAAGGTTAACATACATGTTTTCTATGAACATTTATGTTTAGGCAGTATGTTTATTAAGGTGTATGGTAAAAAACATACATGTTTTCTATGAATATGCATGTTTATCTATTAGCTTTATTAAGGTGTATGGAAAAAACATAAATGTTTTATATGAACATGCATCTTTAGCCAGTATGTTTATTAAGGTGTATGGTAAAAAACATACATGTTTTCTATGAACATGCATGTTTATCTATTAGCTTTATTAAGGTGTATGGTAAAAACATACATGTTTTCTATGAACATGCATCTTTAGCCATTATGTTTATGAAGGTGTATGGTAAAAAAACGTACATGTTTTTTTTATGAACATGCATGTTTTCTATGAACATACATGTTTATCTATTAGCTTTATTAAGGTGTATGGTAAAAACATACATGTTTTCTATGAATATGCATGTTTATCTATTAGCTTTAAATGGTGCATATGTGATTAAATTTTGTTTTCTATTTGTTTGTGGTTTAATTATTTTTGTGTATTATTCTTTCAGATTAATGAAGATGACGATCATTGAAGACCTAGAAGTTGATGAACATATTTATACATGAAGATAATTTGTGATTTTTTAAAAGATGATTATTTCATGTGTTTTTTTGTATTTGTAATTAAATGAAAGAGTTAACTACATTTTTGGTCCTCGTGGTTTACCGGATATAACGATTTTGGTCCAATAGTTTCATTTGTAACAGATCTTGTCCTATTTTCGCTGACCCGTAACGGGTTTGGTCCAATTTCGTTAATGCCGTTAGTTTGACTTTCATTGACTGTTAAATGAGAGGGTAAATTAGTCATTTGAGTCTCACTCATATCCTTATCTTCACCAACATCCTTAGAATCCTCGAAACATCATCTTCTCTATCTTCAGAAACATCATCTTCTCTACCAAATCCTTAAAATCAAGAAAACCCCCATCAACATCCTCACCAACATCCTCAGAAACATCATCCTATCTATCTTCACATTTAGCTATGATTGAACTCAAACACAGAATCATAACTTCTTTATCCAACATGACTATACCAAAAATACTAATTAACCAAACACTTTACCCCTATGAACAACCATTTCACGCAACCCAAAAAAAATATACCAAACACTTCACCCGTATTTGCTCACGGCTACAAGATCCTTTTAAAGGTCTAAGGAAGGTTTTTGGTGTTTTGTTTGCTTAAACCGAAAGAAAGATTGGATGAAACACATATGTTTTGTTCTTTCTTAATGGCTTTCGGATATGCAAAAAAATCTATAAAGATTGGTATAATTAATGAAAAAGCTGATATCTAGCACTTTTTTTTTCTTCTTTTAAATTGAACTAGGGAAGGAAGGGAACACGGCTTGTTCTTGTTTCTTCCTTTAATTTTCGGATAGAAAAGTGAGAAAAAAAGTTATAGGGTAGAATTTGAAACATCTCAAACTTCAGGGTAAGTTTTGAAACCCACCCCCACCCCCCACCCACACCCCCCCACCACGAAATTTTCCTGCCAAAATTTTATAACTATGATGCACCTTTTTATTTTTGTGCATCACAATTATAAAATTTATTTATAACTATGATGCACCAAAATTTATAACTGTGATGCACCAAAATAAAAAGGTGCATAATAGTTATAAAATTTTGGCGGAAAAATTTTTGGCCTGGAAAAAAAAATTGGCCCCCAAAAAACACCTTTTTATTTTGGTGCATCACAGTTATAAAATTTGGTGCATCACAGTTATAACTAAAATTTATAACTGTGATGCACAAAAATAAAAAGGTGCATTACAGTTATAAAATTTTGGCGGGAAAATTTTTGGCCTGGAAAAAAAAAATTGGCACAAAAAAAAAAAAAAATTTTGACGGGATTTTTTTTTCCCGGGGGGTGGGGGGTGTAGGGGTAGGGTGCGAATATACAAAATCTCCCTTAAAGAATGAAGAAAAATACAATAAGGTCCCTGTAGTTTGGTGTGAAAAAAGGGAGGGGAAGGAGGGTGATTTGCACTATTTTCTCACTTTTCCACCAAAATGACTTTTTTCCTAGAACGAATATATATATATATATATATATATATATATATATATATATATATATATATATATATATATATATATATATATATATATATATATATATATATAGTGTAACTTTATTTTCAGAACCCTCTTAAGTGCGGGAACTGCGAGAACCCATCTTAAACCGTCAGATTGTTTGATCAATGGCTGAGATGATATGTGCCATTAGTGTCATTGAATGAAAGATTAGGAAACTTTTGTAAATGACTTAAGGGTATTATAGTCATGTAAAAATAATATTTTCAATACCCTTCAAACCCGTATCTGGGAGTTACACATACACCTATTCTTTCTCCTTCATCTCAACCCTAGCCACTGGCCTCCATTCTCCATTTTATTTTCAGTTTTCATCTAATCATTTTCATCTTTTATCTCTTTCTTCCTTATCCCAAACCCTAGCTAGCCGCACCCTCCTTATCAACACCACTACCCGTCGCAAATCTGAGCAACCAACAACAAACCACCAGATCTTGTTGTAAACCGATTTTATGGAACATAAAGAGGATGGATCTGGAAAAGGTGTTTGACAGCAGTAGGTTTTGATAAATACTGAGGTGATCGTTTTATTTTGGTATTGGATTTTTTTGTTGCTATAAACTGATTCACCTTATTAGCGACCAAGGGAATCAATTGATTATAAATTGGTAAAGGTTATATTGATTTGATTGATCGGTTGAAATTAATTGGGTTTGTCGTTAATTGGTTGTGGGACCGATTCATTATACACAAGTGAAAGCTGATCATATTAAACCTCATACTATTTTTTTTAATGGATCGGTGTTTGTTTTGATTTGTCGCTTGTGGCTTTTGGTCAAATTAATTGGGCTACGTTTAATTGTTTGTCGCTTGGTGTTTGAATAAATTGTGATGATTGATGTTGAAAAGATCAATGAATCTATTTGTTGCTTCTTGTTATTAATTGATCGGTTCAAGGATGGTTTGAACATACTTGTTTTTGTATGAACATACTCGTTTTTTATGAACATACTTGTTTTTCAGTGAACATACTTGTTTTTTACATTGAGCATGGCTGTTTTTTATGTGTAGATAATACATGTCTAGATTAAACGTGGAATTCGTGTTTGAACATACTTGTTTTTTCGGTGAACATACTTGTTTGACCATACTTGTTTTTAAGTACACATTTTGGTTTTCATAGAACATACATGTTATCCATTGAACATACTTATTTTTACATTGAACATGGCTGTTTTGTTATAAATTGTGCCTATGCGTTTTAGATTGTGCATATGTGTTATCTTTTTAGATTGTGCATATGTGTTATCTTATTTGTTGTGATTAATTTTTGTTTCCTATTTTTGTAGTTTAATTGTTTTTGTGTATGCTTTTTTCAGATTGATGAAGATGATAATCATTGAAGACCTAGAAGTGGATGAACACATATGTACATGAAGATAATTTGCGATTTTTGAAGAGATGTGATTATTGTATATGTGTTTTTTGTACTTGTAATTAAAGGAAATGTAACATATATAATTATATCAATCTTGTTTGTTCTTATATAAAGGTCTATGTTCCTTGATTTGTGTTTTAAACTTTCAAAGAAAATAATGGCTAGGCAAAAGTATTTGTAGCTTAATAAAAAAGTGTAAAAAGTTAAATACTAAAAACATATGTAAATTGACATTATTTATAAAACATACATGCACCTAGTCTTTTTTCAAAATAATGCATGCTGGAAATTAAAAAAAAAAAAAAAAAAAAAAGTTCCTAAAGTTATGGGATTTTAAAAAACGAATTTAATAAAAAAATCACAAATAAATAGAAATTGTCTTTTACTATTATACCCTTTTGATAAAATAAAAATCTTTAATATTTAAAAAAATATGATTGGTCTAGGGGAGTTCTTGCAGTTCCCGCACTTAACAAGGTTCTGAAAATAAAGCCCCCCATATATATATATATATATATATATATATATATATATAATATATATATATATATATATATATAGTGAGACTTTCTTGCGAGAACCATCTTATCTGCGAGAACTGACAGAACCACCAAAAACATACATGCACGCCTTCAATAATTGTATTTTTGCACATATGTTCTAAAAACAACATATATATTTAAAAAAAACATGGTTGTTCTAAAGAATTTGATAAGAAATTGGAAATACAAAATTTTTCTTTGAAGGTGTGCATGTGCGTTCTTATAAGGCTTGCAATGACAATATTGCGGCCGTGTGTAAGATTTTTGTGAAAAAATAGGATAAGTTCATGATGATATTGAAGAACATAGGTGGATACTTACGATTATTGATGATTTGCATGTATTTATATATATATATATATATATATATATATATTATATATATATATATATATATATATATATATATATATATATATATGGGAATATCTTAGCTACACCAAAGGTGTAGCCAACTTAGCTACATCAGAATGTTAATTTCATGCATAAATCCCCAATTATGATGTTAATTTAACATCTTAAACTTGTTAACCTTCCTAATCCATCACCTCCAACATCTATTGTTTAATATTGTTGCAAATTTTTATGTGTGTGTTCTTGAATCTAGTTTCAGACATGAAAATGGCTATTAACATCTTACATTTGCAACAATAACTAACTTAGTGTAAATGTCAATGATAGATGTTAGTTCCGAGGTATTATGGAGTGGAAATGGATTTATGATGTTAATCGGGCATAAAATTTCATGTTTTGTGTCTCAAATTGGCATATTGGTGTAGCTAGGTTGGCTACACCATGGAAAAAAGTCATAGTAATATATTTTAAATTATAAGCTTTCTGAAATTAAATTTTGTAAAAAACAATCAAACCTCATGAAAAAAAAGTCATAGTAATAAGAAAACATAATGGATACTATTATGTCAATGGAAAACAAGTCGAAGTGTTTCGTGTTACTTTCTAAGTGATGTTTTATTGTCTATATGCTAATTTCGTGTTCTTTTTGCTATTTTGCTGATTGTGTTTAATTTTCGCCGCATGATTCTCAAAGCTAATTCTGCATGATTCAACATGAAGTATGGTGTCTTAAGAATAATTAACATGTATCTTTGTTATAATATTTCCTGTGTAGACAAGAGACCGGGTATGCACCAACTTCAAACATATTACTCAGCTCATCATGTGATTTATATTACACATTGTGAAACTTAGTTCAAATAAGAACTCAAAGGATAGCAAGCTAGCGACCACGCAGGAGCTTTTGACATCGTCATTAAATAACTCTTAACAGCAAAACAAGAGAGTAATTTAAAAGTACATTCTCGTAGGCTACTCCGACTGACAATTAGTTAGTGCATATCCCGTCACTTGTTTTCTTATATTCTTGATGTAATAAGCACTTTAAAATAAGCATGGCTAGCTACATAGCCAAATATGCAATCCCAAACACCAACTATGAATACTGATTCAAATTTGGAACGCCAGCCAAGGGTGTTCATGACCATCACAATATCTTTTATATACTCTTAACAGATATATCATAATTTCTACACACGATATAAGACATGCAATAGATCTGATGTTTCAGTTTGGCAAGTAATGTTACGAATAGCCAGCCAAGCCTCATGAGTAAATGTAGCTCTTGGCTTGGACATACATTTGCTAATTGAAAAGGCTAAAGTTTGCACGGTTAATGTGAAGACAAACATTACCTCAACTTTTCTGAATACTACTGGTATGAGTTAACTACCAATCACTTTCCTCTCGCCACCCGGGTTAGTTCACTGTTCACTACTCTCGATGATTTTAACATCAATCCTTCGAATCCACTGCAAAATTATAACCAAGGCGATGTCACAAACTATACAGCATAATACAGATATCAAATGGACATATAATGGGTAATAAACCAAAACATTTTTTGAGTCAAAATAGGTTAATTTTGTTATGCCGTCAAATACTGGGAGTAAGCAAGAGAGAGAGCATACAGTCTTCGACGTCCTCCAGCTCATAATAATGAGGTGCTATTTCCAAAATCCACTCAGGGTTTACTTCAGTAACCTGCATATATGAAATTTATATTACTATAACATCATAGAACAGTCCATCCCCACAATTAGAGGGTCTGGTGTTAGGTCAAATGTCAAAACAGGTTAATGTTGAAACCATCCATTTTCTGCTAGTGCCAGAACAGATAGGGTCGGGTTAACCCGACAGGCCGTTTTGTCAAATTCTCAAAACACAGAATAAATGTTCTTTGGAAAGGTAATTTTCAAAAGAAGTATAAGCATAAACGATGTATATAAAATGATTACAGAAATAATCTTGTTATATTAACAGTCTACATTAAAGAAAAACTGAATCATTTTAGCCCATTTGACACATTCAACCCACCTAATCTGTTTCTGTTCTATCAGTCCCAATTTCCAGCTCCACACTTGAGAGATAAAAAAAAAGCTCAACTGAATAACACTGGCAACGGGTCAAAACAGCTTATGGCTGAAATGAAACATCTTTAGTGAGAAACAAAATGGGTTGGATTGACCCGCAAACAGTTGTCCAGTTTTCAAAATACTAAACTATCAATGTATAGATAATGAGAAATAGAGTACTATAATACTATTACATCAAAATACTAAGAAGGTCAATCTCAGTGGGGATACCTTGTATTATTTTAACAAACGGCTGGATTTGAAGTCAGTCACTGAAATGCTTACATAATTACACAACCAAGATTCTCAAGCGGGTTCTGGCTATAAGTTATCATCTTTGGGTCTCGGTAGCTTTAGTGAACTCATTGGAAGCTTGCATGGTGAAGCAATGTAGGAAATTTCGCAATTTCCAGCCTCTAGATTATATTGTTTGTGGGAGTTTATGCTAATTTAAGACTTATTGAAAATTTATTGTTTAATTTTAAATGGAAACTACTCATCTGAGTTGCATGCTAGTGTTATTTTTCTTCCCATATTCATACCGATATGGCGATATTTTATCAAAAAAAAAAAATAATAAAAAAAAAAAAAAAAATTCAGGCTATTTGACACGTTCGACCCATTTGACCCGTTCCCTTCTATCGCTAAACCAAAGTCGACCCATAATTTAGTTAATGGGTCAAAACTGCCACATCCGCATGCATAATAAAATAAAAGTCGTATTAAATGACAACATAGGCAGTACCACAGTACGTACCTGTCGCATGTATTGCTTAGCAGTCGAGACTATCTCATGGTATACCACCCATTTAGGAAGCACCTTTACATGAAAAAACGAATCATCAACAACCAATACAAAGAAGCACCATCATATACAGCTTATAGTTTTTCAAAGTTTGATTATAAATTATTGTAGCCAGAATGTTACCTTGGCTAAACCAGAGCTGGAGTGAATATAGACACTCTCACGGTGTTTGACGGGTAAGTAGGATCCATTCACATGTATCTTTGCCAAGTTGGGGAAGTATCCTGAAAAGTGCCCAAAAGATTAATACATAATGGTGGTTATAATGTATGTTACAAACTAATCGAGTTCGCGTACAACCTGAGATAATGGCCTTCTTAATTGCAACCAAATCACCATTACTTTTTTTTTTGGGTGCAAAGGTGAAAAATATATTAGCTCAATATCATGATACAAGAAAAGCATCCAAAATAGAGCTAATGACAAGCCATAGCATCTAAAATTGGAGCTGAAACAAACCATACAACATTCAAATCATGAAACTCAAACAAAACAGCACTATACATACGACAGCAGACTCCATTCCTCCAATTCACTACTAAATTCATGTTTTAACAGATACCTCTTTCTCATAATATTGAGCATTACTTGAGGTTAAATCGATTTCAACTATTTTCAATATCCCCTCCAACTGCTTTCTTATGTCTCGAGCACGCTCCATACTCCTCACCTTCATTAAAGTTAAGTTATTATATTATTAGATCAGTAGCATGCTCACTTGATTAACAAATCAGTACCTTAATCTCATTCTCAAGGCACCACACAATAGAGAAGTTTGATTACTTCCACAAACTGTAGACCTGAAAATATAACAATTATCTATTTACTAACACTATAGAGATTGAATAACCGAGCATTAATCCATCGAAATACCACAAAATTATCTATTTACTAACACACCTTAAGAAGTGCAATGTGATCCCCACCATCATCACCTTGATAAAAACGAGCATTGTTTTTATTGAATATTGGATTACAAAATACAGAAGCTCCAACGGCCAACATGGCAGCAATTGTGATGATCTCTTCAGAGCATTTGTACTTGTCAGATGCGACAATCATCCTTGACAGCATTGGACCGAACGGGAATTCTATCATCTTTCTACCAACAAGTGCCAATGCACCATCTGTATCGAGTGCACCCAAAGCTAAAAGTAGCTTTTGGGCATTAACTACTGCATCAACTCGAGGTGGGTCAATGAAGTCAAAATTCTTCAGGTCATGGTTTCCGAGACTTTTTAGTGTGAGAACGACATTAGCAAGCTGGGTTTGTTGGATCTCTGGGACGGTGTTATCTTCTAGCTTGTTAAATTTGTCTGCAGCATACAACCTGAAGCATTTTCCGGAACCTGTTCGTCCAGATTGACGAGCCCTTAGATATGCTGATGCCTTTGAGATATGGGTTATGACTAATGACTCCAGGCCCGTATGAGGATGGTAAGCTTTCCTCTGAACAAACCCGGTATCAATGACGTATTTAATACCATTGATGGCTACCGAGATTTCTGCAATGCTAGTTGCAAGAACCACCTTGCGGGCCCCATTACGAGTCGGTTCAAATATTTTTGAATGAAACTTAGGTGGAAGATCTTCATGAAGTGGGCATATTAATAGTTCGTCCACTTGACTCCCTAACCCTCTTGTTCGCTTAACAAGCATGCGCTGAGCTGCTTCAATTTCCTCATGGCCCGTGAGGAAAAGTAGTATGTCACCATCCCCACATGGTTGACTCACATGAATCATAAGTACGGTTTCGATTGCAGAATCGAGGTAATCAGGATGTGCCGTTCTAGCGTAGTTAATTTCAACAGGAAATATCCTTCCTGGAATTTTGAAAACTGGAGCACAGTCAAAGTAGTCACTAATTTTCCTGACGTCCAATGTAGCACTCGTAATGAGTAACTTAAGTCCAGGACGAGAACTGGCAATGCCCTAACAAAACACAAAGTACTTAATAAATGGGTCAGATTATGAGCCGTCATAAACGGTTTCGACTGCCTTAGAGGAAGATATGCTAAGGTTACGAGCTTTAGGTTTACCTTAAGTATACTCAGCAAGATTTCAGTTGATACTAAATTCTCATGAGCATCCTCCACCATCAGGACACTGATTCCATGTCGAGAATAAGTATAAACAAAATAATGTGCAAGTTAGGAATGAAGGAAAAGTTTCGTTCATTCAATTTCTAGTTGGCATACAGATTATGTGTCTGAATCTGTTTTACTTTTAGCGAAAACATATGCAAGTTAGGAATGAAGGAAAACGATTATTAAGAATAATGAAGAAATTGTTGATGAATTTGGGGAAAGAATGAAGGAAAAGTTTCGTTCATTCAATTTCTAGTTGTCCAATTATACTGTTAGCTATCATCATATTACTAATGTGAAATTTTATTCCACAAACTCTATTACAAATAGAATATTTGCATAAAACAACTCAAGAGATTGTAGGCATTAATAATTCATTGAAACTTCCAACCCGTTTCCTTTTTAGCAAAGTTTTTCTATTTGGCCCATTCAACCCGCTTAATAAGAAAACGATTATTCAGAATAATGAAGAAATTGTTGATGAATTTAGGGAAAGAATGGATAGTAGTGAGACTAATGATGCTATTGATACTGGGAAAATTGGAATGGGGCTCAAGGCTCAAGCTGTTAATACTAATCATTCTTATGTGAAATCTTTTGTTAACACTGTGAAAAACAAGGCAGTAGAAATTGGATGATGACACTATGTGGGGTAAACATGGACTATGTGACATAATTATTTCAGATGTAGTTGCTGGTTTTACCATTGCTACATCTATAGACATTTAGTGAAAAGGAGAAAATTACATAGCCAAACTCGAAATCCAATAGACATTTCCTTTTAGAACAAAGAGTAAGCAAAACAAACACCAATCTAAAACAAACAAACAAATATTCAAATCGCTAACAGAAAAAGTATCAAACAACAACAGCAAACCAGTCTAATAACTTGATGCATCAAAAAGCTTTGTCTTCACTCTTTTGGCCATATCATTTGTTAAGGCGAAGTAGTCTCATCTTTCACGATTCACTAGCCTCCATCCAAATGATACACCAACTCAATTCCACCAATGAACTGCTAATCAAAACACCATAAACATACAATGACCTCTTTTGACTCTGCAATACTGGCATGACACTACATGATATAATGACCTCTTTTGACTCTGGAATACTGGCAATGTATTCATGTTCCCAATGCTTGTTTTCCCTGAAATCATGATTGGCAAACCAACTTTATCAGAATATTAACTACACTGCAAGTCAATTTGGACATTGCAAATCAGATATTCAAAACTGTATTCGAATGAATGTTAGAAAGAGAGAGATATCTGAATTTGTTAAGAAACGCGTAAATTAAAATGAAATATTATCTGAATATATAAATATAAGGTGGGTGTCTAACATACGATGAAAAAACCAAACCCACTTTAAATAGGTTTATATGACCTCGTATTAAAAAAAGATTCTCAGTTTTTAAGAAATAACCAAAATTCTACAAGCAATCCTAGTTCATCATTTATTTTGGAAATTGTAAAATAAACTATTTTAATTAAATCAAAGAAAAGTTAATTAGTTGGTTAAAAAATATACTTACTGGGATAATTATCTGAGTCACATTTTCGAGTGTTGATTAGTTAACTCTTTTTTTGCTATTATAACACCATAGTTTAAATTCATATTTTTTTGTATATTTGTGACTATTTTACCCCTACATTAGTTTTATTACCCTATTAACAACCAACCGTAAATTGACAACATGAAAAAAATACACACAAAAGTCTAAATATAAAACTTTTATGTTATAAGAGTAAAATTAGAGAGAACATACCTTCGTATTATGTTTGTGACTCGTGGTCTATTTCGATGCAGGGGATATGGGAGATTTTGGGCCAGTAGGAGCCTCCTCTACTGCATCTTTCTTTCAGGTCTGGACATCCCCATATTCTCAAAATCAAAAGTGAGGGCAACAACGTTTCTGGTAGATCTTTCATCTTTGGGCATTCAATAATGAGGAGCTGTTGGAGGGAGGTGAGGTGTTGGAGTCCCTCGGAAACTGTTTCCAACTTATCAAAACTTCTAATGCAAAGTCGAATAAGAGATGAAGGAAGATGAAGAAGAGACAATTGACTCCAATTAGTTGCTTCTTCTTTTTCTTTTGAACCACTTAAGTCTAGGTCAACAAGTGAGGTTGGAAACTTCAGCGGGCCCCATTCTGAGATGGGCTTCTTCAACACACCTATTTCAAGCCCACGCAAGTTGGGAGGCCAAAGCCCAGTTGGAACATCTGTACTTGGACAATAGCTTATTTCCAGATCAGTTAACGAGGTGAGACTATGCAATTGGAGGTGTGCAAATAACGACTCCTCCGTACTATTACAATTGTATAATACCAATCTTGTGAGGTGAATAAAGTTACCCCCAAAATCAATGATCGATGCCACATTTGGATGCACTGATATGCATAAATATTCAAGCATTGGCATGCTTTTGCTGTTGATAAGTAACATATTCTTCTTTCCTCCTTCTCCCAACTCATGCCACATTAGTTTTTCACATTTCTTGAGTTCAACATACTTGAGCTTCTGCCCTCCGATTCCCATTGAGAAGGAGACACATGTAATTGAATCACAATAAGCGATAACCAACCTCTCAATGTTGTCAGGACAACTTAAATGCTTGAAATTTTCACAACCATACATGAATAACGAGCTAAGAGATGTTAGGAAGTTGCTCCCATAATTATACTCCTCATCTTTCTCCCCTAAACTCACCAAATTTTTACATTGCCATACTTCCAACTTCCTTAAATTCACAAGAACCTTACTACTTGCCTCTGCTTCTTTTGATTCCCACAGGTATCTTATTTCATCACAACTTGTGACTTTCAATTCTTCAACTGCCTTAAGATCCAATATAACACCTCTCCACACCTCATTAGTAAGCCCTGAAATATATCCTATATTCAACTTGGTGACTGATGGAGCAGTGTGCACCATACTTCTCAACAAACCAACACCACAATCATGTATTCTCAAACCCCTTAATGAAAATAGCGGTGCTTTAAGTGAGACTTCAACCAAATTTGGACAATTTATAATGCAGAGCTCTTTCAGGCATGGGAACACAGAATCTCCAACCCCACTACTACTGTATGTTGACCAAACCTCCCAACTCGGCATACCTTTAAACTCTAGAATTTCAAGTGAACGAAATGCAACACCAGTCCCAAGAAACTCTAAACCCACATCTTTCACATCGTCCATGTCTTGGATAGATAACCTTTTAAGTGACGGTAGTTGCCCGAGTGGTGGTAGAGATGTACACTTTTTACAGCTATGTATAGACACATGAGCCAACATACGGAAAGAGGGTTCCCCAACCCATTTGGGAAACTCTAAACCCAGATAGTTCACAATGCCTAGCCTCTTCAAACAATCATTATATGGCTTCAATGCATCAAGGACATCGCTATCAGTAGTCTCCTTTCGGGAAGCATCTGATACGTCACTCCATTCAACCTCTAACTCAGTAAGCCTCTTTTGTGATAACTCTGCTTCTCGTGCTTCCGTTGCGTTTTTTACTTTTTCCAGGCCCTTAATGGAAACTTTCCCATGAAGATTCTCAAAATCTTTAAGTTGGGTTATCGAAAAATCATTTTCTCCTCCAATAATGATTTTTGAAAGAGTTTGCAGGCTTTTCAACTTAGCAACCCCTACAGGCAAGTCTCTTAAAAGCGGAGTATCTCTAATGTCAAGATGCCACAAACTTTTAAGCTTTATGAAGTTGTTGGGCAACTTAGTTAAACGAGAACAACCAAAAAGGATTAGCGTCTCTAAGTTATAGAGATCACAAACATTTTCTGGTACATGTGTGATTTCAGTATGAGATAAATTAAGATAGCGTAAATGCTTTAATTTACCAATGGAGTCCGGAACCTCGCTTATATCATAACCACTAAAACTTAAAACCCTTAAGAATTGCAACTTAGGGAGTAAGTCAACCAAAACCTTATTCGACAAGTAGTTTTTTAGGTATGGCGACCATTCTTTCACCCCTACCCCTACGGACAATAATGTTCTCAAACCTTTAGCTCCTTCGATCCCCTCAAACTTCTTGTAAGCTACATATTCCTCACAAACAAAAGACATATGACGACACTTATCTAAAGTTTGTTTCCTAACATTCTTTCCCATTTCCTTCTCTAGCCTGAAAAAGAAATCTCCGGCAACAGATGTGGCCAAATCATTCATAAGATCATGCATAACAAACAAAGACTCGTCATTAGGTGAGTGTTGAAAAAATGAACGTGATAACAACTCATCAAAGCATTCGTGACCCAAACGTTCTACAATTGACTTGCTTGGACGTACTCGGTGCAAAAATCCTTCTGCCATCCAGAGCAGAATCAAATCTTCCTTGTCAAATGCATAGTCCTTTGCGAACAAAGAGCAATATGCAAAGAGCTGCTTCAAATCGGCAGGAAGTTCACGGTAGCTTAGTCTAAGAGCCGGAATAATTTCATCCCCCTCTTTTAACCTCCATATCTCACTATCCACTATTTCCTTCCATTCTAGCTCATCCTTTTTTGTCCTCATTAACCTTCCAAGTGTTATTAAAGCCAGAGGCAAACCATTACATTTTTTAACAATGCCTTCACCATGTGCTTTTAATGTTGGATGGGAGTCAAATTTATCTGCACCCAACGCATGTTGAGCGAATAAAGACACAGAATCATCTTGGGATAAACGTTCCAGAGGGTTTGAATTATCATAACCCAACTTTTTCAGCAACTGCTCCTTCCGAGTTGTCATGATAATTTTACTTCCGCGAGAGCAAGCATGAAATGGACGTACCAAGGTTTCCCAATCCTCACGGCTTTCACTCCAAACGTCATCTAAAATGAGTAGAAACCGTTTATCCCTAAGTTTATCTCTGAGAGCTTCTTGAAGAAGATTTAAATCTGCAAATTTCTTATCTTCCCCACTAACAGATTGGAAAATAATTGTACTTATTTGGAAGCTATCCCACTCATCTGAAACACATACCCACGCCTTGAGTTCGAAATGATCCTTAACTTGCTTTTCATTATACAAAAGCCTAGCTAGAGTGGTCTTACCTACGCCACCCATACCAACAATGGGCACGATGCTAAAGTTTTCTTTGCATGGTTCATCCGCCAATAGCCTTTGAACCAACGCATCCTTATCACCTTGTCGCCCAACAATTCTATCTTTTGACCTATCATCCAGCAATGAGGTCTCGTATTTTCTATTTCTATCTTTTGACCTATCATCCTTCACTTCTAAACCAAGAGTAACTTTTTCCTTCTCTAGATCTTGCAACTTATTGTTAATATAATCTAACCTGCGACACATCTTATTGCTTAGTAAGAAATTTGTGCAGCAAGATGGGATGAGCTTTCGTGCTATGCTAGTTCTGCCTCCAGTGAGCTCACGATGCATAGGCTCAGTTGCCAAGTCATCAAGAATGTCATCTATGTCATACGCTAAGTGTTGGAGACCGTTGAGCCAATTTTGAACAGAAACTTCTTTTATTTCCTTGTCAGCAGCATCGATAAGGAGATCCTGGATACGGGATAATGTCTTCGCCAAGTTCTTCAGCTCGGAACTAATTCCCTTTGCGCGAACAACTTGCTTTATGGCTTCATTCGCCAGCTTCTGTAAAACAGCTTTGACGAGGTCAGACGCCATGCCTTCAGCCATTGTTAATGGTGATTGGGTAAACTGGGACTGTGTTCTCTAGTTTCAGTAAGGGAAAGGAAGGAAGGTAAAAGGAGGGTAATAAACAAAAGTAGGTATGCGAGTGGAATATATGCAAAAGTTGACAACATCATGTTAGTATCGAATATATTGTCTTAGAATATATGGTGCTTTTTTTTTTTTTTTTTTTTTTTTTTTTTTTTTTAATTTAGTTTGTTAGAAATGTATTTAATTAGTGTTTTTGACTTGATACATGAGAAAATTTAAACAATTCTAAAGGAATCAATTACCTAAATAATTCAAACCTAGTTCATATCTAGTGATAGTCATTAATCCCAATAGGTAAACATATCATGCAGAAATTTAAGAAAGTTCAAGCAATAGTGTTGAAAGTGAAAGATTATCATCTTGATAATCATTAATGATCTTAATCATCATTTTCGTCAATTATTTGAGAATATTTATGTATTGCATATTTCAAAAGACTTGAATAGGCCATCATATGAAATCTTTTTTTCGAATCATTGTTCATTTGTATCATCGTTGTAAAGGCTAGCCTCCAATAAAACTTTACAAAAATAGAGAGGCCCTAGGAAATGGTGAAAGTAACAACTTTAAATCATCAAATCATAAACATAAAATGTCAATCTTAGAAAGGTAAGTACATGTATTTTATCCTTCAACCCAAAAATTAGATACACCTTAATATATGTCTAAAAGACCACCAAGTACAAATTGTCGTGCAATTGACATAGCATCGTATGCTATTTTAGCCTATATCGCAACTAACTTCCGAGTTTAAGCTCATAAATATGAGGTTTACATTGTTGATAGGACATTTTAGTCATTTTAATTTGCCTGAAGTCAAAATTAAAGTATTCTCACTTGAACCGAACCATGCCAAATTTTCATGAGCTTTTCATGGTGCCAAGTGAACGGTGACATGATCTAATAACGACTCGCGATTGCATAAAATCATTAAGACATAATATAGACAAAAAAAAGGGGTAATATAGAGAAATTGGTATGCAAATTTAATATTATTTTGCAACAAAAAACCATGTTTTACCAAATATGACACGCTCTTCGTCAGATAGATGACGCAATTGTCACAAAATCACATCTTCAAATTTATACATCTAGCTATTAACAGTTGACCTTTATACAACCAAAACAATTAGTAGGTGGACGCCCATTTATCTAAACTGCAAAATAAGTTAGGACACTTGTTAATCGACGACCTTCATGTATATTAAAGCAATACCAAACACCACTCATCCAAACTAAGTTTAAAGACGAACATGCACAAATCTTTGTACCTCACAAAACAAAATTTACGGAAGCCCACAACACTCCTTATTAGCCAATGCATTATCAACAACACCCTAAAACCAAAAGGTAACCAAATATTTTTAGTTTGAACACGGTCAATGCTACTTTAATAGTTTTTTGGAGGCTAAGGAACGCAAATAATTTATTCTTATTTACATGAAAATTGTATTAGGGATACTGCGACTTTCTAATAAAAGTGAATAACTAATAGTGGCATGCGAGAAACAATGAACTTGAGCTCCAACCATGGGATAACATTGTCAGAGCATAGTACACTCATTGTGTTCCTTGAGGATCTGATTGGAACCCTTCATAAAATTATTTGCTATATAATCCAGAGATAAACTCATTGGTCATCGAAAATGTTACCACCTCCTCGCAAGTGGATAACAACTTTAACTAATAAAAGTTTACCATTTGGTAGAGTACACACAAACAGTTTTCTTCAACTCGGTAATTTGTTAGGCCACCTAAACAATTATTAAGGGCATATAAACAGTTTCCACCAACCTATTTAGACGCGTTAGCCATGTCCCCCATCCTGTCACCCCATTTGAGAGAGCTCATTTGCTGATAAAGCGGTCAATGGTGTGAGCTTTGAAGGATTTATGACCACACACAACACATGTAACAGTAAGGCTTGCTTTCTGAGTTATAATTAGCAATTACAAAGGCCATCATCTCTAGAGGTAGTGATATAAGCAGGTCACTGTAGAGCAGGTTATGAAGGGTTGACCCAAAACTGTTTTTATTCATTTTTAAATCTCTTTTTAAATAACTGTTTGGATCACAAACCAGTCTTTCAAAACAAAAAGGTGCTTAATTTTTTTTTTTTTTTTTTTTTTTTGCTTATAACTGATATGGTTAACTACATGCTCCACACTCTCCTAACTAATCCCAAACCATTAGTAAATGTCAATTTTTCAAATGTAATTATTTACTGCAGGAAGAACAATCACATTAGTAAAAGCTTGTTTTTGAATTTGAGTTATAGAAAAGGGCTCCACTATTAATTGGGTTGGGAGCATAATAAATAAAAGATGTCCTTTGACTTATCAAGTCATGATTTTCTTCAGTTTACTCAAACAGCTAATTATTGTCAAATTCAAGGTGCTTGTGGATTGGCTCAACCCTGGTCGACCATTCAAAAACTACCATGTCTTGACCCGATACTTGAACGACCCATTTTCTCACCTCTAGAGAAGAGGATAGCAAGTAAAGAAGGAATTTAGCTTTTAAAAACTTACTACCACCATCAGTAGCCCATGGGTTGAGATGCAGATTAGTATTAGACACGTGAGAATCTTTAGTTGTTTCCCCAGGATTAGTAATCATCATGTTAGGATCATGAATCAGCTGCGGTATTTAGACAAAATTCAGATGTCCAACCCCAAACATCTCGCCATTACCTCCTAAACCATTCTAACCAAGTGTAGGAAATATTAATGAACAGTCAACTGTACTCATTTTTCTCTCTTTAATCGAGCCTGGGATACTTGATGCAGTAATTACAGAATCATATGTGGCTTCTAGACTTGCATCGCTCGATTGTTTTTGAGAGGCAGCGGCATCAATACCCTTAGCAGCACGGATTGCCTCACACTGACTATGGTTGCATTCTACCGTCAATCTCCACATCCCCGTTAATCTAGAATCAATATATCACACATCAGATGTAAACAATTTTTTAAATAAACTATAAAATATACCAAGAAAACCCTAAATTCACATATAAAATTCATCAAAATAACACTTTATGTTGGGTAATTATTTTCAAAAGATAAATTAGTCATTTGGGTTGAATCTTAGGATGGAAAAGAGAGGTTTGTTGTGTTTTGGTCTTTGCCACGAAATGGCAATTAGCGACAGTTTTTGTGTCACAAAACCGTTGCTAATGAATCATCATTGTTGTAAAGACGCACCTATTCGGAAAGGTGGCGGTTAATTCTTTTATAAAGGTGTCTGTGAGTGAACCATCGCGACTTTTTAAGTGACATCAATTAGCGACAGTGTTTCTGCCGCTAAGTCGTTGCTAAACCTTCGCTATTAGCACCTTTTAGTGAACCATTGTGACTGTTTGAACAGTCACGTTTCTGCCTATATATATCAGCAACATTCAGGCCATTTCTGATTTTTTTTTCAACCACGAAAATCACACAATAAAACCTCTCTTTCTTTGCCCGATTGCTATAGAAATATAACTTATAGTGTCTTGAAATCCTCGATAACTCGGTAGTTCATCCGGATTATCACCACCATCGTGTAGTGTTGATAATTGCTACATACGTTGCTTCATTGTATCTTGGGAGGCAATTCGTCGGTAACCCAAAACACGATTGTTCGAAAGAACGGTGGGGGCAAATTGCTTTAAGGACAGAGAGAACTCGCCTTGAAGTAACAAGTAGTAGCGTAAAACTTCATTTTACAAAACCATCATTCTAAACCCCGGAACCAACAATCTTAAAAGAATTTTCCGCTTGAGTAATGGCGTCGAATGATCATCATCATCTATCAAGAGATATTGTATTTTGGAGTGAATGTCAACCTGAAGAGTAATCATGGTGGGAGACTGAATTTGTAGAACAAACGTTGTGAAACAACCAACGTTTACGAGAAACTAGAGATGGTTGAAGTAGTTGTAGGAATCTTGGAAGATCACACTCAAATAGCGAGAACTTTGATGGAAGTATTGGGATGCCAGGAAAGCTTGAAATGATATTGTTGAGATTGATCGTTGCAAACAGTGAACATGGAACTTTGGTTCAATCAAACTTACGGGTACACAATTTTCGTTCATTTATTTTTTATATATGATCATGATGTATATGCATACGGATAGATTGCATGACACTTATGTTGAAATAATTTAACATGAGAATATACAGGATGCATGGTTAAATCATGTCCAATAGGTTGATGATATGTTTTCTAAGAAATGGTTAGAACATAGAACCACATATATTTATTTATATAAACAATCAGGAATGTTTATCAAAGAAACATGAGTATTGTTGGTATAATTGCATGAAACTTCGATAAAATCGTTAATTGATAAAATGATCATGCATGGATTATAATTAAGAAAAGACAAGTTTGTGATAATTTTACATGATAAAATATGTAATTTTATGGGTTTGCTATTGGGTGGCATGGGGTACTTGCGGTTATATTTCCCGCTAAGAGAATTCGTGCAACTGATTTGTTGAAATATAACATAATTGATTGTTAGTTTTGTGGCCTTTAACGTTGAAGTTTCAAAGTCATGTTATTCTTGTTATTATGATAAACTTTGATGACATATCAATATATAATGCCTGGATGTTTATCTTTCTTGCATAAAGAATTTTGGCGGTCATCATATTTGGTTGGATATGTTTGCCACAAAGAACAACATGTGTCCATTGTCAAAATGATAATAATTTTGACGGGCAAAGTGGCAAACCATATAATGGTTTTGATAGTGGTTTTTTTTATCGTTAAAGTATTTAACGATTCATCAAAGATCAATAAAAACCAACTGCTTGAATAAATTAATGCTTTACAATTTGGATGATTATACTTGCCAAGTGTGAATCCACTTTCGTAAGACTGTCATTGATCATGAGTTAATATCCATATGTTCACTTGTGGGGATGTATTGTGATGCTATTAAACATATGCAATAATAAATTTTCATAAGGCCAAAGTAATTAGGTTCATGAATTGCATGTTAGCATGTTGCATGGTTTGTACTAATAAATTGATTTCCTTATTATTGCCTAAGGTAAGGATACGAATGATCCTGCAATATGACTTGGATGTTAATATATGCATGAAATGACATCATGGTTATTGGTTAAGTTGTATGCATGATTATGCTCCGGAAATTATGAGAATTTGAATCATTCGGATTCTTGATTTAATGGATTTGAAAGGGAAAATTGTCACACCCCAAATACCTGATTTGCACCGGAATGAAATACCTGGGGCGCGACTGCCATAGCATCACAGTTACAGTTATGTTGAACAACCGAAATCGTCGTTTTAAAAGTACATCGTTTAATTACATAAAACATTCAGAGTTTACAAAAGATCGGTCCCAAAAGATTTGTGAAAGTTGGGGAAATAAGTTTGTTACAAACCAAACGATAGTTTAAGTGCATAAAATATATAAGTGAGACGCGTCGTCCACGCGATTCTATGATAAGTCCACATGAAGGCCATGATGCGAATGCCCTAATTACCTGAAAATACATTGCTTAAAACGGTCAACAATAATGTTGGTGAGAATCATAGGTTTATGTAAATGATAAGTCTCTACGGTAACCACAAGTATAAAGTGAAATGACAAAAATGCTACATAAAAATCATACATTGGCTCTTAAGCTCATGACCCCGAAGCTAGACTGATTATGAATGCCCCAAACTGAGTGTTTTGCCAGACACTCTGAATCTGGTATTAAATGAAATGCGTTCGTAGACTAGTTGGCGCTACCAACCCGAACGGAGGCGTCACCCTCAATAGATCTATTCACTCACTCTCACTTACTCCGTAATTAATGGTTCATGATAAATAAAAGGGGACTTTAATCTGGGCAATGATATAACTTAAGCAATGTAAATGAATTTGATACTTTGGTCCGTATGAAAAATGGTGCAATGTATTCTCCCCCGTAAGTTTCACTACGCCAAAATGTGGATTTAGTCACACATGCTGTTTTTCGAACAGCCACACAGTCGCTTTTTTATGTGACTAAATGTACCAGAATAAAATAAACAGCCACACTTGATCCGACTTGTGTGACCATTTCGGAATTACATCCGAGGCTACAGCCACACATTTGAATATTTTCGTGACTATACGTATCTGGTAATTTTTTTTTTGATTTTTTAGTCACTTATAATTTGGGACGTGTGACGGATACAAATAAGGTTGAAACATTAGTCACACTATATATATACATATGTGACAAATATATGTCACGCAATTGAAAAGTGTGACCAAAATCCATATATGGTCACACGAAGTAATTGTGTATGTGGCTAAATCATATGCTCAAGTTTGTCACACATTATTTAAGCGTGACTGCTAGTTTTTGTTGAAAATTTAGCCACATATGAATTTGAAATGTGTGACAACTGAAAAGCAAGTTTGAAGCATAGTCACGATATGCATTTAAAAGTGACAAATATATGTCACACACTTGAGATGTGTGACCAAATGTCATATATGGTCACACTAAACCATAGGCATACATGATTAAGTGTGACCAAAATTCGATACAAATAGTCACGTAAGTTAATATGTGTGTCTAAAGTTAAGTGTGTGTTTGCCTGCCAATTCCTAATGTGTATGGTCACACTTAATTGTAGCACAATCATGTGACTATAGGCTATACAATAGTAACACCATACCACAAATGTGCATCTAAATTATGTTTATATATGGCCACATTATAAGGGTATTATATGTGACCAATACATTGAAAATAGTCACACTGTGAAATATTCATGTGACTAATATGTATAGCAATATGTGAACTCAGTTATCATTAACCTTGATATTAGTCACATTGAGTGTTTGTGTGACTAAATTCAAGATGTTACATATGGTCACATGAAGTATTTATTTAAGTGTCTAAATCATAGAGTCATATTTTGAGTTCAGACTGTTAGTCATGACTCTTCATTTAATTTGCCCCATTACAATGCTGGGATTTTATAGTCTATCTAGTTTAATGCAGTAGTATGTAAGTATGTTACTTGCCCCGGCCTAGCTGGAACCAGATTACTTGACTTTCTAAAGTCAATTTTCAACTTTATAATGAAGTAACATGTTACTAAAGTGCCTGCAAGTGCATATACATGATAAATGGAAACTGCAAATACAATAAAGCTTGACTGCAAGTGGACATATAACAGTGAAAACCGCAAAATTTTTCATTGCCATTGAAAAGCTTGACTTTTTTGAGTCAAAATCCATTACAACAGGCTAAATTACAGGAACAACTATTTAATACTAAAACAGCTATTCATCTAACATTACTAACTTTACAATACCAGCAGTAACCTTGCACTTAGCCTTGAGCAGCAGTCTTAACTTCAACCAGCAGGGTTAACTATTACACTAGCAGTCTTAATGCAGCATGACATGCTTCACTTGGATTTTCGTATAACAATACCTTCAATGTCGGTTCGATAGTAGTCACTTTGTGATTCCTTGCCCAAGTCTTCTTTATATACACGTGGCAATATTTTTTCATTTTGCTCGTGAATGACTGTACTAAACTCCTCATCGACTTCGTCATATGTATCTTTGTAATTCTTGGTAGGTGTTTTAAAGACAATGGACAAATTTTTCTGTACCTGGTCTTTCACATAAAACACTTGTGTTGCTTGTGACGCTAATATGAACGGATCATCCTTGTGGCCGAAAGTATTCAGGTCTACCAACGTATAACCAAGAGGATCATGTTTGACCCCATGAGTTTTGCGATTAGCCCAATCACATTTGAAAAGAGGAATTTGCCTGAAACGGTAATCTAGTACCCATATCTCTTGTAAAACCCCATAATAAGATGTTTTTTTTATGGTTGCAACTTCTTTTTTGGATATGTGCACATCTACTGACTCAACACTAACCCCACTGTTCTGGTAAACTATGCCATCATTACTTTTCGTACGAAATGTATACCCATTGATGTTATACGCCTCGTATTTCACTACGCTGGCGCGTGGTCCAAATGATATCCACCTCACAGTTTCTGATACACTGTCATTGGATATCGCTAACTCTCTCTCAACCTGAATTTCATTACAAGTATATATATTACCTTTAAATTGCAGGAACAACAAACAAACAATTAAAGAATAGGAGTGTTTGGGATAATGAAATGGTGTGCTGGTCGACCTCTATCTAATGTCATATACAGGAGGGACAATTATGATGATAGCAACAAACAAACAATTATAAACAACATACAAGTAATTACCTCTTCGAGTAACCACTTAGCAAAAGATTTACTGTGCTCATTCTCCAGCAATGCAAGTTTTTTACCCGGGTTTTTTCCTTTCAAAACTTCCTTGTGTCGCCTGAAACAAATAAATGTCTTTGATTATTATATTTGATAGAACATTTTAAGCAACGAAATCGACATGTGTTAGTAATATATACTTACTCGATATACGGTTGAATTTCATCTGTATTTTGTATTACATACAAATGTGCTTTCTGAAAGGATTCTACGGAAACTTCACTTGGTTTGCCGGCCGACAATGGCTTTCCGTCCTCAACTTCATTGGTTACATGTTTATCAGCTGGGATACCAATAGTTTTCATGGTTTTATGATATTCGCTAAAAAACTCTATTGTTTCTTCCGCGATAGTCTCCTCGGCAATGCATCCCTCTGGTCTATTTCTGTTTCGCACATGTCCTTTAATAACCTTCATACATCTTTCGAAGGGATACATCCACCGAAAGCATATGGGACCACATAATTTTACCTCCCTAGTTAGGTGCACAGTCAAGTGTATCATAATATCAAAAAATGACGGAGGAAAGAACTTCTCGAGTAGGCACAGTGTAACAACAAGTTCTTCTTGCATCTTATCTAGTTCTTGCAAGCTGATTTCTTTCCTACATATAGATTTAAAGAAAAAGCAAAACCTGATTATAGCATATCGTGTGGGCGGGTGCATGACTGAACGTATAGCAATGGGTAAAAACTCTTGCATTAGCATGTGATAGTCATGCGATTTAAGGCCAATGAGCTTCCTATCATTTAGGCTGACCAAACTAGAGAAATTTGAACAATAGCCTTGTGGTACCCTGATGTTGCTTAACGTTTCACAAAAGATGTCTTTTTCAGCATTCGTTAATGTGTAACCTGCTGGAGGTAGTGTTGTTTTGTCTGCTTCTTGCCTAGCAAACAACTCTTCTTTTATCCCCAACTCTTCCAGATCCAGTCGAGCATTCATTCCATCTTTTGTCTTTCCAGGAACATTCAGCAAAGTTCCGAGTAGACTCTCACCAACATTCTTTTCTACATGCATGAAGTCAATACAATGCGGAACAGAATGATGCCTCCAATACCTTAGCTTTCGATACCAAATGTTGAATTTCTTCCAATATGCTTCAGTTGCTTGGCTTGAACTACCCTCTTCTTCTGTTGTTTTCCTTTTCTGCTTTTTAATCTTCCCACCTCTGCCTCTGGTATCTTGATCTTGGTTTTTCGAGGTTTTTCCTTTTCCCCACTTATTTTCAATATGTTGTACCTCGTTGTATATTTGTTCCCCGGTCAATGGATTTGGAGCATGACGTGGTTCTTCTTGTCCATTAAACGCCTTCCTTTGCGTTCTGAACGGATGGTTGTATGGTAGATATCGTCTGTGTCCAGCATAACTTTGCTTGGATGAGGCGAAAAGTCTAACACAGTGTGTATCTTTCCCACATACTACACAACCTTTGAATCCACTGTATGGGCAGCCACATAATGTACCAAGTGCAGGGTAATCATTTATCGTCCATAACACAACGGCGCGCAGATTAAAGTTTTCTTTTTTAGAAGCATCGTATGTATCAACCCCTTCCTCGAATAAGGTTTGCAGATCATCAACCAACGGTTCTAAAAATACATCGATATCATTTCCGGGTATCCCGATATCAATACCGAAAGCATGATAAACTTTCTTTTCATACACAACCATGGAGGAAGGTTGTATATGACAGATAAAACTGGCCATACACTGTGATGCCTATTTCCTGAGTTGACGTCAACCCCATCAGCCGATATTCCTAGCCGTAGATTTCTCGGATCTTCAGCAATTTCGGGGAATTTTTCATCTATGGTACGCCATGCCTGTGAATCTGCGGGGTGACGTAAAACACCATCTGTTATCCTCCTTGTTGCGTGCCATGTTAGATCTTCTGAAATACTTTCTAACTTAAAGAGGCGTTGCAGTCTTGGTATAATTGGAAAGTACCACATTACCTTTGCCGGAATGTTTTCGTACACTTTATGTGTCTTACTATCCACCTTCCATCTTGATGTCCCACAAGTTGGACAAACAGTCAACTCCTTGTTAACCTTCCAGTAAAGAATGCAGTTGTTGCTACATACATGTATCTTTTTGTATCCTGATCCCATCATTCTCACTAGTTTTTTTGCCTCATAAGTTTTTTCAACCATTTCGTTACCAGCAGGTAGCATCTTTTTCAACAATCCTAGTAATTCAGTAAAGAACTTATCAGAAGCTCCATACTTACCCTTCAAGTTGAGTAGTTTAACTATTGCGGACAACTTTGTGAAGTCAGGACATCCTTCGTAAAGTGGCTTCTCCGCGTCTAATAATAGTTGTTGAAACTTGGCAAGGTTATCCTCATCAAAACATTCTTTTGCACCATTAACCATGTTCACTGTTGCTGGGCCATCTGTTGGAATTTCTGGAACAAAATCCATGTCGAAATCCGTGTCGTCAACAAACTCCTCTGTTGTAGCATTAACAGGTATTTGGGCAGTTGTTGCTTGCTCATCATTTTCTCCATGTTTATCCCATTTTGTGTAGCTTTGATTAATCCCGTGGCAGAATAAATGGAACTGCACATCCTCCACTTTATGCTCTATGCGGTTTAAACATGAGATACACGGACATGGCATCTTAAGCTGTTGTTTATTACCTCGTGGGTCGATGTTCATCATCTTCTGCAAGTTGTGTTCTGCATACTTAATAAACGCGTGTACTCCAGCAATATATTGTTTCTTGGTCCTACTAGTTTTCATCCAAGACTTGTCCATGCTATTGTTGAGGTCAAATGGTAACGTATGTATCCTACAAGTCACAAATTAAACCAATATAAGCATCAAATCATTTGTGCATAAGTAAACCAAGTATTTACCACTACTAGTACAAAAGGTACTGCTGCTAGTGAAATTTAGTACGGCTAGTATAAATTTAGTACTGCTAGTACCCGTCACAAATTAAACCAATATAAAATTATAAATGTTTGATACGTTTGGGCCTAAGTCTAATGTGGGATAAAATGTTTATTTTGAAAATATTACAACCATACATTAGTAAAATCTAGTATTAATGGTTTTTGTTGCAAAGTGAAAATTAAAATATACTACTCTGTTAGTATAGTATTAATGGTTTTTGTTGCAACTTGCAACTTGCAAGTAATTATGGGGAAGGCTATTTCATCATTACACCACTATTCACATTGCTAGGCTCGATACATCTTCCTTCCTCTAGGTGTTTCTTGATTGTTGTTGTATATAAAGCAACATACCTCTCATAATTTTCATCTCTTCTTAACAAACCAAAATAAAATTTAAAAATTACAAAAAATCTCAAAATTTTTTGTTATCAAAATCATATATGGAAACTAAACTAGTGATTTGTTCTGAATTGGCAACAGTTGCAAACTCAAAGCTTGTGAAAGACATGATGCTAGTTTACTATGAGCGACAGGTTGAAGCTACTTCCAAGGAAGTTCATGATTTGAGGCACAAGGTTTCTGAGAAAAGAATGCTGATAAACAATAGGGATAAGTTGATCAAGGAGTTAGAGCTTTTATATGGTTTTGATTCTGCTCTTGAAAGCATTGCTGATTTAAGGAGGATGCAAGAGGAGGACATGATGGCATCTGATAGGTTGCTTGTTGATATTGCCCAAAAGCATAAGCGTCTAGGTGATTTGGGCAACTTTATCACGAAGCTTGGATCAATGAACTACTGATGTGGTTGATATGTTAGTTGACTATGTTTATGTCTTTTGTGTTTTGTGGTGTCAAGGTTGATGTTGTTGGTAGTCTTTCTGATGTTGTTGTGTTTTGTGCTGTCATCGAATGGTAACGATAGATGTATGGTATGATGTTAAATATTAATGCAGCTATGTTAATGTCAATATTATTTTCTAACAGCCTTTTGATTTGTAAAGTTACAATGTCAAGTGTTTAGCACTGCCTAGTTCCAAAAATGCATATACTTAAGAAAGTCAAACTTTGTTTATTACACCTAAATGCAGGAAGTTACCTACACATACCAACCAAGCCTTTAATGGCATTTACTTATACATTGAACTATGTGATCCTCTTTACTTTAAATGGCCATTACATAAACACAACATTACACACAACATTACACCATCAAAAACCTGTCAAACACTAAACCTCATCCACAATGACTTCCAAGCCAAATGTTATTGAAATATCCTCTGATTCATCAGGACTAATGTCTCCTAAACCTGATTGGAATTTCCCCTACCCTCCTACAGGTAGCTTTCATAAGAGAATACCACCTAAGGGAAAGGTTGTTGACTCGAGCTCTGACGATTTTAGCTCCTTTAACAGTAGCTTTTTTAATGATAGCTTGGTTTCTAGCTATCATTCAACATCTGAAGATGAAGCTGTCTCAAAAAAAGCCACAATGTCCAAAAACCCTCCAGTTCACACTCTGTCAATCCCAGGAAAAAGGGAACAAGTTCTATGCCTACCAAATCAGGCAACTAGGGAAGAAATCCAAGCAAAGAAGAGAAAGGGAAAAGGCCCAATTGAACTCACTAAGGGTAAAGGGAAAAGGACAATTAGCTGAGCTTTACTAGTCTTGATGTTATGATGCTACTGTAATAAGTACTATGTTTTCTCCTTGTATGTAATCAACTATGCAATCAACAATGCATCTATGTATGCAGAATTTTGTTATGTAATAACAGTTGGTTTTTCAAGTTGAAGATGCTATTTTTCATTCATGTTAAACCCAAAATACAACTTTAAAAAAATATATATCCTACAAGTCACAAATTAAACCAATATAAGCATCAAATCATTTGTGTATAATTACAATGGATAGTGGGCAGAATTTGCTATCTTTATAATTGTAAAAAACAATTTCGAGAATAATATAATTTCACCATTATTGCATAAAAAAAATGATTTCCTAATTAAAAAAATTACCTAATTTAGATCTAAATGAACCTCCCTCCGTTGTTGATGGCCGGACCGGCGAGTGGTGGCTGTGATTGGTTACTGGTGAATGGTGGATGGTGAGTGGTGGCTGTGATTGGTGAGAAATGTGCGAAATTTGAAATTTGCTGAAAAAAATATGGGGGTCTTTAATTTTGAAATTTACTGAAAAAAATATATATGGGTGGGTTTTTAAAAAATATATATGGGTGGGTTTTTTAAAAAAATATGGGGGGCTTTAATTTTGAAATTTGGTGAAAAAAAATGGGGGCTTTTTTAAATTTTTGGGGAGGGAAATACCAAAAAGGAAGCAACAGGTATCGAACCTGTGACCTCCCCTTCACAACACCAACAACTCAACCATCTCCGCCCTTGGGTCTTTTTCGATTATACCTTCTTTAGTATTCCTCTTATAGACTATCTACTTTATTAAAGAAAATTGTTACAAAATCCAAATATCTTCTATACAAAGTTAAACCTGTTAGTACAACGTTAAACCTAGCAACACTAATAGAGACACAAGCAGTAATAACATTATTTCCTTTTTGCTTGTCTGAAGATCTTTCTCAGTAACTCTCTTGCCATTACTGAGTCTTCATCAGTAACTGTCAGCTTAGCATCTAACATAACAAATAAGCTAGCTGCCCTTAATGGATAATCTTTTTCTATCAGCATGTAGACATCCACTCCATTCTTTGTAGATACATGGTGAACACCACATGTATCATACAGTCTCCATTTTGTACTCAACTCATGAGCTCGAAAATTCCATAAGTTATCTTTTGGATCAGGTTCATACAACCTCTTCAAT
Source organism: Artemisia tridentata subsp. tridentata (assembly GCA_021014915.2). NCBI lineage: Eukaryota > Viridiplantae > Streptophyta > Magnoliopsida > Asterales > Asteraceae > Artemisia > Artemisia tridentata. The sequence goes on from CP139502.1 coordinate 318,790,925, forward strand.
TCCACCCATAGCTCCTTCTCTTTGTCTTGTATACGATATGTAGATCTGAACATTTCTTTAACCAGACTCCATAGATTGTCCAAGTCTTCTCTATAAAAAATCTTCAGCATATCTTCAAAATACTTATAAATTTCTGAGTGTCCTCCTAGCCTGATTATCTTCCAAGCTTTCCCAAATGTATCTTTGTGTATCTCCAAATCAATAATTGGACGTTTAGCTTGAATAGGATGATGAACATCCAATGCTTCTGGGATTATAACAATCATATGCTGCTTGAGTCTTTCGTCAGTTAATTCCTCTGCTGTTTCTTCTTCATCTGCTGTAGGTACTTCTTCACCAATCTTCTGTTTCTTTGAAGATTCAGACTCCAATATTATACCATGTCTTCTTGTAGTTCTACATGGTTTTTCTGTTCCCATGGGAGTAAATGTGTTCACTCTTGTGTAAACCCTTTCAAACTCACTCTTGATCTCCTCAAAACTTCTACCTTGGAACTGCTTCCTTTTGTATCCAGCCATGTTCATCATGTAAACACACATGGTGTGTCTTTGCTGAGCTTTACTAGGTGGTTTACTCCTCTTTTCTTTGGCTTTTTGTTCTGCAGCAGACTTTCTTCTGGAATTTATTAGTTCAACAAGTTGTCTTGACTTCTCATCAATGGACAACACTTCATCTCCTCTGAGTTTACCTAACTTTTCCTTTAAAACTTCATCAGCATCAATCATATACTGAACTTCTTGAGCGTGATCAAACATTGCTTCAGTTGCTTGATTTGCAAGTCTTGTTTGATCAAGGAAATATGCAATATCAACAATTTCTGATGTTTCATCTTCCTGTGCTTTATTAGGTACCTCTGCATCAAAACTAATCTGAGCAAGAACACTCTTCTTGTCCTTCTTTGGTGGCTCTTCTTCAATCATAATGCCCTTTGCTTTATCTGCCCTTTGCCTTCTATCATACACATCCATATCTTGTTGATGAGAAGTACCAATATTTTCAGCATCCAAATCTTCTTCACCCATATCTTGCCTCCCCTGAAACTCAACATTCTGTTCAACCAAAGAAATATTGGGGTCTTGATCAATATCAGCTGTCTTCCTCCCCCGTTTGGAAGAAACATCCATGTCATCATCATCTGAGCTTGTAGACTCCACAATATTTGCCTTTCTCTTTGCTTCAAGTGACTTGACTTTAGACTGCAATTTCTTCACTTTTTCAATGACCTTCTTGTAAGCAGTACTATACAACTGCTTTGTCTCCTTGAGTGCTTGCTTTGTCTCCTTGAGTTCTTGCTCTGTCTCCTTGAATTCTTGCTTTGTCTCCTTGAGTTCTTTCTCCAACCCAGTCACCCTTTGAGTCAATTTGGTACAAATATCCATCAATTCCATTAGTGACACTCTGCCCTCATCACTTCCAGGTGTGTTACCTCCCGATCGAGGTGAATCGTGGGGCATTTCCCCCATATTTGGTTGTGAGGCTGATTGAGAACCAGATGAACCTGTGGTTGTGTGATTGGACTCAACTGGGCTTGTTGATCCTTCACCCTGAATGTTTTGATTTTGAACCAACATTGTTTCAAAAAGTGGAACTACTATCCCATTAAACCCCCTAGAAGCCATGCTCATGTTACTGAACAGTTTTTGAGTAAGGCGAGGAGTTGGATAAACAATTTTATGAGATAGAAGCAAACTTTTCCGTATATTCAAAACCGTTTGTATAAACCTTGGATACATTAAAAACTTGTATTTGTTATCCACATTTTTCACCATACCATCAAAAATTAATTTTGAAAAGTTAAAAGTCCTGTTTGTTGCTAAACAAATGAGAGCAGTTGCAATATTGCTGCTGAATTGCTCCCATGCGGTTTTCTTTGGACTTAAACAATGAAGGATGGTATGTATGAAGAATCTCCATTGGGGGTCAAAACATCCTTTTTGAAAAGTCAGAATTTGAGAAGATGTGTCATACCCCATTCTGGAAAGGTTATGAAAAATTTCAGTATTAGGCAAAGAACTAATACCATTTTCATCTGCTAAATGGAGATGCCTCCTAACAGATGCCTCAGTAATAGTTATTTTTCTGCCATCAACTGTTGCAATTAACTCTTTGTCTCCATTCTCAAATGTATTGGTAGTAACAGACCGCCAAAACTGTTTGATTTGAGAGACATAGATAGTAGGATCGACTGTAAGAGCGTACCTGATGTGGGCATTGTTTAGAAAATCTATTATCTGGTGGAAGCGTTGACTCCCTTCTGGTTTCTCCAAGAATGCAACCTGGTTATGCGTATCACAAAACTCTAAATTTGCCATGAAAATTGAGTAAATGCTTGATTAGAGTGCTGGGTTATGACTGGACCTACTTCAATTAATTGTTTCTCAAGTTTGAAGAAATGGTATAAATTGTATAAAGAAAGAGAGTTATCCAATTTATGAAACCCTACTCTGTTATAGAGTTTTTTTTTTAAGAGGTAAGTAAAGTAAAGTAATGTAATGTAATGTAAAGAAATAGGGAAGAGCGGAAGTAAAGTTTATAGATTTGTGCATGTTTGTAAAGTAAATGAAAGTAGGTGGCCTCATTTTATACTTTTTTATTTGTGGAATTACTATTATAACCTTGCTCCATAATAAATACACACTAAAGACAAAGGTTCTTTTCGACATTGACTCATTTGATTTTTGTCTTTATTCACTTTACTTCACTATGAAAGTTGGGACAAAGAAAACCAAGAACACACATAAAGTTTCACTCCATTTCATTCCCTTCATCTAAAAAAACTTGAGAACATAGTGTAAATAAAGCGAAGTAATTGACAATAGTTACCCCAACGGTTAGAAATAAACCACGGTTAAAACCCATAAACGGCTACCCATTACCCAGCAGTACAATGTTTTACTCTAGCAGAACAAAAGTTTGCCTAGCAGTAATAACTTTGTGCATCCACTCCATTCTCAGACAATTAATTAAACATCAAATATTTCATTGATATTTTTTAAGGCTACAAGTATATACATCTAATTATCCATCCTAAATACTAAACATACTAAAAAAAAAAAAAAAAAAAAAAAAAAAAAAAAAAAAAACATCATCCTAAACTGCTTCACTCCATTTCACCCCAACTTGTTAGAACCAGAGCTCTCTTCCCTGCTTCCCATCGATTTCTGGCTTTCCTTGAGTCGTTTAAACACAATTTCAAGATCGCTAACCCTCTTTTCTAGATTATAAGGGTCCTGAAACCCATCTTGTTGCTCCCCCTGGTTTTGCAGCACAAACCCATTTTGCTGCTCCACCACAATTTGCTGCTGATCCTCTTCTTTTTGCTGCACCACCTCCTCCTCTTCACCTTCCTCCTCCTCTTCCTCTTCATCTTCTTCCTCCTCCTCCCCGTAGTCACACAATCCCCAAACCTCATCCCAGTAAAAGTCTTGCGCATGCAGCCAGTTCAAAATTTGACCCCTCATCCACGTATCTACCTTCCTATACGACCCATATTCTGCAATGGGTTCATCCCCGAAAGCAATCAACACTGCGTCAAACAGCAAATTGTTGTTTAACACCCACTCGTACTCTTTAGCATCATTTTGAAAGGTAACACTATTTGCTGCCATTGTTGAAGTTTTCTTTGAATTGAAAGGGATATATGTGTTTGTGTGTGTTCTTTGGTATATATATAGGTATAAATAGGCTGGAGAGGTAGATGCCAAGACTTTAGGCGGGAAAATGGATCGACGGCGCCCGCCAAAAGTAAAGTGTCAATTGAAGTTTTACGATTTCCTTTTACCAAGTATTGACTTTCCATGTACAATGAGTTGATGCAACAACAAGTTGTATATCATGCTTTGTGAATAATAAACTTCCAAACTCAATATTTCCAACTATTGATCAAGTGGTGGTTTGGTTTAATTAAGAGTGGCAAGATGTGTAGAAAAAAAAAAAGAATAGTAGTTAAAAAAAAAAAAAAAAAAAAAAAAAAAAAAAAAAAAAAAAAAATCTAATGGTGTTGACGTGGCGGTGAAAACCAACTATAGCCGATGGTTCGGGTTCGTGGCGGGTTTTAGTGTACCCGTACCCGAACCCGTTTATAATATACCCGTACCCGCCCCATATCCCACCGGATACCCGTTATCCATCGGTTTTTCGGGTTTCCCCGCGGGTATCGAGGTTATCCGTAATATAATTAAAAGTTAAAGAAAATGAATATCGTATCAAACGATTTAACGCAACATATCGCAACGCAACGTACTCGGCACGATATTCACCAAAAAAATCAAATGCGCAAGAGGTTTCAAAAGTTAATCATTCTCATTTCAAAAGATAATCTCGTTTTAGCCTTTTAAAAGGGTTTGGTATCCTCGTTCGTGTGACGGTAGAGAACACGGACTCACGAGTACTCACTCCAAAAAAACGAATAACCGAATTAATAGTCGAGAAGAGTATTGACAATAACTCGAGTCGAGACGAGATGACGAAAACAAGTCGAAGAGATAACTAACAACAAACATATCAAATAAGATGAGTCGATTGGTAATCGTCTGTATTTTCCATAATCCCGTTTATTAGTACAAGGTATACTCGTTTTATGATTTAAAACAAGTTTGGACTTACGACAAAATTAATCTTTGGAAATAACAAAATTTCGCCAAGACCCTTTCATTTATCGAACGTTTCCAATTCAAAAGACTTTATTGAAAATCAATTTCCCGAGTAATTTATAATATAACGAGTATTTATATAAACCCTAAACCCTAAAACCTAAACCCTAAACCCTAAACTCTAAACCCTAAACCCTAAACCAATCCGTAACTCAAACAATAACCAAACGAATAGTCCAATAAATCCAAATATGTTAGTGTACGGGTAGCATGTCTCGAATAGTCAAATATCCCTCGTGTGTTCCGTTTTTATCCCAAATGTCACACGAAAGGTTTTCAAAATCGAGATCCTACTTAAGATCCTATGGTAAAGATCCCGATCTTTACCATAGGATCTTAAGTAGGATCTCGATTTTGAAAACCTTTCGTGTGACATTTGGGATAAAAACGGAACACACGAGGGATATTGGACTATTCGAGACATGCTACCCGTACACTAACATATTTGGATTTATTGGACTATTCGTTTGGTTATTGTTTGAGTTACGGATTGGTTTAGCGTTTAGGGTTTAGAGTTTAGGGTTTAGGGTTTAGGTTTTAGGGTTTAGGGTTTATATAAATACTCGTTATATTATAAATTACTCGGGAAATTGATTTTCAATAAAGTCTTTTGAATTGGAAACGTTCGATAAATGAAAGGGTCTTGGCGAAATTTTGTTATTTCCAAAGATTAATTTTGTCGTAAGTCCAAACTTGTTTTAAATCATAAAACGAGTATACCTTGTACTAATAAACGGGATTATGGGAAAATACAGACGATTACCAATCGACTCATCTTATTTGATATGTTTGTTGTTAGTTATCTCTTCGACTTGTTTTCGTCATCTCGTCTCGACTCGAGTTATTGTCAATACTCTTCTCGACTATTAATTCGGTTATTCGTTTTTTTGGAGTGAGTACTCGTGAGTCCGTGTTCTCTACCGTCACACGAACGAGGATACCAAACCCTTTTAAAAGGCTAAAACGAGATTATCTTTTGAAATGAGAATGATTAACTTTTGAAACCTCTTGCGCATTTGATTTTTTTGGTGAATATCGTGCCGAGTACGTTGCGTTGCGATATGTTGCGTTAAATCGTTTGATACGATATTCATTTTCTTTAACTTTTAATTATATTACGGATAACCTCGATACCCGCGGGGAAACCCGAAAAAACCGATGGATAACGGGTATCCGGTGGGATATGGGGCGGGTACGGGTATATTATAAACGGGTTCGGGTACGGGTACACTAAAACCCGCCACGAACCCGAACCATCGGCTATAGTTGGTTTTCACCGCCACGTCAACACCATTAGATTTTTTTTTTTTTTTTTTTTTTTTTTTTTTAATTTATTTATTTATTTATTATTATTATTTTTTAACTATTATTATTTTTTTCTTTCTACACAACTTGCCACTCACCAAACCACCGGCCACTTGATCAATAGTAAAGGGGCAATTAATCCTTTACCGATCAATTGTAAACAGACAAAAAAGTGAGTAAACCCTAATCAAAACACACATTCTTCTTACTCCCACGGCGGATTCCCACGGGTAACAGTAGGATCCTGGGGCAATTAAACCAAACCACCACTACTTGATCAATAGTAAAGGGCCAATTAATCCCTTTACCGATCAATTGTAAACCGACACAAAAATCAATAAACCCTAATCAAAACACACATTCTTGATTCTTCTTATTCCCACGGCGGATTCCCACGGGTAACAGTAGGATCCTGGGCCACCTTTCATTTCATCTTTGTCTTTTAATTTAGCTAATGGTAATAGTTTGAAAAACAGACGTGGCAAACAAAAACACGCAAACAATGAATCCAAATGACAACAAAGGTATGTTTTTTAATGTTTTCACATATCAGTTGATGATTCATTGTACAATAATTAGTAACAGGCTTTTGATCTATAAATGGTGATGTTTGGGGTTGTTGTTACCGATTCTAATGTAAAGCTGTGTGAATTTATTGTTGAATGTAAAGCTGTGTGAAGTTTTAATTTATTCAAGTTTATGCTTTAACAGGTTCAAAGACAAAAATCCCTTCCAACAAGGTATATACTAAAGTTATGTGTTTGTGGCTAAAGTTGTATACCTTAATTATACCATTAATTAAATTTTTTGAAACAAATGGTATGTTGAACTATTAGGAGGTATGGGAAAACACAGATTGGAAGAGAAAGAGCCCTTTCTATTTCTCTAGCGATGAAGAATCTGGTGATGCTGACATAAAAGGTGTGAATTTATTGTTGAATGTAAAGCTGCTGTGTGAATTTTTAATTTATTCAAGTTTATGCTTTAACAGGTTCAAAGGCAAAAATCCAAACAACAACAAACCCAATCCCGCCGGGGCAGGGTATGGGGGAGGTAGGCTGTAGACAGACCCTACCCCTACCCCAAGGTAAACCCGGGAGTAGAGAGGCTGCTTCCAAAGAGACCTCCGGCACTAGGTCCAAATTCAAAATCATTTCCAACAAGGTATACTAAAGTTGTTATGTGTTTGTGGCTAAAGTTGTATACCTTAATTATACCATTAATTAAATTTTTTGAAACACATATGGTATGTTGAACTATTAGGAGGTATGGGAAAACACAGATTGGAAGAGACAGAGCCCTTTCTATTTCTCTAGCGATGAAGAATCTGCTGATGCTGACACAAAAGGGGTAATAATGGTCCATTTAATAAGTGTTGTTTCGCTACCTTTATCACATTCTCAAGACTTAATCCATTATATATACTCGTTCAACTTGTAGGTAAATGACAAAGATGAATCCTCTTAAGCTACTCCCAAACTTGGGACTACCGTATAATTAAGAAGATGTACCAACCGATGGCCGTGAAGAAGACTTCTCGTACATTAAATGTGTTGAGAATTATGTAAAGGTGGTGGTCATCTCGACTATTATGAACTAGAGGATAATTAGTTTAATATGGTACGTAGTAGCAGTTATGAGTAAGAAGATGTACGTTGTATCAACCGATGGCCGTGAAGAAGACTTCTCGTACATTAAATGTTGGGCCGTGAAGAAGACTTCTCGTACATTAAATGTTGTGTTGAGAATTATGTAGAGGTGGTGATCATCTCGACTATTATGAACTAGAGGATAATTAGTTTAATATGGTACGTAGTAGCAGTTACGAGTAAGAAGATGTTGTATCAACCGATGGCCGTGAAGAAGACTTCTCGTACATTAAATTGTTGAGAATTATGTAAAGGTGGTGATCATCTCGACTATTATGAACTAGAGGATAATTACTTTAATATGGTACGTAGTAGCAGTTCTGATATTTAATTTGGATAAATGTAATTATTAATGGTGCAGTAACTGGTAACTAGTGTAGTTTAACTCTGTATCTATTTTATAACTGTAATGATAGTATTTTGGTTTGTTAAATGGTAGCAATTTGTGTTCTTGATGTGATGATTGCACAGTTAGATTTTATGGTAGCAGTTTCTGTTGTTGATTTGATGATTGCACATATTTATTTAATGGTAGCAGTTTGTGTTCTTCATTTTTCATGTTGGTTTATGATTTAATGGTAGCAGTTTGTGTTAAATGGTGTCAAGTTGTGTTCATGATTTTGGTGTAATTGTGTAAATTTGAGTTCTTGATTTGATATGCAGTTTGTGTTCATGATCTTTGTTCTAGATCTTGGTTCATGATTTGCGATTAAGATAATGAAACTATAACATTTGGAGCCAAAATTTTGATAATGGTAGCAGTTTGTGTTCTTCATTTTTCATGTTGGTTTATGATTTAATGGTAGCAGTTTGTGTTAAATGGTGGCAAGTTGTGTTCATGATTTTGGTGTAATTGTGTAAATTTGAGTTCTTGATTTGATATGCAGTTTGTGTTCATGATCTTTGTTCTAGATCTTGGTTCATGATTTGCGATTAAGATAATGATATATAACATTTGGAGCCAAAATTTTGTTTCAAGTTTATGCTTTACTAAACAGGTTCAAATTTAAGGCAAATTTTTAAAATAATTCAATTGTTATTTTGAAATTAGAATTTGGAGCCAAAATTTTGATCCAAAATTTTGAAATCGCCTAATTAATTTGAAGCGGGTACCAAGAATAAGGTACGATTCATCTTCTTCCTATACCCTCTTTTCTCTCCTAAAAAAAAAAAAAAAAATACTGCCAAGAAAACACAATAATCAATTCTTATATCACCATTACTCTCAAAGCCAGAATCATTTTCTTGTACCCATTGTTACTCAAGAGTCATGGGAATTCAACCCATTGTTGATAATCATCTTTTGCTTCCTGCTGATAATGAACATGATGATAACAACATAGACTATGAATCCGAAAAGTATTCTGATGAGGAAGATCTAGATGCGCCTGGAACCAACCAATCAGATCGGATACTAGCTAAGAGAGGCATGACCAGGCTATTTAAGTTTCGCATGAAATATGGCAACCCTGGTGGAATAAAGCTCAAGGTAACCTTCGATGCATTGAATAGGGTATCAGGGTTACACAGAGCACTGTTTACGAGTTTTTTAGGAGATCTGGTTCGTGAGCATATAGGTTTGAAGAATCTTTCCTGGAGGAATGTGAATAAAGAAGAAAGAGATAAACTATGGACTGACATCACTGTACATATATACTACTGTATTTTTTAACCCAGTACTACATAATTTTATCTATGCAGTTACATTATGTGCAACTAATTAACAACATTGTGTTAATCTTTGCAGCGATATTTTGATGTTGACGTGACATTCAGAAAATTGGTAATGACTCGTCTTGGTAAACTGCTAAGGACTTTCAGAACGAAGCTCAGAGAAGAATACATTTTGCCCCACCTAAATACACCTTCCAAACTGAATGAAGTCCCGGCCAAGTATAGTCGATTTGTGAAATCAGAAGACTGGGTCGAGTTTGTAAACAACACGACCACCGATGAATACAAGGTTTTAATTAGTCATCTTTATTTAAGTCTATATGTCATTTCATAATTTTAAGTTTGCAGCATTACCACATGTAAACGCCTTATGATTTTGTGTTTTTAGAAGATAGCTGATAAAGCTAAAATGTCGCGTTCCAAAAATATTTATCAGCATAAAATGGGACGAGGTGGATATGTTTATTTGAAAGAGAAAATGGTAAGATCACATGTGTATGCACCTTCATATTTTCGTTTATCTTGTTTTAATTAACTTTACATGTGTATGCATTTGATGTTTATTAGATCAAAAATAAAGAGATTGAAGCAGATGAAGAACCCCCGCGTGGTATAATGTGGTTGAAAGGAAGGGTAAACAACGATGGCGAATTTCCAGATGATGAGATCACATCAGTGGGAGATACACTTGTAAGTTTGACTGCAAATTCTATTATTATGCTTATATACCAGCAGGATTAAATGTGTACTAGCAGTAGTAAATTGTGTACTAGCAGTGGTAAACACTAGCCATATTTGTAATTGAAGTTCATGAGCATCACTAACTCCATCTGAGCAGCATTGACACAAATAAGAGCATCAGTTACTCTAACAGCATCCAGAAGACTTTTAATCCCAACATTTCCTATATTTTTTTTTGCAGAAAGAATCTGATGACCAGATCAAGAAATTGTCCAATGGGATTACAGAAACAAAAAGAATACTTACTCAACTGATGGCACAGTTGAGTCAACAAGGGGTGCAGTTAAAATTGTCATCTCAATTGCCAGTAGCCTCAAATGCAAGCCAACAAGGGTCTACAGATTCCCAATCGCAAGGAAATGTGTCTCCAACAAAAGGAGTACCAACAGTATGTATTTCAACATGTTTCTTGTTATTCTTTTGTTTATATAATGTAACGTGTTTTATATATACATATAGGAACCTGCTAAAACTGTCGGACCTGAGAAAAAGCCTAAGTCACGACAAAACGGGCCTCCAGATTCCCAATCAGAACAAAATGTGTCTCCAACACAAGCACTGCCAACAGTATGTATTTCAACATGTTTCTTGTTATTCTTTTGTTTAAATAATTTCTGATATATGTACATGCAAAAATTCTTTTTTTAAGCCATTTAACTGCAAACTGTGGCACTTAAAGAAATCAAATATCGTTGCTTTGGGTACATACATGTGTTTTTTCAACTTACATATATATAATTCTTGATATATAATTCAATGTTTGATACAAGCGTCTTTTGTTACTACAGGTTACACTGCCAACTACAATGCAAAAGAAAAGTGACAACAACTGTGGACCAACAGCACCATCGAAGCGCAAAAGTAATGTCTCTATTGAAGCCCTAAAGCAAGCTATGCCGGCGAAGAGTCAAAAGTCTTTAAATTATGGTACTTGAGAATTTGATTATGTACGACATTACAATTGTATACTCTGTTCAGTTATATACATTCGAGTTTTATTCAATTTCAAATTTCTTTTTGTTTATGATTCTGTTTTATATATATATAATATACTCATTCCAGCAGCACTAGCATAGTACTAGCAGTAGCAACTCTGCTCCAACAGTACTAACTTAAAAATACCAGTACTATGGTCACGCTTATCAACATTATTGGTCACTCTTTGTTTAATTCGATGTGTGACTAAATATTACAAAAGGCCACACAAACATAAAATTCAAGTGGCCATTGGATGATCAATAGTCACACAAAATACAAATTTCTTCACTTTAAACAGCATATGGTCACACTTATTAACACTTTTGGCCACTTTATGCTTAAGTGTATGTGACTAAATACCCAAAACAAACATGCTTTGTGTGACTGAATATTACAAAAGGCCACACAAACTAAAAATTCATGTGACCATTGGATGATCAATAGTCACACAAAATACACATTTTTTCACTTAAAACAGCATATGGTCACACTTATCAACACTTTTGGCCACTTTATGCTTAATTGTATGTGACTAAATACCCAAAACAAACATGCTTTGTGTGACTAAATATTACAAAAGGCCACACAAACTAAATATTCATGTGACCATTGGATGATCAATAGTCACACAAAATACACATTTCTTCACTTAAAACAGCATATGGTCACACTTATTAACACTTTTGGCCACTTTATGCTTAATTGTATGTGACTAAATACCCAAAACAAACATGCTTTGTGTGACTAAATATTACAAAAGGCCACACAAACTAAGAATTCATGTGACCATTGGATGATCAATAGTCACACAAAATACACATTTCTTCACTTAAAACAGCATATGGTCACACTTATTAACACTTTTAGCCACTTTATGCTTAATTGTATGTGACTAAATACCCAAAACAAACATGCTTTGTGTGGCTAAATATTACAAAAGGCCACACAAACTAAGAATTCATGTGACCATTGGATGATCAATAGTCACACAAAATACACATTTTTTCACTTAAAACAGCATATGGTCACACTTATCAACACTTTTGGCCACTTTATGCTTAATTGTATGTGACTAAATAACCAAAACAAAGATGCTTTGTGTGACTAAATATTACAAAAGGCCACACAAACATAAAATTCATGTGGCCATTGGATGATCAATAGTCACACAAAATACACATTTCTTCACTAAAAACAGCATATGGTCACACTTATTAACACTTTTGGCCACTTTATGCTTAATTGTATGTGACTATATACCGAAAACAAACATGCTTTGTGTGACTAAATATTACAAAAGGCCACACAAACTAAGAATTCATGTGACCATTGGATGATCAATAGTCACACAAAATACACATTTCTTCACTTAAAACAGCATATGGTCACACTTATTAACACTTTTGGCCACTTTATGCTTAATTGTATGTGACTATATACCGAAAACAAACATGCTTTGTGTGACTAAATATTACAAAAGGCCACACAAACTAAGAATTCATGTGACCATTGGATGATCAATAGTCACACAAAATACACATTTCTTCACTTAAAACAGCATATGGTCACACTTATTAACACTTTTGGCCACTTTATGCTTAATTGTATGTGACTAAATACCCAAAGCAAACATGCTTTGTGTGACTAAATATTACAAAAGGCCACACAAACTAAGAATTCATGTGACCATTGGATGATCAATAGTACACATTTCTTCACTTTAAATAGCATATGGTCACACTTATTAACACTTTTGGCCACTGTTTTTTAAATTGTATGTGACTAACTTGAAAAAAACAACACACGATGTGTGACTAAATCATCACAAACGTCACATTTATTATATTTTCGTGTGGCCATAGGATGGGAAATAGTCACACATACTGATGAATCCAACAAAACTTGTGCCTAATTAGTCACACATATTCGGGTTTTGGTCACTCTTTTTCGATGAAAACGGCCACAAACTAAACAATGTGACTATATGATACCTACGGTGGCGCGACTTTTTGTCACACACACCCAAAAAAACGTGTGTGACTATATGCATATAGTCACGCATTTCCAGTGTGACGATAGGCAGAATCTGTACCAGTGTTTAGAAATTAAATAATCAATTGAAAATGGGGCTATGAAAACTCACCTGATGCAATAGTAATGATGACAATAGTGGATACACTGAAATGAGGCGCGATCTCTAACCGCAACCTAATATGAATGATATGATCTAATGTAAGTCATGAAATGATGCTACACATGCAAATACGTATGTTATCGATACCACTCGTGAAATTTGTGAACCTTGTTTATCGTCGAAAAATATATTTTTGACGTCTCGTTAAGTTATAAAACACTTTTCGTGAAAATATGTTGTAACGATATCCCACGATCGTCGTTTGGTGATTTATCGATAAATATAGAGTTTTCCGTCGTAAATTAACATTTTTCAAAATTTATAAAAATGACCGAGTAGCCTCGCAAAGCTAGTCGCCAAACAGTGTACATTGAGTGTTAGAAAGTAAACTCTGCATTTTTAAAAAGCTTGTAACAATATCTAAAATTTGTAACACTGACTTTTTGTCCATACGAGTCCTGATCATAAAGAAAAATAATCGTTAAGTTAGCTAGTCAGGCTAATTCTGCTGTTTCTGGGCAGTTTTCGGGTATATTCGAAAGGTCATATCTTACTCGTTATAAGTCCGATTGACAAACGGCTAGTCAATTTGGAAAATAGGCCGGGAGTACTTGATTTTACCTACTGCTGCTAATTTCTCAAAACTGATTCGATCAGTGAGAAAAATGGCTCCCAACATGGTTATCCGAAACGACAGTTACACAGAATTATTTTTACTGAAAAACTGGTATAAACATGTTGTGAACGTCGGTTTTCTATCGCTTGTATCTTGCTCGTTATAAGCTCGTTTTCTACGTTCTTTATATCCCCGGCTTTGTATTACAGCTAACTAATAGATTTTTGATATGTCAGTTCGTCTAGTTCAAGTTCAACACCTCGTTTTACCCGTTGAAATTCGTGCAACAGCACGCTATTTTTTCAGAAAAATAGTTTTCGTCGCTAAAATTGAAATTAACGTATCTTTCTCGTCGTCGGTCCGTTTCGTTTTTGAGTGTATTTTCTAAAAATATAAACCAAAATAACCCAGAACCTACTGAGTTTTCCAGAAATTGCAAAAATGGATAGAACCTTTGCTATAATTTGTAAAAATCAATTTTTCTAGTTCAAGACTTGTATATATATCCCTTCCAATCAACACCAAAACTATTCTAAGCCTACCATACACCTTCTTAGGGTGTCATGGATTCCTAATCTTCACTAAAAATGATGGAGCCCACAAAATTACTAATAAAAATCTTTAAATCCATTTTAGTGAGAAAATATAAGTGATATATAACATATGTATATTTGCATGAATTGATACTTGAACATAAAAATGAGTTAAGTGGCTGTGTAAATGAGTAGGAAAAATATGTATAACACTTACTTGAGGTTTGATGAGTTTTTGGAGCAAAATACTTAAGTATCATTGAGGTTTTTATTTCAAAACCTTAACTAGGATCACTAATAAAGCTTGCAAATTACTTGTTCTTGAAATCTTGATGAAGTTTTCTTCTTGTTCTTGCCTTGGCCGAATCACATAGAGGGTGGGTGAGTTGGGAGAAAATTTTGCTAGTTAATTGTATGTAGTATGTATGTATTATGTGGTTTAGGCAAGTATTATTTAGTTAGGGAACAATTATTGATCTAATAAGTCAAGAGTCACATTAATGACCATGTTTTGGGCATGGGGAAGGGGGAAGGGTCGGCTGATTTTAGGGAGGGGGGGGGGGTTGTGGTGTTGGTTAGTATTAATTAAGTTTAACTTGTAGTGATTTAGCTAGTATTTGGTTAGGATAGTATGTGTTATCGGTTATCGAGTTAGCTAGAAATAAATTTTGACGGAACAAAATAAAGTATAAAAAAGTCATAAAAATATAAAATCACATTTCTCGCAAGAATCGGTTGTTCAAATAATTATCGTGTTGAAATTACGCAAACCGTCGTAGTTATACGCTTTTAACGGTATATATAGTAAATAATTTCAAAACACCGGGTAAACTAATAATATAATTTTTATATCATTATAATGAGTGTGAAAATATATTAGGATCATAATCGGGAGTGTCGGGTGTATTGTTCATAATTAATGATCGTGCAGTAGCGTTTATTTATTAAATAAATATACATGAATTAAAGTTATACAAACCCATAAATGACCTAATATGGAAATGATGTTACTGATGATATGTAGACTACTCTAGCCATATGATGTGTCCTTAGTGATGTTCCCTGAATACGCAGCTAAACCCTTACGGTTACGCGAATTTGATACCCGTAAACCTAGTTTACGAACTGATGACTGATAACCATGAATGGTGATTTCCCTCTAGGGATGAGTAGTGTTTTGTGGATAGTAAATTTTTTGATAATGTTTCAAAGTAAATAATGAATAGTGAAATGATGAATAGTAAAATGATGAATAGTAATCCGTGAATAGTAAATGTCGAGGTTTGGAAAAATGACCTGAAATTGCGATTTGTCACAAAAATCGAAAGTGGGTACTAGTATGACATGTCTTTATAAGTTGAGGATTTACGGAATTAGGATCAAGAATACCATTTTCATATTATATGTGTTTGATAGATATGTGATTTAGGAAATAAAAGTTGTAAAATCATTGTTTGGCCATCAATGGTGTATTTCTAAATAACATATCATCCGTGTTTTCATATTCTTGGCTCGTAAATTCCATGAGTAATTAAAATTCGCTTGACTAATGATTATTTGTTCAGTGATTGAGTTACTACGGTTTATTTGAAATGACACTACTACAAATTGGGCCTTTTAGACCTCCCTTTTTAGACCTTCTCTAATAAACACGGGTCTTTAAATGATTTTTCACCCAACCAGACTTATTTAGACGTGTGCAAATAATAAACCCCGGTCTAAATGTAAAAAACATGTATAGACCCGTGCATATCATCTTCACAGGTCTAAAAGCTACTCAACTGAACTGGGTTATTTGAGCACCGGTCTATATCCCAAAAATTTGAGATTCCTTAGCGGGAGATAATTTTCACTTTTCCCTCTTGAACAAAAACCCTAACATAAAAAAGTCAGTTGTTCTCTTATCATTCTTCTAATACAAAAAACACTACCGCCACCGCTGCTTCCACAATCTCTGTGACATCAGTTCTCACATGACCGTCTCCATTGTGTCATCAAATATTTATACAAGTATTCAAGAAGGTCAAAGTGTGTACCATTAAATTAATTCTATTTCTAGGGTTTTAAGTCAATTGAAAGTTTCTTCGATTTATTTATAGGGGTTTCCACGGTTTTCAAGTCGACGGCACACCAAGATCAAGTCGACGGCACAATTTTGCTCTTAATTTATGTGGATCTGGGTATATATTTTTGCTCTTACTGTTTTCATTTTGATAATATGTATATTTTATTTATGTATTTGTAGATGATGATTAAACTCACCTATCTTTGAGCATGATGTAACTAATATATGTCAGTCACTTTTTAAGTAGAATGCCAAACACCCCGTAAATTGGAAGTTTGATTGCTTAATTCTTCACTCGTGTATCAGGACACTTTGTATTGTGTATTTATGGTTTGGTTTAATTGTGTTAGTTGATTGAGAGTGGAGAGAAAGAACGATTGAAGGAGCTTTTGAGGGAAAGACTTATCGAGTGTGGCTGGAAAGATGAAATGAAGTCACATTGCAGGTTCTACATCTTTCTCATTCTCTGTTAATATTAGTATAAATGATCATGAGTGACGAGTATGGATAAATAAGTTATAATAAGTAGCGATGATAAGGGAACTCCTAGATGGCACGTCCCCGAATTTAAATTATTGCAATATTTATAGGACAATCGGAACGACCATTTAAACACTTCAATGTGAAACTTGGTTTTTTTACTGGTTAATGCGAGGATTGATATATAACGGGGCATTAAACTATTAGAATTTTCTACAGGACAAAAGAACTTGATGTTGTATTCAGGTATTGAATGAGCTTCAAAAAGATCCTTGGCCAGTTCCTGCAGATCAAAGGGCACAAAGGTGCACTGGCACTGCATTAACCATAGCTGCTCATCTGTTGGGTGTATGTATTCCTGGTTCTGGGGCTAGAATTATGGCATTTTTGGGTGCGCCTGCAACTGAAGGGCCTGGTTCTGTGAGTATTCTTCTCACTAACTTTTATAGTATAGATTCTTATGTTTCACTATGTTGTAGCTTTTTAGGTAATTGTTCTAATTTTTAAAAATTGCTTTCAGTCATGCAAACGCAATAAAATTGTTTCTTGCAATTGATCTGAATCCTGTCATATTTTTAGTAGTATAGCCACTAAAATAGTTTTGATATATGGGTGGCCTTAATGAAAGAAGTTAAAATTGTATGTTCTTCATTTACATTATCCTAAGAAAAGTGTTGCTAAGTTGAACTAACAGTGTATTAACTCTAGGTTGGGGTAGCTGAGCTTAAGGTTGCAGTTGAAAAAGCAGGAGGACTTGTCGTGCTAGCAGAAAGCTTTGGCCATTCTGTTTTTAAAGATTCTCTACTGCGTGTTTTTCAGTCCGGTGACAATGACCTTGGTCTCTCATCAAAGTAAGTTTTGATTTAACTCATGCCATTTAGGATACTGCATGGCATTATAAGCATAGGGTTGCTTAGACTCTTACATGTGTTACACTGCTATTGAATTTTATGTTTGGTAATTTATATCAACTTTAGATGTGTTATAAGGTAGGTCGGGTAACAGATGGTAATGGGCTTAGCTAGAATCACGTTTTTCTTGTATGGGTTGAAATGGACAGGGTTGGGTTGGGGTGATGCGAGAACAATTTCGTGGTCCAGTTTTACTATTTAAAAGTAGTGGGTGTGTTAGTTAAGGCTACAAAAACAATATGGTTACGATAATTATTTAGATCTTTGAATAAAACGGAAGGAGGTTCTAAATTAGACTTTTGGTGACTTTTACTCTTTTAATATATTCCTCTTCTAGAATTAAAGAACACACCATGTTCAACTGTTTGAGATGAACATGACCCAAATTGACCCATTTACTACTAATGGGTCGAAATGACCTTTAGTTTTTACTTGATATTTATCTGTAAGGAAGTTGTCACTTTATGCAGTGGTATATTTGAGGTGAACTTCTCAAAGGATATCAGAATTCAGGGCATTCTTGGTCCGTGGAGTCCGAAGGCCATGCTTTACATGTTTACGTCAACAACCAACTCATAGGTACATCTCCACTAAGCATGTATCTACAACTGAATGACCTAAACTTGTACCCATAATGCTGTCAACTTATGATTTGTACATAAATATATCAGGTTCGGCATTTGGAGGTCCAGAAAGTAGGAAAGTTAAAGTCACAGGAAATGTGCCAATTTACGAGCTGGAATGAACAAGATTTCACTACTTAGTGTCGCTGTCCTGAGAACAAGAGAAGCTCAAAAACCCAAGAATCTATTACTCCAAGAGTACTTAGTCTTAGTGATTTAGGTACATTATCAAGTTAAGAGATATTTTAAGCTCCTTACAAAGGATTTTTTGCAATGTTTATTGGCAACTGCTTGTAACAGATCTTTGAGATTGCCTATTTAGACTACTTCAAATAATCAATTGCCTATTTAGCTCGTATGGGTTGTTTGGGAATGCTTAATTAAATTGATGCTGTAATGGGAATGAGTGTTTGTGATTACCTATTGAGAAGACTGCATGTAGTGAGTCTATTTAGGATAGCTTATTGAAAATGCTTTTGCTTTGAAAGTTTATAAGTAGTTTCAATAAGCTATCCCAGACAGCCCCTTTACAGGCATTAATTTCAATAGGCAATCCCAAACAGTCCTATTCCCTTCATTGCAGCTATTTAATAGAGCAATCCCAAACAGCCCGATTCTTTTTTTCTAGAAAAACTACATAAAGGCAGGTTTATATAATAACAACCGGTCTTTTAGAACTCTTTTGGACAGGTGCATGAACCGGTCTTTATATGCAAATGAACCGGTCTTAAAACCAATCTTTTAGACCGGTGCCTCAACTGGTCTTTATATGAAAAACCTTTTAGACCTCCCCCCATTTAAACCCCCTGTGGAACCGGTCTAACAGCCTTTTTCAACCGGTCTAAAAGGTATTTTTTGTAGTAGTGTGATTATTTAAACATAACTCGTAGTTTTATGGCATCAAGTTAAATATGTCATGGTAGCATCCTTGAATGATATATTAGGATGCTATGAACAAAATACTTTAGTACTTGAAGAGAACCTGATTTTAGAATACAATGGGATCCTTGAGTATTTTAAGGATGAAGTGATGCAAGTTGGATAAATTGATCATGAAGATTGCATCTATAAGTGTTGGATTTTACATTTGGTTTGGATGTAATGTCTTAGAATCAAAGAAGCTTGTTAAAGAAAACAAAAAATGATAAAGAAGGAGACAATGGAAAAGACAAAGTTAACAACTTTGTGGCCATGATATTCGAGGCATTCTCCCTCGAGGAAGACAAATCCTGGTGGGTGGACTCTGGCGCCACCTGACACGTGTGCAACGATAAATCCATGTTCAAGACATATGAAACTCAATCAGTTTTTAAGATGGGGTGATCACCATTAGTTTTTACAATCGAGTAAGAACTTGTTGAACATAAACTGATTGAAGCATGAGGGATGGGATTAAGCCCACATATAAGTAGTCACCCATGATGGAACCTTGACTTAACGCTTGGTATTTCACCAAGTCTTGAGATCAAGCAAAAGTACATCATCCGAACGTGACTGAAGTTTTGCAAACATTATAAACTCCATCCCAGGGTTAGCAAAACTTGGAACCGTAATGTAAGTAAGGCTGAATACAATTCTTAATGGAATTATAACACAATTATGTTGGATTGTTTTAAATTATGGGAACAATCTTGATAATGTCCACCTATCTGAATGTGGAAGTGAGGACGCTTCCTATGAGTTCAAGGGTTTGGCTCTAAAGCATTCTGAGAAACCAAGATAAGTCCCATGGCCAGTTAAAGGGTCGGCACAAAGTGGATTGAATGAACGAGAGGAAGGATATGCGTGAAGCGTTTCCGTTTAACATATAAAGGAAGATGGTTCAATGGCTTTGGTCCAACCATTCTTACCCTAGTTAAGCTTGAGCGCTATCACTATGTAAAGATTCAAGGTGTAATATTCCATCTTTACTTATGCATAACACCCACGGGGATTTCTGAATCGGGTTAGGTCTTTATGTCTCTTTTCAAAAAACCTATGTCTATTTTGAAAATGGTGGGGGATTGTTGGGTAATTATTTTCAAAAGATACATTAGTCGATCATTTGGGTTGAATCATAGGATGGAAAAGAGAGGTTTGTTGTGTTTTGGTCTTTGCCACGAAATGGCAATTAGAGACAGTTTTTGTGTCACAAAACCGTTGCTAATGAATCATCATTGTTGTAAAGACGCACCTATTCGGAAAGGTGGCGGTTAATTCTTTTAAAAAGGTGTCTGTGAGTGAACCATCGCGACTTTTTAAGTGACCTCAATTAGCGACAGTTTTTCTGTCGCTAAGTCGTCGCTAAACCGTCGCTATTAGCACCTTTTAGTGAACCATTGTGACTGTTTGAACAGTCACGTTTCTGCCTATATATATCAGCAACATTCAGGCCATTTCTGATTTTTTTTTTCAACCACAAAAATCACACAATAAAACCTCTCTTTCTTTGCCCGATTGCTATATGTTATATTGCTATAGAAATATAACTTATAGTGTCTTGAAATCCTCGATAATTAACTCGGTAGTTCATCCGGATTATCACCACCATCGTGTAGTGTTGATAATTGCTACATACGTTGCTTCATTGTATCTTAGGAGGCAATTCGTCGGTAACCCAAAACACGATTGTTCGAAAGAACGGTGGGGGCGAAATTGCTTTAAGGATAGAGAGAACTCGCCTTGAAGTAACAAATAGTAGCGTAAAACTTCATTTTACAAAACCATCATTCTAAACCCTGGAACCAACACTTTAGACAAGCTTACCACAATTAAAAAAACACATTCACAATTTAATATTCAGATTTGTTATATGCTGAATGAGCCAAACACCCAAAAAGGGAAATCACGTGCCTTGCACGTGATTATTCAAATCACACTTTAGGCTCTGGACTTCACATGGACTGGTGTCAACTCATTATTGGCTAGAACACATCATCACCCATCACCCCTCAACTGCCTTTCCTTCCCAATCCTAGTTTAAATATTTGTTTTACTCTTTCATTTCCTTTTATGTAATGAATTGAACCCTCTCATTCCCTTTGTAATATTTACATCATATCATGAATAAAACATTTGATCTTACAGTTTTGTGTTCATATTCTCCACTTTGAATGCCTAATTGTGATCATAACTCTATCATTTCCATTGAAAACTGTAAAACCCAAAAAAATCTAAAACGGGAGAAAAGACTAAAATGCCCTTACAATTTTAATATTTAATTAAAACCTATATAAGTGACAATTAAATCACAAAACCTTTGTAACTAAACTATATATGACATAAAATAATTATAAGACACCAATTAAATATTTGTACATGCCACAAAAATATTTGTAACACAATACAAAGTCACATCGACCGAATTTTATACATTGTATTTATTTAAATTGATTGTAATTATTAAATATGTAGATAATATCAATATTAAATGGGGAAAAGATCAAAATTATTTCAAATCTGATTTAGTCTTGAGTTGTGCTGAGATTTCAACCATTCCCCCCCTATGACTCGGTATTTCCTCCCATATAATTATTTCCTATTTATTTCCTTTTATAATATACCGAATATCCCTAAAACCACACAAAAATTCACTTTTCATTCATTCGATTTTCTGGAGCTGTGGGAGTATTTTTCTAGTGTCAATCATCATCCAAGGAAGCCAAGAAAAATAGGGTTTGGGTCGTGTGTTGCTTGATTCGAGCGTGGGGCATTTTTCTTTGTCGCAAAGGTATAAATCCCAAATAATTCATTCAACCCTCAAAAAATTCGTTTATCATTTTTCTCATGTTCCTTATATTGTATATGATCTGTGAAAAATGGCTATAAGGTCGTGGAGTTGTTCGTGTGCTCGTGGAGAATTATTTGTGTCGAATTGCTATTTGTGGGACAAAAATCATCACGCCTATTCTACACGTCCAAAAATCAATTTGGTATTTTTCTCATGTTCTCTACACCATATAAGGTCTATAAAAAATGTTCAATTCGAATCATTCATGATCTATAATTTATTTGTGAATTAAACCTTAACAAACGTAATAAAACTCTAAATAATTCTATACGACTTTTATTGGCATGAAATCTATTTTATACGAACTCTATATGATATATATGATCTCAGAAAAATAACCTTTCGAATTGTTAAAGCTTGCATAAGTCGTGGATAATTATTTTGTATTTTGGATATTTAAGAAATAAAGAAAAGAAATAAAAATAAAAAGAAAGGAATTAGGGTTAGGTTTCCATGGGTTAAATTTGGTCAATTAATGCATTTTAAGGTAGTGGTAATGATTGTATCATGATGGGGAATTTTAGGGTTTATTTTTGTATAATAAAAATGTTATACGATTTACATTTTAAATAGATAAGGGTATGTTTTGTAAATTATGAAACTTGTGGGGTATTTTTAGAATATTATTAAGATCAGTACTAAAGTGTAAAAAAATATTAAATGAGGGTGTCGTGTGTAAATTTTGTATTTAAGAGGTTTATTTGGTTAATTTAAATAATATATAAATCGATTTGCAAATAAATAAAATAGGGGGACTAAAAATGTAAATTTGGGAAATTCAGGGTTAATTCAAATTATTAATTATATTGAGGGTGTAATGTGTAATTTTGGAGATTTAATGGCCTAATGTGTAATTATTATTAATTAAGGATTTAAATTGTAAATTAAGGGTTTCATATGTGCATTAATTAACTTAAGGGACTTGTTGTGTAAATTATGGATAATTAAAGGGGTATTCATGCAACACATTAAAATAAGGATATATTGTGTAAAATTTGAAAACTAAGGGCTTAATGTGTAATTATTAATATTATAAGGTTTAAGATGTAACTTATTTAGTAAAGGGGTATAAATTGTAAATTGTGTAATATAAAGGGCTAATTGTGTAATTCTGGATAACTTAAGAATTAGAATGAGTTAATTTTGATATTTTTATTTAAAACCTTTAACTTTGGCATAATTACTTTTAGAACCCTAAAATATGGAAAGTTGTCATATTTAACCCTAGACTTTTATAACTTGCTAAAATGTACCCTATTTCCACAATATTATTAAATTAATGATTTAATTTAATTATAATATTAAAATCTTGCTGATTATGGGAACTTACCAAATAAGGAAACTTTCTAAAAATGGAAACTTACTAAATATGGAAACCTGCTAAAAATAGAAAGTTACTATAATTGGAAAGGCAAGCTAAATAAGAAGTTAAGAACCATTTGTAATTCTCTTCTACTCCTTTAGGTGTGATGAAGGAGAGGACCTGATTCATTCTGTACTTTCTATTTCCCGGTTCGTGTTTGCTTTGAAATAAGGTACAAATATTCTGCTCTTTTGATAAGGAGCCTTCGGTCTCTATTCTGATTCGTATTAGGGTTTCCTAAGCCATTGCTATGTTCCCTACACTGTGGTATGAACCTTTGATATTTGAACCTCAGATAAGAACCTTTGATTTTTGAACCTTGTGATATGAACCCTGTGATATGAACCTTGACATTTGGACTGTGATTATGACCATATGAACTTTTGACCTGTGACCCTAGTTTGATACCCGAGCCTAGCCATGAAGGTAACATGGCCGTGTCTGTGATGCACCACCGGCATGACTAGTGTGTAGCCCTAGTGATTTGGTTACACCGTCCCCCATTGTGATTGTGATATGCGCACTTTATGATTATTATGGCCAATGTGATTTGTGGGGAGGGGGGGAGGGGGCGAATGGATGCATCCTAGGTACGTATTTTTGATGTGATATGTGATATATGTGGTGACTGAGGATGGGTGCAATCCACTTCTTTCACAAATGTGGGAGTTAGCTACTCCATTTGAAGAATGAGGACACCCCTCATATTATCTGATTATCTGAGAGGTCTCCCCTCTATATGATTATGAAGATATGATATGATATAATTCTGGGCTCGTGGTGGATGACTGTCCCGAACCTTTACTCTTTATACCTTTACTTATACCTTATTCATTATGCTACTTCTGTTCATTTCCGTTTACTTTCGTTTCCGTTTATTATATATCTGTTCACTGGGCTTTTTAAGCTCAGCCGCGTTTCTTTTCCCGCTGCAGGTTTTAGTTGGAAGCTGGGTAAGAGTGAAGAGACTTTTGGACTTAGAAGACCTTGATAGTTATTCTGAAGTAGAAGTCATTAGAAGGATTGCATTTGCAGACTTAGTATTTAGCTTTTGTTTCCTTTGTATCCTTGTGTATTCAGTATTTCATTTGTAACCTTTGAGAATCTTTGTATTACTATTGAATGTATGTTTTATTTGATCTGATATGAAGCCATTAATGTGATACTTCTACCCTTGCTGGGTTGGGGTGTTACAATTATGGTATCAAAGCGACAGGATGCGATTCGTAATACATTTACCCTTTGCATGTGTAAGTTAGGACCACTAAGTTTCCCTGTAGGCACTCATAGGACAACCTTTGAAAATTTGCTTTAAGATTCCCTCATAGGAACGTAAGTTTTGACCCGTGAGGAATTGGTAGACTATAAGGCGTTTGTTTGAATATCATTGCTTCAGCATCACTCTGATTCGTGCCTTACTTTTGGTCAGATCCGATTGATATCACTTTTGGAAATTGAAAGCTCACACCTTACACCCTCTGAAATTTGAATCTGATTAAATCTGGAAGGCTTTGAGAACTGCATAGTAATCGCCTGACACTAATTGATCCTTATCTTCAGATATTGAATCTGACCTCTGATCCTTTCGTTAATCATTTTGATGCCTCTTCGATCATTCTGAGAATCCCCCTAGCAATGGCGTACTTGATGTATTCTCTTATTTGTCTCTTGCTTTTGCTAAGTAACTATGAATCTTCCGACACTAATTGATTTCGTTTCACCCATCTCTGCCCTATGAGAAGTCTTGTGGTGTGTAACCACGAGTATAAAATGTTTTCCCCCACTTTTAAATGATAAAGATTTGATTTGTGATCCGTCTATCTTGGGATAGTTATCTTCAATTTTATTCTGACAAGGAATCGGCTGATTGAGCTTTCAAATATGGACAATTTCCCTTCTATGTCTCACCTTTAACGTTTGCAACAATTTTGAACTCCCTACCATGATTACCGATTGATAAACCCTCTGCTATCACTATTACTCTGGAGTCTCTTGTGTTAATTTAGCGGTTATGAAGTTTTTTTCTAGAACCCATTTCGTACACCAATGAATGAACCTCATCTTGAGAGCTCTTTGGCACCTTGAGTCTTCTGAACATGAACCTTATCTTGAACGTTATTTGGCACCCTGAATGTAACACCCCAACCCGGCAAGGGTAGAAGTATTACACAAATGGCTCCATATCAGATCAAACCAAGCATACATTCAATAGTAATACAATGGTTCTCAAAGGTTACAAATGAAATCTTGCAATACAAAGGGTTACAAAGGAAAATAAAAGCTGCCTATAAGTACATCTCTTCTAATGGCTTCTATTCAAAGTCTTCTAGGTCCAAAGTCTCTTCACTCTTACCCAGCTTCCAACTAAAACCTGCCGCGGGAAAAGAAACGCGGCTGAGCTACTAGAGCTCAGTGAACAGATATAACGTAATGATGAGGCGAAAAGTGTACCGCTTTTAAGGGGTCATTTAAGCCCGAAATCGTATTTATTTGATCAAATATTGCCCTAAATCGTTCCTTTTGTCATTTTAGGTACTTTTGAGGAGAAATCTGGAAAAGGAGGCATTTTGGACGTTTTTGGAGCATAAAAGTGAAGAAAACGGCAAAGTCTCAAGAATCGGCTAAAAGTTACTCTTGACGGCGTCACAATTAACATGGGACGGCGTCATGCCTTGGCAAGAAAAGTTGGATGTGAAATTTACTCATGACGGGCCAGTGAGTTTGCATGAGAATTCTGACGGCGTCACGCTTTAACTAAATCAAGGGCGTCACGGCTTAAATCATAAGGGGACGGCGTCACGTTCAGGATCCGACGGCGTCAAGCCTTGATAAGCCAGAATGGATTTTTGAAGAGCTAAAGAGGGACGGCGTCAAGATGGTCATCCGGGAACCCTAAAAGCGGCGAGGTGACGGCGTCACAATGCATAAGGTGACGCCGTCAGATGTCAAAGTCTATATATAGTTTTCTAATTTTTTGTCATTAAGGGAGAGCTTAGTGTGTGGAATTTTGGGATAAAACCCTAAGACGATTTTAGCTACTTTTTCAGGGCTTTTTGCCTTGAGATCTTCCATGTTTCATTGAAAGATAAGTTATCAATTAATCATTCAATATGTCTATGTGTTGTTTGATTCTATCTTATGCTTGTCTTTTGTTTAACATGTTAGGCTAATTTTATCTTGTGTTTGCTTAGATCTAATGAAACCTAGCTATTGATTATTGGTTGTTAGTGTGTTATTAGTTGTATTGGATGATTGTTTATCTATGTTAGGCTTAAGAAAACTGGCTAACTTCCTATTCGGTAACTTGCTTGAACGTCTTAAGAAACATGAACCAAACGCGTACTAAAGGTTTTTATGGCTGTATTTAATGCACAAGCGAATTCTAGTGATCCCATGTTAGGAGCTTCCTAGCCGGCTCGACATAGGAGTGAAGTAGGAGCTTGTAGAGTTTGGGGAAGTAAGTACGCCACCCCACGAATGGTATTAAGGAATACACCCGTCATCCACGCGACTAATACACACTAATTAACCGGTAAAAGATAGTTAGGGAGTAAGGAAATCTAAGTAAACACATTTCTCTACACATAAGTTTCTCACCACTTTTCATTTTATTTTCATTTATTTTATTTTATTTGCATTTGTAGTAATTTGGGTTAGTTGACTAGCAACTAATTCCGCCCACTCCTTCAAAACCCGAGATTTTACTTGCTTTCATAAAATTATAAAAAACATAAAAAGAATCTTCCTCAACCCTTAGACCTAATTAGAGTAGCCTTTCACACCTAACGAACACTATTCCCTGTGGAGAACGATCAATCCCCCGTACTTACCACTACACTATACTACATCGGTCAGGTACACTGCCTGGTGGGGTTGTAAGCCTCTTGAGATCCCTCGAGAGGTAAAACCTGTTGTAAGGTTGCAAAACCCACGCATCACGTAACAAGCAGTAGCATAATGAATAATACATGAGTAAATGAGAATGGAATCATGAATACATGGTAAGAATACAAGGTAAGAATACATGGTAAGAATACATGGTATCATAAGGGAAAGGACAAAGGTGCATGGTAAGGAAAGGTCAGTAATCCACTACGAGCCCATAACATGAAATCATAATCATAATCATAGCCATAAACATGTAGAGGGGAGACCTCTTAGTATCCTGTAAATATGAGGGGTGTCCTCATCATGGGTATCCTGTAAATATGAGGGGTGTCCTCAATCATGAGTTGGAGTAGCTAGCTCCCGGAGTGTGAAAGACGTGTATCGCACACACCATCAGTCACCATGAATAACATAACATAACATGAACATGAACAAATCTAGGATGCATCCATACGCCCCCGGTGGCCATAATCTGCCTCTACGTAACATGAATCATAAACATAACATGCAGGGACGGGACAGGTCATCACTCTCCTGCCCTAGAGTCATGCCATCGGTGCATCGACTGACATGGACATGAAACCCTCATGCCTAGTGAGTGGCTCGTAGTATCAAACTGAGGGTAAAGGTCAAGTATCATGGATCATGTTTTAGTTTACTTGCATAGGTCAATAATCATGTTTCATAAGTTCATAATCATAGGTTCATAATCATGGTTCATAAGCAAGGTTCATAAGCAAAGGTTCATGGTCAAGAGTTCATAATTAAAGGTTCATGCATGAAAGGTTCATAATCATAAGAGGTTCAATATCATGATGGTTCAATAATCGGAGTTCATGAATAAAGGAAACATGGCAAAGGTATAGGGGCAAACCCTAACATGAGTCATAATCAGAGAACGAAGGCCTCTTAATAAAGAAGCAGAATATCTGTACCTTATTGCTTGACAAGGATCACACTGAATAAGATGATAAAGAGCACAGGACTACTCCCTCTTCACACCTAGAGGAGTAAAGACATGATTACTAAAGATCCCATTTCCATATTAAGTAACTTTCTATTTTTAGCAGGTTTCCATTTTTAGAAAGTTTCCTTATTTAGTAAGTTTCCAAAATTAGCAGATTTCTATAATAAGTAAGATTTAAGTATTTTGATTTAGTTAAGTCATTAATTTAGTATCCTTATGGAATTAGGGTTGACTTTAGCAAGTTATAAAAGTTTAGGGTTAAAAATGACAACTTTACATAGTTTAGGGTTTTAATTGTAAATATAACAAATTAAAGGTCTAGAATGAAAATATCATGATTTACTTATTTAAATACCCCATTTATTCAGAATTACATCTTTAGCCCCTTAAGTTCCATATTTTACATTTTAACCCCTTTATTTATAAAAGTTACAAAATAAACCCTGAAGTTACATAATTTACAATTTAATCCATATAATATCTTTAATTACACCATTAACCCTTAGATTTAATTATATACAGAATATACCTTCTAATTTCATGCATGGTACGATTTAGCCCTTTAGTTTCCCATAATTACACATTTAGTCCCTATAATTATAAAGCATATATATTAATTTGTAAATTCCAAATAACTACATATTAGCCCCCATAATTATCCAAACTTACACCAAACCATCATAACATTATAATTTACTCAAAATGACCTCAAGTTTCCAGTATTTACATTTTTAGTCCCTTGATTTAATTAAATTGCAATTCGAAATAACAATTATATATAATTACCCATTTAACCTTTTAAATACAAAATTTACACATAGACCCCTCATTTAACATTTTATACGAATTATACCATGTTCAAATAACTTACAAAAATTATCCCTTGAGTTTTTAGAATTACAAAACACACCCTTGGATTTAATTATTCAAATCGATATACATAAAATTAACAAAATCAAAACCCTAATTTCACTAATCATTACATCATCATTACCACATCATTTAAACACATCAATTTTCCAGATTTCATCATAAAATACCTAGGTCGAATTAGTTTTAGGGTTTTCCAAAATTTCACTTTTATTTCTTTTTAGCCGATTTACAAACAATTTCCTCAATAATAGATTTAGGCCTCCACAATTCAAATGAACATTTTTCCAGTGTTATATGATGATCATAGATGCCATGAAAAATAATAACATGATCCAGAAAATTCGCATGCATGCCTTTTGATTTTATATTCGATTCTAGGGTTTATATCACAATATTTTCCATACGATTTATCCATGATGCATGGGTTGTTTTTATCATTTTACCCAGGTTGTATTCGACATGAAGATCATCAGAAAAATGGCCAACGAATTTTAGAGGTGTCGTAGAATTAATTTAGGAATTACCTTGTTTACTAGCGCACGAAAGGAAATAATTCTCCAAAAAATAGAGATCGACCAAACAAAGCTTCACCACTATTTTTCCTAGGTTGTACACGTTAAGAAGAGTGTTAGAAAAATGAGAAACAAGATTTGTGGTGATCGAGTGAATTAAAACGAATTATACCTCTTTTGTTTGTTGCGATGGGAGAAAATTCACCACAATAGGATCGAGCAAAGAACACCTTCAAAATTATTTTTCCAGGACTCCTTAGAAGTATATTGATCACAGAAAAATGCTTAGAGGATTTGTGGAAATCGTATGGAGGCTCAAGGGATTTTTGGTGTGTTATCTTTCCAATCGGCAATTTAGGGTTTGGAATAAATGTGATGATTGAATTATAAAATGAAGGACCGGTCAAAGGGGAGGGATAATGGCCAAGAAATTCGAAATTTGGTCAAGAGAATTAATTGCCTTGCTTAATTATTTTTAAATGCCTTTTTATTTCCCTTAATTACCTTTATTTAAATCATAGAATTTGAATTTAAGCTTTATTAGGCGCCCAAGGGCATTTTAGTAATTTTTTGGCTTGTATAAAAGTTAAATAAAGTTGTTAAAATTATTTGGGATCATAACTTGTTCATTGCTAGAAGTTTGGAATTTATTTTGTGCTTTACATATGTTTTATTTAGGTTTTAAATTCCCAGGGGCAATTTGGTCATTTTACATGTTATAGATTTTCGGGTATTACAACTTCTTCCCCACTAACAAAAAATTTCGTCCTCGAAATTTGCAGGAAGCAGGGAGAAAGAGAACGGAATACTCATACGGAATGCGAACAAGAATTTCAAATCGAATTAATTGTATCTACAGTAGAGAGCTCTTCAAGGAGTTTAAGGTTCATAATTGAGGTAAACAGAATGCAAAACGATAGTTCAAACTTATCCAGATTTCTAACGAACGAAGGCAGAGTATATGAACAGGTAGGATGAACCTAAAGTCTCGCCAATCGCGGATATTCCAACGGAGATCAAGTTCTAAACTTATT
The DNA here is from genome assembly GCA_021014915.2 of Artemisia tridentata subsp. tridentata. Classification (NCBI taxonomy): domain Eukaryota; kingdom Viridiplantae; phylum Streptophyta; class Magnoliopsida; order Asterales; family Asteraceae; genus Artemisia; species Artemisia tridentata. Next base: position 318,821,692 of record CP139502.1, read on the forward strand.
AGGTACTTCCCAAGACATCCTATGGCCACAATGAGGGCACGTTATATGGTGTAAGTATTATCACGTTAATAATACCAGTACCACATAATTATGCCTTCATGATGATCATACTTTATCTCAAGTCGTAAACAAAGCCACCTATCTTAATCCACCTAGTACTTCTATAGTCTCAGAGGTCAACAAAATCGATGTCATAGTCAAGAGGGAAAACAACTACTTGCAAGAGTATCGGAATCCCAGATTGCCTATCAGATTAAGGTATGCCGTCCACAAGCATCAGATCTTCTCCAATTCATCAGAGCCATCATTGGACGTACGAATAGACACGGAACTGAAATGCTTCTAAGGAACTTAAATCATCAGAGGATCTTAAATTTGAGAATACTCGGAGGTGAAACAAAATTGTGAACTTGCGTCTGGTTCGCCAAGCCTCCTGCTGTTCTTCTTGGAGTAATGTGAATTTCTGGCACGATCTTCAAATCCTTCATCCTCCAGTCTGCCTCCACTCTCAATTCATCTTAGTACAACCAAGGTGAATAGGGAAGTTAGACTGCATGTCTTTATCAGCTCCAGGTTCGCCGTCTTGACTAGATTTTCTTCTTCTGTATCGCCCATACTTCTGCTTGTAAGGGACGTCTTCACTCTTCAGGGTAGCCGCCGTTGTTGTCAAAATTTCGAATGCTCAATCAACCAATCCCTTATCAGAATAAAATCGAAGTTGACTATCCAAAGAAAGACGGATCAACAAGGCAAGTCTTATCGTTCAAAGTGAGAGGGAAACATTTAAACATCACAAGACTTTTCATAGGGATGGAGAGGGGTAAAACGAAGTCAAATAGCGTCAGAAAGTTCATAGATGCTTATCAAAAGCAAGAGACAAACAACAGAATATATCGAGTACGTCATCGCCATGGAGATTCTCAGATTTGCCCGAAGAGGCATCAACATGATAAACAAAGGATCCGAGGTCAGAGTCGGAGTCTAGAGATGAGGATCAAATAGTGTCATGCAATTATTATACAGTTCTCAAAGACATAAATCTTGTAGGCATAAACTTTCAATCTCCAAGAGGGATTCAACAGGCTTAAAAGTAAGGCACGAATCAGAGTGATGCAGAAGCAATGATACTTAAACAAATGCCTTATAGTCTACCCATTCCTCACTGGTAAGAACTTAAGCTCCTATAGGGAAATCATAGAGCAATTCTTACAGGTCATCTTATGAGCGCCTACAGTGGAAACTTAGTAGTCCAAACTTACACAGGTCAAGGGTAAATGTATTACGAAATCGTAACCTGTCTCTGATACCATAGTTGTAACACCCCAACCCGGCAAGGGTAGAAGTATTACACAAATGGCTCCATATCAGATCAAACCAAGCATACATTCAATAGTAATACAATGGTTCTCAAAGGTTACAAATGAAATCTTGCAATACAAAGGGTTACAAAGGAAAATAAAAGCTGCCTATAAGTACATCTCTTCTAATGGCTTCTATTCAAAGTCTTCTAGGTCCAAAGTCTCTTCACTCTTACCCAGCTTCCAACTAAAACCTGCCGCGGGAAAAGAAACGCGGCTGAGCTACTAGAGCTCAGTGAACAGATATAACGTAACAAGCAGTAGCATAATGAATAATACATGAGTAAATGAGAATGGAATCATGAATACATGGTAAGAATACAAGGTAAGAATACATGGTAAGAATACATGGTATCATAAGGGAAAGGACAAAGGTGCATGGTAAGGAAAGGTCAGTAATCCACTACGAGCCCATAACATGAAATCATAATCATAATCATAGCCATAAACATGTAGAGGGGAGACCTCTTAGTATCCTGTAAATATGAGGGGTGTCCTCATCATGGGTATCCTGTAAATTTGAGGGGTGTCCTCAATCATGGGTTGGAGTAGCTAGCTCCCGGAGTGTGAAAGACGTGTATCGCACACACCATCAGTCACCATGAATAACATAACATAACATGAACATGAACAAATCTAGGATGCATCCATACGCCCCCGGTGGCCATAATCTGCCTCTACGTAAAATGAATCATAAACATAACATGCAGGGACGGGACAGGTCATCACTCTCCTGCCCTAGAGTCATGCCATCGGTGCATCGACTGACATGGACATGAAACCCTCATGCCTAGTGAGTGGCTCGTAGTATCAAACTGAGGGTAAAGGTCAAGTATCATGGATCATGTTTTAGTTTACTTGCATAGGTCAATAATCATGTTTCATAAGTTCATAATCATAGGTTCATAATCATGGTTCATAAGCAAGGTTCATAAGCAAAGGTTCATGGTCAAGAGTTCATAATTAAAGGTTCATGCATGAAAGGTTCATAATCATAAGAGGTTCAATATCATGATGGTTCAATAATCGGAGTTCATGAATAAAGGAAACATGGCAAAGGTATAGGGGCAAACCCTAACATGAGTCATAATCAGAGAACGAAGGCCTCTTAATAAAGAAGCAGAATATCTGTACCTTATTGCTTGACAAGGATCACACTGAATAAGATGATAAAGAGCACAGGACTACTCCCTCTTCACACCTAGAGGAGTAAAGACATGATTACTAAAGATCCCATTTCCATATTAAGTAACTTTCTATTTTTAGCAGGTTTCCATTTTTAGAAAGTTTCCTTATTTAGTAAGTTTCCAAAATTAGCAGATTTCTATAATAAGTAAGATTTAAGTATTTTGATTTAGTTAAGTCATTAATTTAGTATCCTTATGGAATTAGGGTTGACTTTAGCAAGTTATAAAAGTTTAGGGTTAAAAATGACAACTTTACATAGTTTAGGGTTTTAATTGTAAATATAACAAATTAAAGGTCTAGAATGAAAATATCATGATTTACTTATTTAAATACCCCATTTATTCAGAATTACATCTTTAGCCCCTTAAGTTCCATATTTTACATTTTAACCCCTTTATTTATAAAAGTTACAAAATAAACCCTGAAGTTACATAATTTACAATTTAATCCATATAATATCTTTAATTACACCATTAACCCTTAGATTTAATTATATACAGAATCTACCTTCTAATTTCATGCATGGTACGATTTAGCCCTTTAGTTTCCCATAATTACACATTTAGTCCCTATAATTATAAAACATATATATTAATTTGTAAATTCCAAATAACTACATATTAGCCCCCATAATTATCCAAACTTACACCAAACCATCATAACATTATAATTTACTCAAAATGACCTCAAGTTTCCAGTATTTACATTTTTAGTCCCTTGATTTAATTAAATTGCAATTCGAAATAACAATTATATATAATTACCCATTTAACCTTTTAAATACAAAATTTACACATAGACCCCTCATTTAACATTTTATACGAATTATACCATGTTCAAATAACTTACAAAAATTATCCCTTGAGTTTTTAGAATTACAAAACACACCCTTGGATTTAATTATTCAAATCGATATACATAAAATTAACAAAATCAAAACCCTAATTTCACTAATCATTACATCATCATTACCACATCATTTAAACACATCAATTTTCCAGATTTCATCATAAAATACCTAGGTCGAATTAGTTTTAGGGTTTTCCATAATTTCACTTTTATTTCTTTTTAGCCGATTTACAAACAATTTCCTCAATAATAGATTTAGGCCTCCACAATTCAAATGAACATTTTTCCAGTGTTATATGATGATCATAGATGCCATGAAAAATAATAACATGATCCAGAAAATTCGCATGCATGCCTTTTGATTTTATATTCGATTCTAGGGTTTATATCACAATATTTTCCATACGATTTATCCATGATGCATGGGTTGTTTTTATCATTTTACCCAGGTTTTATTCGACATGAAGATCATCAGAAAAATGGCCAACGAATTTTAGAGGTGTCGTAGAATTAATTTAGGAATTACCTTGTTTACTAGCGCACGAAAGGAAATAATTCTCCAAAAAATAGAGATCGACCAAACAAAGCTTCACCACTATTTTTCCTAGGTTGTACACGTTAAGAAGAGTGTTAGAAAAATGAGAAACAAGATTTGTGGTGATCGAGTGAATTAAAACGAATTATACCTCTTTTGTTTGTTGCGATGGGAGAAAATTCACCACAATAGGATCGAGCAAAGAACACCTTCAAAATTATTTTTCCAGGACTCCTTAGAAGTAGATTGATCACAGAAAAATGCTTAGAGGATTTGTGGAAATCGTATGGAGGCTCAAGGGATTTTTGGTGTGTTATCTTTCCAATCGGCAATTTAGGGTTTGGAATAAATGTGATGATTGAATTATAAAATGAAGGACCGGTCAAAGGGGAGGGATAATGGCCAAGAAATTCGAAATTTGGTCAAGAGAATTAATTGCCTTGCTTAATTATTTTTAATGCCTTTTTATTTCCCTTAATTACCTTTATTTAAATCATAGAATTTGAATTTAAGCTTTATTAGGCGCCCAAGGGCATTTTAGTAATTTTGTGGCTTGTATAAAAGTTAAATGAAGTTGTTAAAATTATTTGGGATCATAACTTGTTCATTGCTAGAAGTTTGGAATTTATTTTGTGCTTTACATATGTTTTATTTAGGTTTTAAATCCCCAGGGGCAATTTGGTCATTTTACATGTTATAGATTTTCGGGTATTAAACTGAATCTCGAATATGATTCCTGGTCGAACCACCAAAATTTTCCATCGGAGCGTGAAATAGGATTTGACTTGATACCGGGAGATTGTCTAGTCACCAAGAGAAGGTGTCTTTCAGATGTGTCCGGGATCCTACCCGTTTGTTTGAGCAACCGAAAGGAGCAAGAACCGAAGACCAGAAGTGAGTTGGTTTAAGTGTATCTTCTGGGCGTGTTGATTTCTGAAAGCTGAACGGTAATACCTCCACCCTGAAACGATTATATGCTTGTTTAATTTCAGAGCGCGAAGTTTCCTTCTGATGAATAGATTTTATTCTTGGAATCGCCTTCAGTATTCATAAAAGACTGCTATGACGATTAGTGACGCTAATAGTATTAGCTAAAGCTCTGATTGTTTTTGCGAATTTGATGAATGATGTTTTCTCGTGAGTACTTAGACAAATGGTCATTGTATGACTAAATAGTACGTTTGGAGACGAGAAAGAGCATGAAAATCATCTTTGCACTTCGTTAGAAAATTCGTCGGTCATTGGTGCTTTCTGAGAGATTGATATGTGTAGAGGCAACGATGTTCTTAATCGAGGATATCTCTTTAAATCCCACAAGATTTGAAAACTATCGCCATGTGGTCAAGACTAATAACAGAATGGAGAACTGAAACCTCTTGAACCTTGCAGAAGAATGCGGGAAGATGTTTGCAACTTATGATACCATTGAGAAATTTCGTGAACAGAGAGAAACAACTTAGTTTGATTTAGAATGGAGTTTTAGAAAAGTTGAAGAAAGATTAGCTTCCACACCCTCGGGCGGAGAAAATTTTTGGGATAAATCGGAAAGAGAATCGGTTATACTCCCTTACAACACAGAAGGCTTTTCGTATGCAACAGGACAACTAGAAGCACGTCAGAAGAGTTACTTCACTGCCTGACCTGGAGTTGGCAACAACGGTGGCTACCTGGAGAGTGAAGACATTACTTACAAGGTAGAAGTGTTGGCGTTGCTGAAGATCTAGTCAAGATGGCGAACCCGGAGCTGATGAAGACGCGCAGTCTCACTTCCCTATTCATCTTGGTTGTACTAAGATGAATTGAGAGCGGAAGCAGACTGAATGATGAAGAGCATGACAGGAATTCACATTCCTCCATCACATTCCAAGAAGAACTGCAGGAGGCTCGACAAACCAGACACAAGTTCCCAATTTTGGTTTCACTTCCGAATTGATGGACAGACAAAGACAGATTAACCGGACTTGAAGAGATTGGATGTGTTGAATGAGTGGATTTCTGAAACAGACCCTTTAGGTTTGGAAGAACCGATTCTACGAAGGCCGAAGCTTTTGGCAACTAACTTTCATTCCGTTGACTCTCTTAAGTTTCGTTATATAGTAATAAGATCCTTTAATGTTTCAAGTTCCCTAGAAGTATTTCAGTCCCGTGCTCATTTTTCATATGTTCGATGATGGCTTTGTTTTGACAGATTTTGGCGAGTTGTAGAAGATATGATGCTTGTGACGGCGTACCTCACTTCGGATAGGCAATCTGGGATTTTGATACTCTTGTGAATAGTTTTGTTTTTTCCTCTTGACTATGGCATTCGATTTTGTTGACCTCGAGACTGTAGAAGTACTAGGTGGATTAAGATAGGTGGTTTTGATTACGACTTGAGATAAAGTATGATCATCATGAAGGCATATCTATGTGGTGCTAGTATTATGACGCCTGATCAACGTGATAATACTTACACCATATAACGTGCACTCATTGTGGCCATAGGATATCTTGGGGAGTACCTAAGAAGTTTAGAAGTTGATCTCTGTTGGATTATCCGTGATTAGTGAGACTTTAGGTTCATTCTACCTATGCGTTTAATCTGCTTTCATCGTTATACGACTGGATACGTTTGGATACTCGACACGCGTTTGTTGACCTCTGTACTTCCGATAAGAATCTTAGGTTCTGTTGTAGAACTTTCTACCGTCTGTTTTCTGTCAGTATGGATCCGATCTGTTACTATTAAAAAGTACACCTACATTTTGCTATATGTGCGTTTCGCATCCGTTGATTATGTTTCATTATGACCTGCTATGAGTTGATTGAGGCTTTGGATTTTGAGGAGCAAGACCTGTTTGTTTATGAGAACACCTATGAAAGGTTACACTAAAGCCGAGACTATTTGAGAATCTGAAGAGTTGAACTCATATATTACTCCCATGTTTGCTACAATTCGATGCGTTTTCATTTGATTTGTCTATTTCTATTCCACAGACGAAAAATCCGTCAATCCTACATCTTCCCTGAACCTCTTCTGATGGGATACGATTATCATCTATTACGATTGGTATATCATTCTTTTGATGTGAATCCTGAGCGATATGTCTTTCTGAGGAAACCGAAATTATTTGATCGGCAAGATTGAGTCATGAGAAACTACTTGGTTTGGAAGAACCTGCTCGAGCGTGAGAATGTCTTGACGATGTTTTGCAATTTGCCACAACTTCGTTTAACTTTGCGACTTCAAATTTCGAGGATGAAATTTTTCTTTTTAGAGGGGAAGAAGTTGTAAAACCCAAAAAAATCTAAAACGTGCGAAAAGACTACAATGCCCTTACAATTTTAATATTTAATTAAAACCTATATAAGTGACAATTAAATTACAAAACCTTTGTAACTAAACTATATATGACATAAAATAATTATAAGACACCAATTAAATATTTGTACATGCCACAAAAATATTTGTAACACAATACAAAGTCACATGGACCGAATTTTATACATTGTATTTATTTAAATTGATTGTAATTATTAAATATGTAGATAATATCAATATTAAATGGGGAAAAGATCAAAATTATTTAAAATCTGATTTAGTCTTGAGTTGTGCCGAGATTTCAGCCATTCCCCCCCTATGACTCGGTATTTCCTCCCATATAATTATTTCCTATTTATTTCCTTTTATAATATACCGAATATCCCTAAAACCACACAAAAATTCACTTTTCATTCATTCGATTTTCTGGAGCTGTGGGAGTATTTTTCTAGTGTCTATCATCATCCAAGGAAGCCAAGAAAAATAGGGTTTGGGTCGTGTGTTGCTTGATTCGAGCGTGGGGCATTTTTCTTTGTCGCAAAGGTATAAATCCCAAATAATTCATTCAACCCTCCAAAAATTCGTTTATCATTTTTCTCATGTTCCTTATATTGTATATGATCTGTGAAAAATGGCTATAAGGTCGTGGAGTTGCTCGTGTGCTCGTGGAGAATTATTTGTGTCGAATTGCTATTTGTGGGACAAAAATCATCACGCCTATTCTACACGTCCAAAAATCAAATTGGTATTTTTCTCATGTTCTCTACACCATATAAGGTCTATAAAAAAATGTTCAATTCGAATCATTCATGATCTATAATTTATTTGTGAATTAAACCTTAACAAAGGTAATAAAACTCTAAATAATTCTATACGACTTTTATTGGCATGAAATCTATTTTATGCGAACTCTATATGATATATATGATCTCAGAAAAATAACCTTTCGAATTGTTAAAGCTTGCATAAATCGTGGATAATTATTTTGTATTTTGGATATTTAAGAAATAAAGAAAAGAAATAAAAATAAAAAGAAAGGAATTAGGGTTAGGTTTCCATGGGTTAAATTTGGTCAATTAATGCATTTTAAGGTAGTGGTAATGATTGTATCATGATGATGCGCGTGATGTGTCGTTGCGGTTTAGCAGTTTTAATGCCTACTCAAGTTTTAAATTTATATTTAGCCGACTTATCAATAACACACACACTTAACGAGCAGTGTACCCGGTCAGTATAAATATAATGGTAAGTAGAGTGTCGATCACTAAGAGTGGAACGTATTATCTCGTTATTCTAATCAGTATTTTAATATCCTAACGCAAGGGGGTTTCAGCCTGAGAGACTGGCACGATTTTGTTTGCAATTAAATAATAAACTAAACTAATAGGCACGAATCAGCAAGTAGCACACACGTACACAGATAAATACTCGAGACAATAAGAGGGCTGTCCTTATAATTAAGTAGTTTGTCACTTGTTTTATTGATAGCTTTATATGAAGTGTATGTAGTTAATCCTTTCTCGTTGGTCCTAAGCTTATCGGCGAGTAAACCCTTAATGATGACTTATGTCTAAAAGTTATTTCTAAGTGATCAATTTAGTAATAACCGTGGGAGTGCAACCTTTCCGTTGCCACATTACACAAGCCACTAATAAACACAGAGGTGATCAATGCACTAATAAGTAGTAACCAAAGACATCAACATATAAACTTTAATCGATGGGAAAGCAATTTTAAGGGGAGTTGAAGTGAATGATAACATAACACAAGCCCATCAATCCTGATGAATTAAAGTTTGCTAACACAATAAAACAAAACTACTTAATGAATTAAACACATGCAGCACCTTCTTACAGCTCTTGTATCTTCGTTTGGTGTGTCTTGTGCTGCCTTCTTGACTGAATTCGTCCTAGGGTTCTCCTTATTCGGTCTTCGATATTATATGGTACGTACCAAAGCTACGGAATTCGTCTGGTCTTGGGGTATTTATAGTTTCTGTCTGAGGTGAGATGCGGCGCATCTAAGGAGTAGATGCGGCGCATTGACTTAACTTCGCGTGGGGTCCAAGATTATAATATTCAGGAATATTCGTACACCGCCAGAAGATGCGGCGTAACTCCATGATTAGATGTGGCGCATGTCCTCTTGTATCTTGGATCGTATCTGGTGGAATCTTGATAGCGATGCGGCGCATGTCATGAGTGAGATGCGGCGCATCTGGAGCAGATTTAACTTGATCTTGTCCATTTCAGTAGACTCTTCACTTTATGCATGTTTTGCTCCATAATCAGTCCAAAATCGCCAAGTTTCACCAAATGCTTGTTTTTACCTGAGAATTACAAAAGTAAACGATTAAGTATCAATCCTCATACATAATATAGTAAAACAAGTCAAATTAATAGGATAAATGATAGTAATAAAATGTACTTATTTGAGTTCATCAAATATCCCCCCACTTGAACTTTACTTGTCCCCAAGTAAACCTTAGAATTTCTCTTATCAAAATGTATCCTAAAAGATGTTAGGATTTATTTTTATATTTAAGCATGTATTCGTTTTTGTCATAATCACACAACTAAACACTTAACGAATTAGAAGTAAAATAAAATATTCTGATAAAAGCAAATCTAATCGTTTAACTGTCCAGTCGTGACGAATATTCTATCATAAGCTTGGCAAGTATACACATCTCCTCCACTAAAGCTAAGGAATAACAAGTCTAAAGCGGTAAAAAAAGGGTTTTTAGGCTTAAGGGTTAATTATTCTTGATCACTATCGATCTCAAATTCCAGAAAAGGTGACAAAATCACAAATACATGATCGAATCCACGAACACGATACTTGCAATTGCTCAAATCCTTAACTCGAATAGGCTAAAGATAGGTCCAAACTTCACCAATAATAATATATCAAAAAGGGCGACAAAATCATAAATACATAGCCGAATCCACGACTACGATACTTAGGATTGCTCAAATCCCTAATCTCAATAAATCAAAGGTTTGGTTGGATAAAGAATAATAAAGGGTATGGATAATATTTGGGATATAAATTGGTGTAAAATGAAAAATAAACAAAACAAATAAATTAAAATCCTAAGTGTGGTTAATCACTATCCCAACCATCCCATGAATAAGACTCATATCATTGAATAACTCACGCTTTAACACTTGAAACACACGCTTTAGGTAGACACGAATTATACTCAACAAGATCTTAATCAAAGAATAAACCTTAATTGGCGTTCCCATAACTGCCAATTCCCATTCAATCCATAGATATAGTACAACAAATAGTGGTGATATCGACCACTTACATAACTTTACATAAGTTGGTTAAAACAAACATCCAACTTTTTTTTTTTTTCTTTTTCTTTTCTTATTTTTTCCATTTTTTTTTTTTTTTTTTTTTTTTTTACATAGACATAGATGTGTAAAATTTCACCACATCACTATAATGATAATTCTGGATAATTTTTCCATACTTTTCATACTTCAGAAATAACGGTAATAGTGAAAGTAGTAAACACACGAAAAATAAACTCAAAGATATACAATATTTACTTTCACTCCAATTGCATTGTGCAATTTCCCGACCTAACCAAAGATAATGAATTACGCACGCGAACATAGGTAATGTAAGGAAACACACTTTGCCTATAGCAATTAACCAACCACGGATTCTAATCTACAGGGTAGGCTAAGGTGTAAGGGTGTAACGAAACATTTTAAAAACATAGGTGTAAGAAACGAAAGGAATGGCTCTGAGTGTTTTTCTAGGGGTATCTTACTCTAAAAATGAGAGTAACAAAAGGGTTTATACGGGGGTTAACTAACCAGTGTAGCTAGTTAATATCACAAAACATATAAAGGCTATTTGGGTGTAATCCTAGAATTTTGCCAATTTAGACAAGTCATTCCAATTATATAAATAATACTTATTATGGTGGTCTCGAATAGTATACAAGCCAAGTTCTAAAGTTTACAAGTCACCGGCACACTCATAGATTTGTGAATTTTGAAAAATCACAATTTTTGAAAATAACGTCATGTGTGCAGCTATGCAACTTAGATCTTAAACAAAAACATGCTAAAAATTTTTAAGTTTGATATATTAAGCACATTTTAAGCATAATTTTTGAAAAAATTTAGGACAAGTAATTGTTAAGTGTTCTAATTCTCTAATCCCCCCACTTAAGTTAAACAACGTCCTCGTTGTTTGTATAAAAGGTTAAAAACTGGAAAATAAAAGAATTAGAACAGAAAAACTCCCTGAGATTTGCTCGGTATGATCCTCCATTTGTATTAGAGCAAAAATCATCTTTCTTGTGGATTAGAACGTTAAAGCTTCATACTTGATGTATCCACAGGAAATCCAGGAAACTATAATACCACCAACACTTTAAAACACACCTAAGATAAGAAAGGTTCAAGCTTGCATAATACATTAGTAGTTAGATAAAAATAAAATTAAAAATTAAAACTGAAAATCATCAGGTCAGTCATGCGCCGTATCTTATTGAAGAAGATACGCCGTATCGAGCCTGGAATAAATACGGATCAGAATAAAGATGCGCCGCATCCTTAACCAGGGATGCGCCGCATTGAAAATAAACTGATAAATAGTTTTAAAGTCGGAAATAAAAAATGCAGAAAATTAAAATAAGATATGACCATTGCAGGAGATGCGTCGCATCTCAGGATGGAGATGCGCCGTATCTTCATGCGGGCCTGACTGACTCGACACAAACGAATAATAAAAGTTCTCCGGGTTGTCTCCCGGTAAGCACTTGTCTTTATTCCAGAGTCTTCAAGTTAGACTCACGTTCAGCTCATTATTCAGTCCTTGTCACGGTCCATCCTTCTTCCTTCATCCGAAAGATTTTCCCGTATATCTCTGCGACGTTTTCTTCCGTTCGACTTAATCTAGTATAACTCTTTGTCTTCACCACAGTATATTCTTCATCAGGACCCAAAGAGTATTTGATGATTTTAAATTTTTCAGAAATAATCATGGGTGGCTCATTGTAAGGAATCCCAAGTAGTTGACACTTTCTTTTGGTGAACTCTTCCTCGTCTTTATCAACAAACTTAAAATAAGGATCCTTAATCAAATAATCATCTAGTTCTTCAATTAATGACTTATCGTCTTGAATCGCCTCCCACTCTCTTTCCAAATCATATTGTAACCGTCGACTAAGCTTCGTGAAATCATCAAATTGTTTATGCACCCATTCCCAGAAAGTAGTATCCGATGTTCCCTTAAGTCCTTTCAAGCGTTCAATTCTGCCCTTTTCTTGTAAAGCCTCCGCCTTTTGTGGGCAGTCTTCAACATTATCGTACCACTCATAATCTTCAAAGGTTACATCGTTTCCAACCCGTTTCATCCCAATTATACTTCCCCCATTACAGGTTCCGTCATTTTTATAATCACAGGTCGGCCAAACACTACTCCCGTCCTTGAAAACGAAGGGTGTACAGGTGTGATTAATGTGCGCAAATTCCCATGGTTTATCCCAAACCCATGGTACTTGGTCATTCCATTCATAGTACCAGGTGTTTTTGAAATCGTCATAAGTCTTAAATCCTGGTAGATCTCCAGCAAGCACATCATCGTCGACTTGAAGAAGGTAGTTAAATTCCTTGAACTGCTTGCACAAGGGTGTCTCATAATCGAACACATCAATGTCAATTCTGAAAAGTTCTTCAATGCCCTCATTGATTGTTGAATCATGAAGTGACGACCCATAATCGCTTTCTACTTCTTCGTCTTCTCCTCTCATCCAATATACCCATAATGCATCCTTAGTAGCACGATCCATGCTCTTATGGTTATTAAACTTACTAGCCAACCATTCTGAAAAATCAACATCGTTAGGATCGTGGTTAACATCAAAGCAAGCCTTTCCAATCATATTCTTTTTTATCTCCATGAACTCGTTAAATTGCTTCTTAAAACTCCGAGTCAACCATGAAGTCATAATCTCCTTGACTTCATTTGTAGGGGCAAATTCCGGACTACCATATTTGAGTTCTAGCCAATCATTGAGGGAGAGGTCTATCAATCTTACCAATCTGCCATGAAATAGTAACTCCGCCAAAGCATAATTCATGTCATTATCCAGATAGTTCTCATTTAATCCCCAGTACTGTTCGGAATAAGGCATGTAAGAGTTTTGGGTATTGCCTCCACCACAACTTTCGTTGCTTGAATCCATGTATGCAAGATAGAATTTTCCATCATCTTCTTCGATAGTAGTCCAGTTCAATCCTTCGGCTTCAATGATAGGCCATAAGAGCGACAATTCTTCTCCAGTGTACCTCACATATACATCATAAGAGAATACCTCTTTGTCAATGTTGCATAAACGCATGAATTCCTTAAAAGCAGCTTCAAGAGGAGTCTCCCAAGAGAATAAATCTGCATCGATCATGAGTACATTGAATGAATCTGAAAACAAGCATTCCTTAGCAAGATATCCGTTAACTGACATGTCTTCCATAGCAAAATCTGTCATCCAAGGTAAAATCATCAGTAGGATTTGTTCGCTAGAAGAGAAATTAATGAATATAGAAACGGATATATGAATACAAATAGCTGATATCTGCAGACGATGCGCCGTATCCAAATAGTTGGATACGCCGTATCTTATAATCGTTAAAATTTAATCAGACTTTATTCAGAAAATAGATACGCCGTTTAGAATTTATGAATGCGCCGTATCGAATTAATTAATCAAAAATCGATATTTATTTAAAATTAAATACGTCGTATTAACGAAAGTTAATGCGCCGTATTTTCGTTACGTTTAAAAATACAAGATTTTTGATTCAGAAAATGCGCCGTATCGATAGAGATCGATACGCCGTATTTGTTTAATAATTCGCAAACTGTTTTTAATTAAAATAATAGATACGCCGTATCTGCAAAAGCAGATGCGTCGTATTACGTTAACGTTTAGAAAAATTTTTTTTTATCAAAAACAGATACGCCGTATCTGCTAAAGCAGATGCGTCGTATTACTTTATCGCTTAGAAAAAATTTCTTATTAAAAACAGATACGCCGTATCTTGGGGAAAAGATGCGTCGTATCGAATTAATTAAACGCGTTGTATTTTATAAAAATTAAACGCAATACGCCGTATCTGATAAATCAGATGCGCCGTATCGTTTGATTTAGCACAGTACAATGATAGCAGAACAGAAAAAATACGAAAAATAAAAAACAAAAAATTAAACACACAAACAAAAATAAACACACAAAAATAAAAGAAAACAATTAACACACAATACAACAAATATGCAAAATAATACAATGATGCAATTAATCTAATAAAAAGAAAAACCTAATTAAAATACTAATCAAATTAGCAGATAATAACAATTCACTCCCCGGCAGCGGCGCCAAAAACTTGATGCGCGTGATGTGTCGTTGCGGTTTAGCAGTTTTAATGCCTACTCAAGTTTTAAATTTATATTTAGCCGACTTATCAATAACACACACACTTAACGAGCAGTGTACCCGGTCAGTATAAATATAATGGTAAGTAGAGTGTCGATCACTAAGAGTGGAACGTATTATCTCGTTATTCTAATCAGTATTTTAATATCCTAACGCAAGGGGGTTTCAGCCTGAGAGACTGGCACGATATTGTTTGCAATTAAATAATAAACTAAACTAATAGGCACGAATCAGCAAGTAGCACACACGTACACAGATAAATACTCGAGACAATAAGAGGGTTGTCCTTATAATTAAGTAGTTTGTCACTTGTTTTATTGATAGCTTTATATGAAGTGTATGTAGTTAATCCTTTCTCGTTGGTCCTAAGCTTATCGGCGAGTAAACCCTTAATGATGACTTATGTCTAAAAGTTATTTCTAAGTGATCAATTTAGTAATAACCGTGGGAGTGCAACCTTTCCGTTGCCACATTACACAAGCCACTAATAAACACAGAGGTGATCAATGCACTAATAAGTAGTAACCAAAGACATCAACATATAAACTTTAATCGATGGGAAAGCAATTTTAAGGGGAGTTGAAGTGAATGATAACATAACACAAGCCCATCAATCCTGATGAATTAAAGTTTGCTAACACAATAAAACAAAACTACTTAATGAATTAAACACATGCAGCACCTTCTTACAGCTCTTGTATCTTCGTTTGGTGTGTCTTGTGCTGCCTTCTTGACTGAATTCGTCCTAGGGTTCTCCTTATTCATCTTCGTATTATATGGTACGTACCAAAGCTACGGAATTCGTCTGGTCTTGGGGTATTTATAGTTTCTGTCTGAGGTGAGATGCGGCGCATCTAAGGAGTAGATGCGGCGCATTGACTTAACTTCGCGTGGGGTCCAAGATTATAATATTCAAGAATATTCGTACACCGCCAGAAGATGCGGCGTAACTCCATGATTAGATGCGGCGCATGTCCTCTTGTATCTTGGATCGTATCTGGTGGAATCTTGATAGCGATGCGGCGCATGTCATGAGTGAGATGCGGCGCATCTGGAGCAGATTTAACTTGATCTTGTCCATTTCAGTAGACTCTTCACTTTATGCATGTTTTGCTCCATAATCAGTCCAAAATCGCCAAGTTTCACCAAATGCTTGTTTTTATCTGAGAATTACAAAAGTAAACGATTAAGTATCAATCCTCATACATAATATAGTAAAACAAGTCAAATTAATAGGATAAATGATAGTAATAAAATATACTTATTTGAGTTCATCACATGATGGGGAATTTTAGGGTTTATTTTTGTATAATAAAAATGTTATACGATTTACATTTTAAATAGATAAGGGTGTGTTTTGTAAATTATGAAACTTGTGGGGTATTTTTAGAATATTATTAAGATCAGTACTAAAGTGTAAAAAAATATTAAATGAGGGTGTCGTGTGTAAATTTTGTATTTAAGAGGTTTATTTGGTTAATTTAAATAATATATAAATCGATTTGCAAATAAATAAAATAGGGGGACTAAAAATGTAAATTTGGGAAATTCAGGGTTAATTCGAATTATTAATTATATTGAGGGTGTAATGTGTAATTTTGGAGATTTAATGGCCTAATGTGTAATTATTATTAATTAAGGATTTAAATTGTAAATTAAGGGTTTCATATGTGAATTAATTAACTTAAGGGACTTGTTGTGTAAATTATGGATAATTAAAGGGGTATTCATGCAACACATTAAAATAAGGATATATTGTGTAAAATTTGAAAACTAAGGGCTTAATGTGTAATTATTAATATTATAAGGTTTAAGATGTAACTTATTTAGTAAAGGGGTATAAATTGTAAATTGTGTAATCTAAAGGGCTAAATGTGTAATTCTGGATAACTTAAGAATTAGAATGAGTTAATTTTGATATTTTTATTTAAAACCTTTAACTTTGGCATAATTACTTTTAGAACCCTAAAATATGGAAAGTTGTCATATTTAACCCTAGACTTTTATAACTTGCTAAAATGTACCCTATTTCCACAATATTATTAAATTCATGATTTAATTTAATTATAATATTAAAATCTTGCTGATTATGGGAACTTACCAAATAAGAAAACTTTCTAAAGATGGAAACTTACTAAATATGGAAACCTACTAAAAATAGAAAGTTACTATAATTGGAAAGGCAAGCTAAATAAGAAGTTAAGAACCATTTGTAATTCTCTTCTACTCCTTTAGGTGTGATGAAGGAGAGGACCTGATTCATTCTGTATTTTCTATTTCCCGGTTCGTGTTTGCTTTGAAATAAGGTACAGATATTCTGCTCTTTTGATAAGGAGCCTTCGGTCTCTATTCTGATTCGTATTAGGGTTTCCTAAGCCATTGCTATGTTCCCTACACTGTGGTATGAACCTTTGATATTTGAACCTACATATAAAACCCCTTTGATTTTTGAACCTTGTGATATGAACCTTGATTATGAACCTTGACATTTGGACTGTGACTATGACCATAAAACTTTTGACCTGTGACCAGTTTGATACCGAGCCAAATGTTTTTCCTAGCCATGAAGGTAACATGGCCGTGTCTGTGATGCACCACCGCATGGACTAGTGTGTAGCCTCGTGATTTGGTTACACCGTCCCCATTGTGATTGTGATATGCGCACTTTATGATTTTATGGCAATGTGATTTGTGGGGGGCGAATGGATGCATCCTAGGTACGTATTTGTGATGTGATATGTATATGTGGTGATGAAGATGGTTGCAATCCACTTCTTTCACAAAATGTGGGAGTTAGCTCTCCATTTAAAGAATGAGGACACCCTCATATTATCTGATATATCTGAGATGGTCTCCTATATATGATTATGAATGATATGATATGATATGATATGATATGATATGATATAATTCTGGGCTCGTGGTGGATGACTGTCCCGAACCTTTACTCTTTATACCTTTACTTATACCTTATTCATTATGCTACTTCTGTTCATTTCTTTTTCATTTCGTTTCCGGTTATTATATATCTGTTCACTGGGCTTTTTAAGCTCAGCCGCGTTTCTTTTCCCGCGGCAGGTTTTAGTTGGAAGCTGGGTAAGAGTGAAGAGACTTTTGGACTTAGAAGACCTTGATAGTTATTCTGAAGTAGAAGTCATTAGAAGGATTGCATTTGCAGACTTAGTATTTAGCTTTTGTTTCCTTTGTATCCTTGTGTATTCAGTATTTCATTTGTAACCTTTGAGAATCTTTGTATTACTATTGAATGTATGTTTTGTTTGATCTAATATGAAGCCATTAATGTGATACTTCTACCCTTGCTGGGTCGGGGTGTTACAAAAAAACACTTAAGTACATTACAATTGGTATCAGAGCTCGTGCCTGGCAACGAACTCTATTCCGTTTTTAGTACCAATCAGATATCACCGTCTAATTGATTCCGTTATCATTCCGACGAAGTCGTTAGTTTTCCGGTGAACAATATTTTGCAGAATCAGAGTACTACACTAGTACTCTGATCAATTATTGTATGTTATTCGTCCAGAAACAAGACTAATTGTTGAGTGATTATCGCGAACGCGAGAATAGCGCATAAGTGCTTAAATCCTCTATTCTCGGATTAACATTTAGTTTTGATCGACTCAACTTTAGCCAAGAGGCGGTTAGTTGTTAGTTATTACTCACTAGAATAAGAAGGAGTGATATCTAATAACATTTACACAATTTAAATAGCAGATAATGGTGCCAGACACGCGATCGGAGGCTGGAAATGGTGTGAATGGTGGACAAACCTCCACTCCACCTGTTGACTTGAATACAACTCTTACTAACATTCAGTTGACCATGAATCAGATGAATGAAAGTATCAGAGGTCTGTTAATCTTCCAACAACATGCTACTGGTGAGCTCAATAGGCTGTCTAATGGTGAGGGAACAAGTAACAGAACTGGAGCTGTTGGTAATCAATATGGGAGGTTAACAAAGCTGGAGTTCCCCAAATTTTATGGTGATGATGTTCAAGGTAGGCTGTATAGAGTCAATCAATTCTTCCAGATTGATTCCATTGATGATACTCAAAAGATCAGGTTAGCATCTATGCACATGTTTGATAAGGCTCTTAACTGGCATAAGCAATTTGTTAGGAGATTTGGTGAGGATGTTGAATGGAATGTATATGAAAGAGAGGTACAAAAACATTTTGATTCAGTATTTGCAGATCCTATGGTAGAAATTAAAAATTTGAAACAAATGAGTAGTGTGCAAGTCTATCAGGATCAATTTGAATCATTGTTGAATAAGGTGGATCTAAGTGAATCATATGCTGTTAGTTTGTTTATAGGAAGATTGAAAGATGAGGTAGGCTTGGCTGTTAGGATGTTTAAACCAAACACTCTAATTGATGTGTATTGTTTGGCTAAAATGCAAGAGGCAACTAATTTGGTCATCAAAGGAAGATCAGCACCTTTGTTGCCCCCTCCTAGAATATTATGCAAATACTAACACATAGCTAATAAGAATGTAGCTAATCCACCTAGGAACACTACTTCAACCTTAGCCTTTCCTGCACCACAAAACTCTTGGGCTGCTTATGTACAGAATAAAAGACTTTTGACTCAAAAGGAGATAGCAGATAAGAGGGCTAAGGGACAGTGTTTTTATTGTGATGATGTTGGGAATTATGATTTGATATTTACAAAACTACATTTTCATAAATATGAAACAATAGGGACCTCATGTAATATTTACTTAGCTTCCTACGTAAGATAGGTTTTCTGTGTAAACCCTATTTATAAAGGGTTAGGGCGGAAGTTGTTAGTATCATAGAAACATGTAGATCGACAATGAGAGTCGATTAACAAACATGTGTTTGTACACGTTTGTAGTAGTAGTTGTTAGTTTTTATTATTATTCAATATAGATGAACGCGTTCTTTAGATTAATTCAACCTTGTTTCAATAATGATGATTGGTTTGTGTTTATCCGCTATGTATGGATCATTGTTATTGTTCTTAGATGGGCTAAAGATTCTTTAACAAGTGGTATCAGATCCTGTTAAGAGACTCTGAGTTTAAAGAAACACAACAACCAAACCCTAAATTCATTCACCTAAACCCTGCAAAATGTCTGACGTTGAAAATCCCAATAAGAATGATGGTTTCTCATTTCACAACAGTGATGATGAAAAATCAATCCATGATGAAGAAAAACCTGAAGCAAGCACATCTAGACAACAACAACCCATCTCTGCAACAACAACCATATCCAACATAAAACTCCCAATCCTAAAAAGAGAAGAATATGACATCTGGGCTATGGAGATGGAACATTATCTGGAGTATATTGACAGCGAAGTCTGGAAGGTCATACAGAATGGAAATTCGAAGAAAAGGATTTCACAAGGAACAGATGGAGTGATTAGGATATTACCACCAGTATCTGCTGAAGAGATACGGGCTATTGAAAAGGAGAAGAAGGCCAAGACCATGCTGCTAATGGCAATTCCCAAAGAGCATTTGAGAAGGTTTCATGGCATGAATGATGCCAAAGAAATTTAGGAGGCCATCAAGAAAAGATTTGGAGGGAATGCTAACTCCAAGAAGATGCAAAAGGCTGTTCTTAAACAGCAATTTGAAGCTTTCAGTGTATCCAGTTCAGACGGATTGGAAAAAGGTTATGATAGGTTTCAACATCTTCTATCACAATTGGAGGTTCATGGTGCAGCTGTGTCAGAAGAAGATGCAAATCAAAAGTTTCTTAGAGCACTACCAAAAGAATGGTCAAGTGTGATATTGACCATGAGGATGAATGGTGAAATTGACACCATGACTACTGATGACCTGTACAACAACCTCAAGGTGTTTGAACAGGAAATCCAAGGAAAAGCATCTTCAAGTTCTATGAATGTTGCTTTTGTTTCTCAAGGAAAGAGCAGCACTAACATGGTTAAGTCTGGTCTCTCGGTGATTAATTCTGGTCTCCTATTTTAATACTGCTCTTGGTTTTCGGTTAATACTGCTCGCTCAAAAAGTTTATACTGCTCATTTGGAAGTTTGTACTGCTGGAGCAGTTTTGGATCTTGATCAATGATGATGTGCATAGTTCGTTTTGGAGATTCAGTTTATGGGATAATTCTTAAATGGAACAGTTACACGCTCATTTACAAATACTTTGGGGGGCATATGATACCATACTGTTCATGAAATGATTTTAATAATCATAAGCATCATACCGTTTATGATGTGATTATTAATAATCATAAACATGTAATGGATGGTTGAGTCGTCTGAGCTCACTGGGACTATCGGCCATTGCATGTGATCGCCATGCATATATTGACTACAAGAATTATCCAAAGACATTTTATTACATGATGTCTTTTTCGCGTTGAAGGAAGAAATGATCTATGCTACTGAGTTCATGATTCAAGAGATGGTTATTGGTTTCAGGGAAAGCTTGTTTAACCATCTACATGTACCACTTAAGGGGAAGCGTTTTGATTTAAGTTGCATAGAAGACCCCTATTCGATGATTACAAAAAGGGGAAGATGATTGATTTATTTGTCTCGTTATTCAGATCTGCATCTGAGTCATTTACATGTCGCGTAATATTCAGATCTGCATCTGAGTCTGAGCAGAGTAAAGTCTGTCGTCATTTGCACGTGGTGAATATTCGGATCTGTAAATGAGTCTGAATGGGATTCCGTCGTCTTTTGCACGTCGTGGTGAATTGGAGGCAACTGATTCGATTATCTTATTACTAATAGATTAGTTTGCAGCTTATTATTTGTGGTGACATGTTCAAGAAGACCTCAAGGAAGCATTGAAGATTGTTTCATGGAGATAGTTTTGTAATATCAAATAGGGGAAGATTGTTGGGAATTATGATTTGATATTTACAAAACTACATTTGCATAAATATGAAACAATAGGGACCTCATGTAATATTTACTTAGCTTCCTACGTAAGATAGGTTTTCTGTGTAAACCCTATTTATAAAGGGTTAGGGTGGTAGTTGTTAGTATCATAGAAACATGTAGATCGACAATGAGAGTCGATTAACAAACATGTGTTTGTACACGTTTGTAGTAGTAGTTGTTAGTTTTTATTATTATTCAATATAGATGAACGTGTTCTATAGATTAATTCAACCTTGTTTCAATAATGATGATTGGTTTGTGTTTATCCGCTGCGTATGGATCATTGTTATTGTTCTTAGATGGGCTAAAGATTCTTCAATAGATGAGAAGTTTATACCAGGCTACAAGTGCAGTGGACAACTATTTTATTCAAAAATTTATGCTGATGGTGGTGAAACAGACTGTGGTGATAATGATGACTCTGTTGGGGAACCATTGTTACATAATTTTGAAGAGACAGTGGTTGAAGAGCCCCATATTTCAATCCATGCTTTGATTGGGGAGTGTGCTTACAAAACCATGAGGGTGAAGGCATATGTAGGAAAACATACAATGCACTCTCTTATTGATTCAGGAAGTACTCATACCTTTTTGGACCTCAAAACTGCCAAAAAGTTGGGCTGCAGGCTTAAAGCAATTTGTCTAATGGAGGTGTCAGTGGCAAATAGCCAAGTGATTAATAGCCTGTTTGAATGTAAAGGGTTTAAATGGACTATCCAGGGAGTAGAATTTGTGTCTGATGTGCTCAGCCTACCATTGGGAGGGTGTGAATTAATGCTGGGAGTTCAATGGTTATTCATTTTGGGCACTATCAAATGGAATTTCAAGGAATTGGTGATGGATTTTGTTTACAACAAAAAGAGAATGGTGCTTAGAGGAACTCAAAAGGCCTCATTACAATGGTTGAGTGGCAAGAAAACAAGAAGGGAGGCTAGTAGTTACAAGATTGAGGCCAATGCTCAAGTATTATGTGTGTATCCAAACACCCTATTTAGTTTGGAATCCACACCAAATGAACCTGTACCACCACAACTCACTGAACTTTTGGAAGAATATATGGATGTATTTGATGTGCCTACTTCCTTACCACCCTCAAGGTCACATGATCATACCATTCCATTGTTACCAAACACTCCTCTTGTTAATATTAGGCCTTACAGGCATCCCCCTAGCCAGAAGGATGCTGTAGAAGCCATGGTCAAAGAACTGAATGAGTCAGGGGTTATCAGAGATAGTTAAAGTCCATTCTCATCCCCTTTTGTGATGGTGAAAAAGAAAGATGGAGCATGGAGGATGTGCATTGATTATAGACAGTTAAACAAACAAACTGTGAAGGACAAATTTCCCATACCAGTCATTGAGGAGTTGATTGATGAGTTAAGTGGGGCAAGGTACTTTTCTAAACTGGATTTGAGATTAGGGTACCATCAAATAAGAATGCACACTGATGATATTGAGAAAACAACTTTTGGAACACATGAGGGGCATTATGAATTTCTGGTAATGCCCTTTGGCTTAACAAATGCACCTTCAACCTTCTAATCATTGATGAATACTGTCTTCAAGCCTTACCTGAGGAAGTTCACACTTGTCTTTTTTGATGATATACTAGTGTATAGCACAACCTGGGAAGATCATTTGCAGCATTTGAAAATGGTGTTACAAGAGATGAGAAGGAACACCTTGTATGCCAAAATGGGCAAGTGTGTTTTTGCTGCACAACAAGTTGAATATCTTGGTCATATCATCTCCAACAAGGGTGTTGCCACAGATCCTACAAAGATATAAGCTATGCAAAAAATGTCCTGTGCCAACTAATGTGAAGCAACTAAGAGGTTTTTTTGGGTTTAACTGGATACTACGGAAGGTTCATCAGACATTATGCCATCATTAGTAAACCTTTAACTGCTTTATTAAAGAAGAATTCCTTTCTGTGGACTGAATCTGCTCAAGCAGCCTTTGAGGAGCTCAAGGAAGCCATGACACAAGCACCAGTATTAGCCCTACCAAATTTCAATGCAACTTTTACAGTAGAAACTGATGCTTCTGGCATAGGAATTGGTGCAGTTCTGTTTCAAGGAGGACATCCCCTTGCCTACCTTAGTAAAGCTCTATCTCCCTGTGGAAAGGTTTTGTATTGTTAAGATATTTATGTATGAATGTGTTTAGCATGCGGAATCTACTACAACACACTTAAAAGAACACAAGGTGGTGAGATATGTAAACGTGAGAATGCAATGAACAAGGAACACAACTTTGGTTAACACAAAATGATTCAATATTATTGATGAAATAATACGGATGATCTAAATATCACCGGGATTACAAAGTAATCTTGAATCTAAGATTGTAAAAGGATTTGTGAGTTGTGTAACTAAGTTACTTGAGAGATAGTTCGGTTTTTGGTTAATGGTTGGAAAAGATGCATGCATGAAGTGTGACTAAGGTATCCTTTTATAAGATAAGGACACCTTATTACAAGTTGTTCAAGTGGATGAATATAATACTATTCTTTGACTATTTTAGCGCCTACAATTAAATACAACTACCAATGTACAACTCTGCAATATTCTTCTGTACACCACAGAAGACTAAACTACTTCTACATAACGTATAACAATGTACAAAGACTAATAATTCAACTAAATATCTATTACAAAATATCTAATCAACTTGACATAAGCTTGGCAGGCTCTTCATCAGCTAGCAGTACCTTCTACCCAGAAGGTACTGTTAGAACATCTTCATACTTTTCAAAATCAACTAGCAGGCTCTTTGACATCTTTAGCAGGCTCTTTGACTTGAACATTTTATTCCCAACAATCCTCCCCTAAACTTGTTATTTCCATTAAAATACACAAGTTTCTGATGAATAAAATACATACCTTGAGGATTTGAGGGAACTCTTCCAAAAACCTTCACTCTCTGTTCTTCCTTTTTCTTTCACATTGCTCAAATATGCTCCTCAGCAAACTTTGAACAATTTCTGATTTCTCATCATCTTTGTCACATCTTAATCTCTTGGAGATCATAGTTTTAAGCACTTCATAACTAAGTGGATACTCTTTCTCAGCCAACATGAAGAGTTCAATCCCACTTGATGTGTAAAGATGATGAATACTGCTAAGGCTTAGAAATTCCCATGTTGTTGAAGGATCATAATAGGGAAATTTCCAATGAACATCTTTGGGATCAGGATCAAACATCCTATTGAATTCTACCCATAATTCCTGTTCCTTAGCATCAGTACTAGAATTTGTGTCTAGCCTAATCTGCACTAGATTCCACAATTCTTCCAAGTCTGCTCTGTCAGATGCTCTAACTAGATTTTCAAAATTCTTAAAGCTAGCAGATTGACCCCCAACCCTTATTATTTTCCATGATTTTCCTAATCTATCATGGTTTACTTCCCAGTCAATAATAGGGCGTCTACAGCTAATTAGATCAGCATGAATGATAGTTGGCAAAGTAATTAACATCTTACTTACTTGCTGAGAATCCAATTTTGCTACTTCTTTCTTCTGAGCATCCTTCTTCTTCATTGAGGGTTTTGCATCAGATGGAACTTTGTAGTAAAGACTTTTGTAGGCTTGAAGATACAAGTAGTAGATTTCATCATTAGATTTCTTCTTCAGTTGATAATCAGTCCAATTTGCTTGACCTTTTAGAAATCTCTTCATGAAAGTCACTTGATCTTTCCATGATTTGCCCACCTTAAAACCTCTTTTCTCACTTTCTTTCATCTTTTCAAAAATGTCAGCCAGAGCTGCTTCTTTATACTTCTTGTGGATAAAAGATTCAAGTGCTGCTGTCTTCTCATCAGAATTGAGATTCTTGTCATTTACTATCATTGAAGCTTGGCCTTTCACAATCGGATCATTAGCAATAATCCATTGCATTTGTGCATCAAAGGTTTCTTGAGCAATTTGAGTATCAAGAAGAGTCTGAGCAGCATCTTCAGCATCTTTCTGCTCTTTCATTACTGCAAGCATTCTTGAAGCTTCAAGAGCTTTTAGTTCTTCTTCATGAACCCTTTTGGCCTCTTCTTCACCTAAAGCCATCTGAATTTGCTGTGTTCTTTTCAACTTCTTGGACTTAGGCTCATCTTCAATCATAATGCTTTTGCCCTTATCCTTTGGAGTTGGTTCTTGTGATGGAGCAGAAGATTGCTCATCAGTAGCAAAAATCCTCCCTTGAACAAACAAATTCCCTTGAGGCTCTAAACCCCTCTTTCTCTTGTACACTTTCTCAGCAGACCCTTTGTACCCCATAGCCAATAGCCTCTCTATCCTAGCAGGCTCTTGTTCTGGCCTAGCAGGCTCTTGCCCTGCACCAGCAGGCTCTTCATCATAAACTTGAGTTCCTTCATGAAATTTAAATTGAGCCTCCTCTTCATCTTCAGAAGTATCCATCCTCCCCTTTTTGGAAGAGTGACCTATCCTATCAGCATCTGACTTTGAAGAACTAGATAAAACAACCTTTGCAGACCTTTTATCCTTTAGCTTCTTCACTTCACCCTCCAATTTCTTTACCCTCTTGACTAATTTGATGTTGATCTCAGAAAATTTCTTGCTTTGTCTTTTAAGAGCATCTTCTAAGAACTTCACCTTGTCTTTTAGTTCTTGCATTGTCTGGGTGATTGGGTTTGTGATACATGATGTGATGATGTTGGTGGTGTTGCTGATGGTACTGGAGATGGTATTGGTGATGTTTGATGTGTTGGTGAGATGTAACCAGTTGAAGAACTAGATGATGGTGATTCAGCTGATGGTGTTGGTTCTTCTTGATGTTGTGGTAACATTTCATCAAATAGTGGTATATCTTCCCCTCTAAAACCAATTCTCATGTTTGAAAATACTTTGTGAGAAAGTTTTGGTGTTTCATAAATTGAGTCTGTGGGAAGTAACAAATGTTTTAATTTTGCAATGATGCATCCAATAAATCTTGGATACATCAAAAACTTTGTTTCACTTTTCACATTTTTAATCAATCCTTCAAAAATATGTTTGGAAAAATTGTATTTTCTGTTTGTAGCCAAGCAGATGAGAGCAGAAGCCATGTTTCCACTAAATTGCTCCCAAGAGGTTTTCTTCTGGCTCAAACAATGAAGGATTGTGTGAATCAAAAATCTCCATTGTGGAGTAAGATGCTTTTTCAGAAAAGCGAGTTTGTTAGACTCAGCATGATACCCCATTCTTTCTAAATTTTCAAAAATCTCAATATCTGGCAACTGACTAATACCATCAGAATCATCCAAATGAAGATGTCTTCTTATGGATGACTCAGTAAGAGTCAAAAGTTTGCCATCCACTTTGGCCTTAATCCTTTGTTCCCCATTTTCAGAAGATTTAATTTTAGCAGTTTGCCAAAATTGTAAAATTTGAGATTCATAAATAGTGGGATTGACTAGTAAAGCAAACCTGATATAGGAGTTATTTAAAAAGTCCACTACTTGATGAAATAAGGCATTATCCTCTGACTTCTCCAAAAATGCTAATTGATTGTGACGTTGGACAAAGTTTAGAACAACTGTGGAATCCATAATGAAAATTTTGAATATGTTGGTGGGATTTGTTGGTGGTACTGGTAGAAGATGAAAGGTGTATGTGAATTATGATAAGGACTGATGAAAGATGATTTGTGAGAATTACTTTTAACCGACAATAAGAAAGATTATAATAAGTAAATGTAAAGGTGGTTAAAAAGATCTTTTATATGTAAAATATAATATAATATAATCATCAGTAATTTACATAACTACCCCAACAGCTAATTTTAACTACCAGGCCTAACGGCTAAAACTTTTTCTGACAGGCTCAACGGCTATCTAGCAGTACCATTTTACTCTAGCAGTACCAATTTTTGAACTACCAGTACCTTTGAAAGTTTTATAAAAATCCCTTATAGTTTTTAGCAAACTACCAGCTATCAACGGATTTGAGTTGTCTTTACCAAAAGCCGTTTTCTTAAGGACTAGCTAACTATTTACAATTAAGTATGGTTAGTTAACAACCATATAGTTTTTGGTAAACTATCAACCATCAACGGATTTGATGTGTCTTTACCAAAAGCCGTTTGCTTAATGTAGGATCGAGTACTTCGAGCTTGATTGAGCTTGGTATAAACAAGAACCTCTGTATGCAATACAAGCGTTTATGCGGAAACTAAACAGCAAGTATTATAAAGAAGAAAACTCTAAAGAACAATGATCCTCTATGGATCAAACTATGAACTAAGAATTGTGATATTCAATATTGATAATGTTAAAGACGTACCTAAACTCATAGACGGATATATCTTTTATACTAACAAGATGACCTAACCCTAATCCGTTCTACAAGTAAACGTGTGAAGAGATAAACAACAATCTCTTCTAAAAATAAATCTTAACAAACATTCTAAATATACGGATAACAAATAATACTATCCGCAGCAACAATACTATCGGTAGGAACAAGATAACACTATCGGCAGCAATGAGCTTTCAGCAGGAACCAAAGCTATCGGCAGGAACCAGCTTAACACTATCGGCAGCAACAATGAAATACTTATTCCCAGAGATCCTAACAATCCTCCCCTAATCTTGAGGTTGACTAGGTAAACCTGCAAGATTCCAATGTGATAGAGCTTGTAACTTCTCAGGCTTGAGGACTGCGACTTAGCAGCAGCAATTAGGAGTAACCAGCAGCAAAATCCTTAACTTGCAAGATTTCAACCTCTATAGCATCCAGCAGCAACTGCAATAGTTCAGCAGGAATAAGAAATCTTCTCCAAAACATGTATACTGGTCATCATGACATTCACTTGAACTTGGCTGCTACTTATGACAATATGTACATCAAATCACTTAAGTTTCATACTATTCTCATCACATCCAGGTGTGTTAACTCCTGTGAGAGGTGAATCATTGAAAATTAATGGATTTGATGTCTCTTTACCAATAGCCATCACTACTGGAGTAGCCAATGTTTAGGTGTGTTAGACCATGGTACATTGATAACCATCTGATTTATTAGCAAATCAGCAACTATAAACCATCTGATTGAATGAGGGAGGGATGAATGATGTTCCTCCACCCATAACTGGAACATTTAAGCCTGCTAATCCTTTTGATGACTTTGATGATTCACAAATGATGTATGGCAAACAGGCAAAGGACTTGCCTAATCTTGATTGTGACTCTAATGAATTTGTCTCTTGTTCTTACAG
This sequence comes from Artemisia tridentata subsp. tridentata, assembly GCA_021014915.2. Classification (NCBI taxonomy): domain Eukaryota; kingdom Viridiplantae; phylum Streptophyta; class Magnoliopsida; order Asterales; family Asteraceae; genus Artemisia; species Artemisia tridentata. Next base: position 318,850,511 of record CP139502.1, read on the forward strand.
TGACAAATCTTCAGAAATCAAGACAGATGACTATGCCACATGTGGATCAAGTGACAAGTCAGCATCAATAAAGTCAGAAGATCTCTCCTCAGAAGTAGCTAATGATGAATCTCACTCGAAGATAGCTGCATTTGAAGATATTTCTTTTGATAGTGTTAAAAACAATAATGTTTCTGGTTGTGGTTCTTTTTCAAACAATTCTAGTTGTGGTTCTATTTCCAACAATTATGATTGTGGTTTTCATTGTGTTAAGGATAATTTTGTTTCATGTGTTGGTTTGAATAATTCTGTGTGCAATGAGAAAGTTATTGTTAAGAAAAAGGCCCCTAGAAAGAAATCTTGCTTTGTGTGTCGTAGTTGTGATCATCTCATTAAAGATTGTGACTATTATGAGAAACAGATGGGTTTGAATGCATGTCAAAATAGGTTTGTATGGAAAAATGTGAATGATATTCCCCCCTATATTCCTCAAGCAGCAAGGAGAACTTCAGTTGCTACTGGCAAGCCAGTTCCTGCTGGTAAGCCTGTTGCTGCTGATAGGTTCATTCCTGCCGATAAGCCTGTTGCTGCTGATAAGTACATTCCTGCCGATAAGCCTGTTGCTGCTGTGTATTCAGTTCCTGCCAGTAGGATCAATCCTGCTGGTTGGAGAAGCAATTTGGCTAGACCTATCAGAAGACCTACTAGTACTTACTTTCAAAATAATTTGAGACCTGTTTGTTTTGACACCATGAATAAGGGAGGGGCAAGATGGAAAACTGCTGTTAAGTCCTCAGCAGGTTGTTCTTGGAAAATCAATAACCAACATATGAAAATGGGGTCCAAGATCAATGGTGGATCTCATCAATCTCCAGGGTTTAATTCTTATTGATCCACTAAGCAGGCTCAAGTCAGCAATGGCTTGAGTCTCTCTTGTATCTAATGTTGTATATGTATTCTTTCTCTCAGGATTTTCCTTTTAGAAGCAAAGATGTTGGAATTGTTGATAGTGGGTGTTCCAGGAGTATGACAGGGAATTTGGATAGATTGCATGACTTTGTACCTTTGAATGGAGGTACTGTGACATTTGGAGGAGGAGATGGAATAATTTCTGGGAAGGGAACTATCAAGACTGCTAAGCTGGACTTTGAAGATGTACTTTATGTGAAGGAACTTCAAGACTTCAATTTGTTCTCTGTCTCCCAGATTTGTGACAAGAAGAACAGTGTTCTCTTCACTGAGAATGATTGCTTTGTGTTGTCCAAAGACTTCAAGCTGCCTGATGAAAGTCAGGTTGAACTTAAAGTTCCTAGGACTTACAATCTTTATAGCTTCAATCTTAGTGATGTTCAGCCTGAGGGATCTCTTGCTTGTTTGGTTGCAAAAGCTTCTGTGGATGAGTCTAAGAAATGGCACAGAAGAATGGCCCATGTGAATTTCAAGACCATTAACAAGTTGGCTAAGAATGGGTTGGTGAAAGGGCTTCCTATGAAGATCTTCTCTAATGAGCATGATTGTGTTGCCTGCAACAAAGGAAAGCAGCACAAAGCATCATACAAGGCCATAACTGCTGTGAGCAACATCTCTGAGCCTTTGCAGCTTCTTCATATGGATCTTTTTGGTCCTACTTCTATCAGAAGTATTGATCATAAGAACTACTGCCTGGTGATTACAGATGATTTTAGCAGGTTTTCATGGACTTTCTTTTTGGGTACTAAAGATGAAACTTATCCAGTTCTTAGGGATTTTATTGCCTTAATAGAAAATCAGCTAAGTAAAAAGGTTAAGTCTATAAGGTGTGATAATGGCACAGAGTTTAAGAACTCTAATCTTATTGACCTCTGTGGGACTAAGGGGATAAAAAGGGACTATAGTAATGCTAGAACTCCACAACAAAATGGGGTTGCAGAAAGGAAAAATAGGACCCTGATAGAAGCAGCTAGGACTATGCTAGCTGAATCTAAGATGCCTACTATGTTTTGGACTGAAGCAGTTTGCACTGCTTGTTATGTGTTGAATAGGGTATCTATTACTAGTCCTCATAATAAAACACCTTATGAACTTTTGTCTGGGAAGGTTCCAAACATTAGTTACCTTAAGCCTTTTGGATGTCATGTCACTATTTTGAACACTAGTGATTACCTAGGCAAGTTTGATGGGAAGGCTGATGAAGGGTTTATTGTTGGATATTCTGCTCATGGTAAAGCCTATAGGGTTTATAATCTGTCCTCTAAGAAAATAGAAGAGACTCTCAACTTAAGATATCTTGAAGATAAACCTAATTTGCAGGGTGCTGGTCCAGAGTGGTACTTTGATCTGGATTATCTATCTGACACCTTAGGTTATAATAGATTCAAATCAAATCTATCTGCTGGTACAAATGTTTCTCAATCTAACAATGCAGGTACCTCAGATGATGATTCTGATGTAGAGAGTGATGAACGACCTATAGTTGTTCCTTCTTTTCCCTCTAACAACATTTCAGGTTCAAAGCTCAAGGATTCTTTTGATATGGCTGGAGGTGATTCTAGTTATGCAGAAGATCTTGCTAGGCTTCAAAGACAAGAGTTTAATGCCAAAAGAGCTGCTGAGATGTTTGATTCTGGATTTTCTAAAGAGACAGAGGAGATTCTGAGAAAGGCTGAAGCTGAAGTTAGAAGACAATTGAATTCAACTGATGGTATTCATGTTCCTGCTGATCCCATTCCTGCTGAAAGTGGATCTGTTCCTGCCGAACCTTCTAAGGTTTCTGCTGATGTTCCTGTGTCTTCTTCATCTGTGGACACTCTGGGTGTTGTTAACTCCCCTGAAAGATTTCCAATCCCTTCTGATCTTGGAAACTCAGTCTCTTCAAAAGATAAGCTGAATGATCCTCATCATCAGTCCAGAACTGGAATTTTCACTTCTTCTTCATATGATGATGACTTCAACCCCTCCATAACTAATCAGGCATCCTCCATTGAAGTTAATCCAATTGCTACCAAGAGGATCAATACAGTTCATCCTCAGTCTTTGATTCTTGGAGATATAAATTCCCCTGTGCAGACAAGAAGCAAGCTACATCAACCCAAGTTTGGAGAATCTGCTTTTCTCAGTTATATACAGGATCAGTTGAGGAACAATCATACTGATTACTTACATTGTCTGTATGCTTATTTCTTATCTCAAGTTGAACCAACTAGCATATCTCAGGCTCTTGCTAATGATGATTGGGTTGAGGCTATGCAAGAGGAGATGCAGCAGTTCCAGAATCAGAAAGTATGGATGTTGGTGCCTTTACCTGCAGGAAAGCATGCTATTGGGACTAAATGGATTCTAAAGAATAAAAGGGATGCTAGGGGTATTGTGGTTCGAAATAAGGCTAGATTGGTAGCTCAAGGTCATAGACAAGAAGAGGGGATTGATTATGATGAGGTGTTTGCACCAGTGGCAAGAGTTGAAGCTATCCGATTGTTTTTAGCTTTTGCTTCCTTTATGGGGTTTGTAGTATATCAGATGGATGTGAAGAGTGCATTTTTGTATGGCAGGATTGAGGAAGAGGTTTATGTTACTCAACCACAGGGATTTGTGGATCCTCAGAATCCTAATTTGGTTTACAAAGTGGATAAAGCACTTTATGGTCTTCATCAAGCACCAAGGGCTTGGTATGCACGGTTATCAGCCTTTTTGCTTAAACATGGTTACAGAAGAGGGACTATTGATAAAACTCTTTTTATCAGAAAGAATTTCAAAGATATCATCCTGGTACAAGTTTATGTAGATGATATCATCTTTGGTTCCACTAATGAAGCCTGGTGCAGGGAGTTTGAAGAATTGATGAAGAGTGAATTTGAGATGAGTGCTATGGGTGAAATGACTTTCTTCTTGGGTCTTCAGGTTAAGCAGAAACTAGATGGAATCTTTATTTGCCAGGAGAAGTATGTTTATGACATGCTTAAGAAATTTGATATGGAAAATGTGAAGGTTGCTACAACTCCTTTTGAACGTCCAAAGCCTAAGTCCAATAATGAACCTGATGCTGCAGTTAATGTTCATCTTTATAGGTCCATGATTGGATCACTCATGTATTTGACAGCTTCAAGACCTGATATCATGTTTGCTGTTGGTGCATGTGCTAGACATCAGGTTACACCATTGACTTCTAACCTAAATGCAGTTAAGAGAATCTTCAAGTATTTAAGAGGACAGCCAAAGATGGGACTTTGGTATCCTAAAGATTCTCCTTTTGTGTTGGAGGCATATAGTGACAGTGATTATGCTGGGGCTAACTTTGATAGGAAGTCTACAACAGGAGGTTGTCAGTTTCTGGGTAGGAGGTTGGTTTCTTGGCAATGCAAAAAGCAAACTATAGTGGCTACATCTTCTACTGAGGCAGAGTATGTTGCTGCTGCTAGTTGCTGTGGACAGGTACTTTGGATGCAAAATCAGTTGTTGGATTATGGGTTCAACTACATGAACACTAAGATTTTTATTGATAATCAAAGTACTATGTGTATTGTTAAGAATCCTGTTTATCATCAGAGGACAAAGCATATTGAGATTCGACATCATTTCATAAGAGATGCTTATGAGAAGCATCTTATTCAGGTGGTTAAGATTCACACAGATGATAATGTTGCTGATCTGCTGACCAAGGCTTTTGATGGACCAAGGTTTAAACATTTGGTGGTCCATATAGGGATGGTAAATCCTTAGTTGCTGAGCTTAAGGGGAGGAATGCAGATTAAGGGGAGGAATGTAGATTAAGGGGAGGATGAAAGCTTAAGGGGAGGTTTTTTCTTGTTGTTGTTGTATATTTTCTATCTTTCTTTCTTTCTTTTGATTTCTTTTCTTATTTTCTTTATTTTCTTTTGGGTGTGTTTCTGATTTGTTTTCTTAGTTTAAAAAAAAAAAAAAAAAAAAAAAAAAAAAAAAAAAAAATTGTGTATATTTTGTGTGATAATAAGTGGTTTTGAGCAACACCTTGCAGGTACAGTGTTGGTGTTTACACCTTCACCATAAATGGTATTCAACTCACCATGTCTTGCTAACAAGAAAGAGTTGACTCACCATGAGGGTACGGCTCTCGTGTGATTATCAAATCCGTTGATAGCTGTAATAGCTTGCTCAAAGCTATAGGGTATTTCAACTCACCCATGATTCATTTCTGAGAGTTGAAAATGGTTCTCAATTCACCATGGATGTAACCCTTATGGGATCCAAAGGATTGGCTAGTCCACAAAAGTATGGTTTGTGGTAAAGACATTTGGTATCCATATTTGGTATTCAATTCACCAAGGTTCAGTTGAAACCAAAGAATTGGCTAGTCCTGAGCAAACGGCTACAGGTAAAGACAAGTCAAATCCGTTTATAGTTGCTGATTTGCTAATAAATCAGATGGTTATCAATGTACCATGGTCTAACACACCTAAACATTGGCTACTCCAGTAGTGATGGCTATTGGTAAAGAGACATCAAATCCATTAATTTTCAATGATTCACCTCTCACAGGAGTTAACACACCTGGATGTGATGAGAATAGTATGAAACTTAAGTGATTTGATGTACATATTGTCACTGTAAGAACAAGAGACAAATTCATTAGAGTCACAATCAAGATTAGGCAAGTCCTTTGCCTGTTTGCCATACATCATTTGTGAATCATCAAAGTCATCAAAAGGATTAGCAGGCTTAAATGTTCCAGTTATGGGTGGAGGAACATCATTCATCCCTCCCTCATTCACAAACTTTACAGGCTTTCTATAATCTACAGGTTCTAGGTTAAAAACACTATATTCATTAGGGTCATAATATTGATTTGGCCCTACCAGGTCACCGAACCCTAAACCTCTTTTAGTTTTTGATGACATAGAACTATCAATAAGCCTGTGAAGGTTTGTGGATGACTCTTTCCATTTATCAAATCTAGCCAAGGTATCATCTAGTTTAGACTTTAAATCATGATTATCTAATACTACCTTAGCTTTTTCCCGTTCAGTATGTTTAAACTCATTAATAGCATTTTTTAAATCTCTTTCCAATACCTTTATTTTTACTTCATAAGCAGACTGTTGTTGTTGATACCAGACCTTTTGTTGTTCTAAAGTTTTAACAGCCTTTTTATGAGCCTTAAGTTGAATAAAGTTATCCTTATTTTCACTTTCTTTATCATCAAATTCCTGTTTCAATTTATCATATTTAGAATCACAACCAAACGGGCAGTTATGTACCTGAGATGGATGACCCATCATTCCAAACTGACCAGCCACTTGTTTCTTTTCACCATATTCAGCTACCATCCCATAGACCTTATCTGCTCCACTTGCAAGAGACTTCTCATGTTGCTCCCAGTCCACCATTGAATCCACAGATACCAAAGCCTTGGGGTCTTCTGACTCCAACTCTTGAATTCTGAAAGCAGAATACCGTGCTTTATCATCCACCTTCTTGTCTGTACATTCCCTAGCAAAATGTCCTGTTTGAGAACATTTATAACACCTCACCTTCCTTCTATCAAACCTGGCAGGCTCCTGTCCATTAAAATTGACCCTTCTTCATGCCTTCTTTTCAAACCTATCCAACTTCAACGATATCATAGCCACCTGCCATCTTAAGTCCATCTCTTCCATATCCAATTCATCAACCTGATTGAAATCATCATACACAATCTTCTGTTGTGGTGTACTTTCAGCAACAAATGAATGAAGCACATCCACTACAAGATTCTCAGAACTGGTTTGAGCTTTTGGTGTGACAGGTGAGTAGGAGATTGATGATGTTGATGGTGTTGGACTGTTTCCATATGATGTTTTGTTAGCACCAGAGTTACTAACAAAAGCAGTATGGGTTGGAGTATGGGGTGTATAGGTGGAATACCCTTTGATATCAAGTTCAAGGGTTTTCAACTTGTTGTATAGATCATCAAAGCTCATAAAATCCAGTCCTCCTTTGGCCTTGAGGGTTATGGAAACCTGCGACCAAGATGGTGGCAAAGCCCTCAGAAACTTGGTGTTGCAATCTTCATCATCCGGCCTAGCTTTCAACTGGTTGAGTTGACTCAGGATCTTGTGGAATCTGTCATATCCTTTGTGAATCCCTTCAGCCTCAGAGATCTTGAATTCCTGAAATTCTTGCTTGAGCATAGACTTTCTCATTTTTCTGGATTCATCATTCCCTCCAAATCTGGCTTTTACAGCATGCCAGATCTTCCTAGCATCATCCAAGTGATGGAAGTCACTCATATGATCCTCTGGAATGGCTTGAAGTAAAAGGGTTCTGGCTTTGGTTTCCCTTTGCACAGCCATGTGTTCTTCTGCAGTAACAGGTGGCTCTATATAGATATTGCCATCCTTGTCCCTTCCAGTATTCTTCTTGCTATTACCCTTGAGAATGACATTCCACAAATTGTAATCACTGTTTGTGATCCAATATTCCATTCTCATAGCCCAGACTTCATACTCATCTTTCTTCAGATATGGGAATTTAGCATTGTTGGTGGACATTGTGGTGACGATTTGTGTTTGGACTTGGGATGTTTCAGGTTTGGGTTGTTGGTCTTCCTGGTTAATGACATTGTTTTCTGGGTTTTCGTCTGCCATTGAGAGAGGGTTAAGAGATATGAGATCGACCTTTTTCTTCTTTATCAGAGATCCTTACCAGGCTCTGATACCACTTGTAGGATCGAGTACTTCGAGCTTGATTGAGCTTGGTATAAACAAGAACCTCTGTATGCAATACAAGCGTTTATGCGGAAACTAAACAGCAAGTATTATAAAGAAGAAAACTCTAAAGAACAATGATCCTCTATGGATCAAACTATGAACTAAGAATTGTGATATTCAATATTGATAATGTTAAAGACGTACCTAAACTCATAGACGGATATATCTTTTATACTAACAAGATGACCTAACCCTAATCCGTTCTACAAGTAAACGTGTGAAGAGATAAACAACAATCTCTTCTAAAAATAAATCTTAACAAACATTCTAAATATACGGATAACAAATAATACTATCCGCAGCAACAATACTATCGGTAGGAACAAGATAACACTATCGGCAGCAATGAGCTTTCAGCAGGAACCAAAGCTATCGGCAGGAACCAGCTTAACACTATCGGCAGCAACAATGAAATACTTATTCCCAGAGATCCTAACAATCCTCCCCTAATCTTGAGGTTGACTAGGTAAACCTGCAAGATTCCAATGTGATAGAGCTTGTAACTTCTCAGGCTTGAGGACTGCGACTTAGCAGCAGCAATTAGGAGTAACCAGCAGCAAAATCCTTAACTTGCAAGATTTCAACCTCTATAGCATCCAGCAGCAACTGCAATAGTTCAGCAGGAATAAGAAATCTTCTCCAAAACATGTATACTGGTCATCATGACATTCACTTGAACTTGGCTGCTACTTATGACAATATGTACATCAAATCACTTAAGTTTCATACTATTCTCATCACATCCAGGTGTGTTAACTCCTGTGAGAGGTGAATCATTGAAAATTAATGGATTTGATGTCTCTTTACCAATAGCCATCACTACTGGAGTAGCCAATGTTTAGGTGTGTTAGACCATGGTACATTGATAACCATCTGATTTATTAGCAAATCAGCAACTATAAACCATCTGATTGAATGAGGGAGGGATGAATGATGTTCCTCCACCCATAACTGGAACATTTAAGCCTGCTAATCCTTTTGATGACTTTGATGATTCACAAATGATGTATGGCAAACAGGCAAAGGACTTGCCTAATCTTGATTGTGACTCTAATGAATTTGTCTCTTGTTCTTACAGTGACAAATCTTCAGAAATCAAGACAGATGACTATGCCACATGTGGATCAAGTGACAAGTCAGCATCAATAAAGTCAGAAGATCTCTCCTCAGAAGTAGCTAATGATGAATCTCACTCGAAGATAGCTGCATTTGAAGATATTTCTTTTGATAGTGTTAAAAACAATAATGTTTCTGGTTGTGGTTCTTTTTCAAACAATTCTAGTTGTGGTTCTATTTCCAACAATTATGATTGTGGTTTTCATTGTGTTAAGGATAATTTTGTTTCATGTGTTGGTTTGAATAATTCTGTGTGCAATGAGAAAGTTATTGTTAAGAAAAAGGCCCCTAGAAAGAAATCTTGCTTTGTGTGTCGTAGTTGTGATCATCTCATTAAAGATTGTGACTATTATGAGAAACAGATGGGTTTGAATGCATGTCAAAATAGGTTTGTATGGAAAAATGTGAATGATATTCCCCCCTATATTCCTCAAGCAGCAAGGAGAACTTCAGTTGCTACTGGCAAGCCAGTTCCTGCTGGTAAGCCTGTTGCTGCTGATAGGTTCATTCCTGCCGATAAGCCTGTTGCTGCTGATAAGTACATTCCTGCCGATAAGCCTGTTGCTGCTGTGTATTCAGTTCCTGCCAGTAGGATCAATCCTGCTGGTTGGAGAAGCAATTTGGCTAGACCTATCAGAAGACCTACTAGTACTTACTTTCAAAATAATTTGAGACCTGTTTGTTTTGACACCATGAATAAGGAGGGGCAAGATGGAAAACTGCTGTTAAGTCCTCAGCAGGTTGTTCTTGGAAAATCAATAACCAACATATGAAAATGGGGTCCAAGATCAATGGTGGATCTCATCAATCTCCAGGGTTTAATTCTTATTGATCCACTAAGCAGGCTCAAGTCAGCAATGGCTTGAGTCTCTCTTGTATCTAATGTTGTATATGTATTCTTTCTCTCAGGATTTTCCTTTTAGAAGCAAAGATGTTGGAATTGTTGATAGTGGGTGTTCCAGGAGTATGACAGGGAATTTGGATAGATTGCATGACTTTGTACCTTTGAATGGAGGTACTGTGACATTTGGAGGAGGAGATGGAATAATTTCTGGGAAGGGAACTATCAAGACTGCTAAGCTGGACTTTGAAGATGTACTTTATGTGAAGGAACTTCAAGACTTCAATTTGTTCTCTGTCTCCCAGATTTGTGACAAGAAGAACAGTGTTCTCTTCACTGAGAATGATTGCTTTGTGTTGTCCAAAGACTTCAAGCTGCCTGATGAAAGTCAGGTTGAACTTAAAGTTCCTAGGACTTACAATCTTTATAGCTTCAATCTTAGTGATGTTCAGCCTGAGGGATCTCTTGCTTGTTTGGTTGCAAAAGCTTCTGTGGATGAGTCTAAGAAATGGCACAGAAGAATGGCCCATGTGAATTTCAAGACCATTAACAAGTTGGCTAAGAATGGGTTGGTGAAAGGGCTTCCTATGAAGATCTTCTCTAATGAGCATGATTGTGTTGCCTGCAACAAAGGAAAGCAGCACAAAGCATCATACAAGGCCATAACTGCTGTGAGCAACATCTCTGAGCCTTTGCAGCTTCTTCATATGGATCTTTTTGGTCCTACTTCTATCAGAAGTATTGATCATAAGAACTACTGCCTGGTGATTACAGATGATTTTAGCAGGTTTTCATGGACTTTCTTTTTGGGTACTAAAGATGAAACTTATCCAGTTCTTAGGGATTTTATTGCCTTAATAGAAAATCAGCTAAGTAAAAAGGTTAAGTCTATAAGGTGTGATAATGGCACAGAGTTTAAGAACTCTAATCTTATTGACCTCTGTGGGACTAAGGGGATAAAAAGGGACTATAGTAATGCTAGAACTCCACAACAAAATGGGGTTGCAGAAAGGAAAAATAGGACCCTGATAGAAGCAGCTAGGACTATGCTAGCTGAATCTAAGATGCCTACTATGTTTTGGACTGAAGCAGTTTGCACTGCTTGTTATGTGTTGAATAGGGTATCTATTACTAGTCCTCATAATAAAACACCTTATGAACTTTTGTCTGGGAAGGTTCCAAACATTAGTTACCTTAAGCCTTTTGGATGTCATGTCACTATTTTGAACACTAGTGATTACCTAGGCAAGTTTGATGGGAAGGCTGATGAAGGGTTTATTGTTGGATATTCTGCTCATGGTAAAGCCTATAGGGTTTATAATCTGTCCTCTAAGAAAATAGAAGAGACTCTCAACTTAAGATATCTTGAAGATAAACCTAATTTGCAGGGTGCTGGTCCAGAGTGGTACTTTGATCTGGATTATCTATCTGACACCTTAGGTTATAATAGATTCAAATCAAATCTATCTGCTGGTACAAATGTTTCTCAATCTAACAATGCAGGTACCTCAGATGATGATTCTGATGTAGAGAGTGATGAACGACCTATAGTTGTTCCTTCTTTTCCCTCTAACAACATTTCAGGTTCAAAGCTCAAGGATTCTTTTGATATGGCTGGAGGTGATTCTAGTTATGCAGAAGATCTTGCTAGGCTTCAAAGACAAGAGTTTAATGCCAAAAGAGCTGCTGAGATGTTTGATTCTGGATTTTCTAAAGAGACAGAGGAGATTCTGAGAAAGGCTGAAGCTGAAGTTAGAAGACAATTGAATTCAACTGATGGTATTCATGTTCCTGCTGATCCCATTCCTGCTGAAAGTGGATCTGTTCCTGCCGAACCTTCTAAGGTTTCTGCTGATGTTCCTGTGTCTTCTTCATCTGTGGACACTCTGGGTGTTGTTAACTCCCCTGAAAGATTTCCAATCCCTTCTGATCTTGGAAACTCAGTCTCTTCAAAAGATAAGCTGAATGATCCTCATCATCAGTCCAGAACTGGAATTTTCACTTCTTCTTCATATGATGATGACTTCAACCCCTCCATAACTAATCAGGCATCCTCCATTGAAGTTAATCCAATTGCTACCAAGAGGATCAATACAGTTCATCCTCAGTCTTTGATTCTTGGAGATATAAATTCCCCTGTGCAGACAAGAAGCAAGCTACATCAACCCAAGTTTGGAGAATCTGCTTTTCTCAGTTATATACAGGATCAGTTGAGGAACAATCATACTGATTACTTACATTGTCTGTATGCTTATTTCTTATCTCAAGTTGAACCAACTAGCATATCTCAGGCTCTTGCTAATGATGATTGGGTTGAGGCTATGCAAGAGGAGATGCAGCAGTTCCAGAATCAGAAAGTATGGATGTTGGTGCCTTTACCTGCAGGAAAGCATGCTATTGGGACTAAATGGATTCTAAAGAATAAAAGGGATGCTAGGGGTATTGTGGTTCGAAATAAGGCTAGATTGGTAGCTCAAGGTCATAGACAAGAAGAGGGGATTGATTATGATGAGGTGTTTGCACCAGTGGCAAGAGTTGAAGCTATCCGATTGTTTTTAGCTTTTGCTTCCTTTATGGGGTTTGTAGTATATCAGATGGATGTGAAGAGTGCATTTTTGTATGGCAGGATTGAGGAAGAGGTTTATGTTACTCAACCACAGGGATTTGTGGATCCTCAGAATCCTAATTTGGTTTACAAAGTGGATAAAGCACTTTATGGTCTTCATCAAGCACCAAGGGCTTGGTATGCACGGTTATCAGCCTTTTTGCTTAAACATGGTTACAGAAGAGGGACTATTGATAAAACTCTTTTTATCAGAAAGAATTTCAAAGATATCATCCTGGTACAAGTTTATGTAGATGATATCATCTTTGGTTCCACTAATGAAGCCTGGTGCAGGGAGTTTGAAGAATTGATGAAGAGTGAATTTGAGATGAGTGCTATGGGTGAAATGACTTTCTTCTTGGGTCTTCAGGTTAAGCAGAAACTAGATGGAATCTTTATTTGCCAGGAGAAGTATGTTTATGACATGCTTAAGAAATTTGATATGGAAAATGTGAAGGTTGCTACAACTCCTTTTGAACGTCCAAAGCCTAAGTCCAATAATGAACCTGATGCTGCAGTTAATGTTCATCTTTATAGGTCCATGATTGGATCACTCATGTATTTGACAGCTTCAAGACCTGATATCATGTTTGCTGTTGGTGCATGTGCTAGACATCAGGTTACACCATTGACTTCTAACCTAAATGCAGTTAAGAGAATCTTCAAGTATTTAAGAGGACAGCCAAAGATGGGACTTTGGTATCCTAAAGATTCTCCTTTTGTGTTGGAGGCATATAGTGACAGTGATTATGCTGGGGCTAACTTTGATAGGAAGTCTACAACAGGAGGTTGTCAGTTTCTGGGTAGGAGGTTGGTTTCTTGGCAATGCAAAAAGCAAACTATAGTGGCTACATCTTCTACTGAGGCAGAGTATGTTGCTGCTGCTAGTTGCTGTGGACAGGTACTTTGGATGCAAAATCAGTTGTTGGATTATGGGTTCAACTACATGAACACTAAGATTTTTATTGATAATCAAAGTACTATGTGTATTGTTAAGAATCCTGTTTATCATCAGAGGACAAAGCATATTGAGATTCGACATCATTTCATAAGAGATGCTTATGAGAAGCATCTTATTCAGGTGGTTAAGATTCACACAGATGATAATGTTGCTGATCTGCTGACCAAGGCTTTTGATGGACCAAGGTTTAAACATTTGGTGGTCCATATAGGGATGGTAAATCCTTAGTTGCTGAGCTTAAGGGGAGGAATGCAGATTAAGGGGAGGAATGTAGATTAAGGGGAGGATGAAAGCTTAAGGGGAGGTTTTTTCTTGTTGTTGTTGTATATTTTCTATCTTTCTTTCTTTCTTTTGATTTCTTTTCTTATTTTCTTTATTTTCTTTTGGTGTGTTTCTGATTTGTTTTCTTAGTTTAAAAAAAAAAAAAAAAAAAAAAAAAAAAAAAAAAAAAATTGTGTATATTTTGTGTGATAATAAGTGGTTTTGAGCAACACCTTGCAGGTACAGTGTTGGTGTTTACACCTTCACCATAAATGGTATTCAACTCACCATGTCTTGCTAACAAGAAAGAGTTGACTCACCATGAGGGTACGGCTCTCGTGTGATTATCAAATCCGTTGATAGCTGTAATAGCTTGCTCAAAGCTATAGGGTATTTCAACTCACCCATGATTCATTTCTGAGAGTTGAAAATGGTTCTCAATTCACCATGGATGTAACCCTTATGGGATCCAAAGGATTGGCTAGTCCACAAAAGTATGGTTTGTGGTAAAGACATTTGGTATCCATATTTGGTATTCAATTCACCAAGGTTCAGTTGAAACCAAAGAATTGGCTAGTCCTGAGCAAACGGCTACAGGTAAAGACAAGTCAAATCCGTTTATAGTTGCTGATTTGCTAATAAATCAGATGGTTATCAATGTACCATGGTCTAACACACCTAAACATTGGCTACTCCAGTAGTGATGGCTATTGGTAAAGAGACATCAAATCCATTAATTTTCAATGATTCACCTCTCACAGGAGTTAACACACCTGGATGTGATGAGAATAGTATGAAACTTAAGTGATTTGATGTACATATTGTCACTGTAAGAACAAGAGACAAATTCATTAGAGTCACAATCAAGATTAGGCAAGTCCTTTGCCTGTTTGCCATACATCATTTGTGAATCATCAAAGTCATCAAAAGGATTAGCAGGCTTAAATGTTCCAGTTATGGGTGGAGGAACATCATTCATCCCTCCCTCATTCACAAACTTTACAGGCTTTCTATAATCTACAGGTTCTAGGTTAAAAACACTATATTCATTAGGGTCATAATATTGATTTGGCCCTACCAGGTCACCGAACCCTAAACCTCTTTTAGTTTTTGATGACATAGAACTATCAATAAGCCTGTGAAGGTTTGTGGATGACTCTTTCCATTTATCAAATCTAGCCAAGGTATCATCTAGTTTAGACTTTAAATCATGATTATCTAATACTACCTTAGCTTTTTCCCGTTCAGTATGTTTAAACTCATTAATAGCATTTTTTAAATCTCTTTCCAATACCTTTATTTTTACTTCATAAGCAGACTGTTGTTGTTGATACCAGACCTTTTGTTGTTCTAAAGTTTTAACAGCCTTTTTATGAGCCTTAAGTTGAATAAAGTTATCCTTATTTTCACTTTCTTTATCATCAAATTCCTGTTTCAATTTATCATATTTAGAATCACAACCAAACGGGCAGTTATGTACCTGAGATGGATGACCCATCATTCCAAACTGACCAGCCACTTGTTTCTTTTTCACCATATTCAGCTACCATCCCATAGACCTTATCTGCTCCACTTGCAAGAGACTTCTCATGTTGCTCCCAGTCCACCATTGAATCCACAGATACCAAAGCCTTGGGGTCTTCTGACTCCAACTCTTGAATTCTGAAAGCAGAATACCGTGCTTTATCATCCACCTTCTTGTCTGTACATTCCCTAGCAAAATGTCCTGTTTGAGAACATTTATAACACCTCACCTTCCTTCTATCAAACCTGGCAGGCTCCTGTCCATTAAAATTGACCCTTCTTCATGCCTTCTTTTCAAACCTATCCAACTTCAACGATATCATAGCCACCTGCCATCTTAAGTCCATCTCTTCCATATCCAATTCATCAACCTGATTGAAATCATCATACACAATCTTCTGTTGTGGTGTACTTTCAGCAACAAATGAATGAAGCACATCCACTACAAGATTCTCAGAACTGGTTTGAGCTTTTGGTGTGACAGGTGAGTAGGAGATTGATGATGTTGATGGTGTTGGACTGTTTCCATATGATGTTTTGTTAGCACCAGAGTTACTAACAAAAGCAGTATGGGTTGGAGTATGGGGTGTATAGGTGGAATACCCTTTGATATCAAGTTCAAGGGTTTTCAACTTGTTGTATAGATCATCAAAGCTCATAAAATCCAGTCCTCCTTTGGCCTTGAGGGTTATGGAAACCTGCGACCAAGATGGTGGCAAAGCCCTCAGAAACTTGGTGTTGCAATCTTCATCATCCGGCCTAGCTTTCAACTGGTTGAGTTGACTCAGGATCTTGTGGAATCTGTCATATCCTTTGTGAATCCCTTCAGCCTCAGAGATCTTGAATTCCTGAAATTCTTGCTTGAGCATAGACTTTCTCATTTTTCTGGATTCATCATTCCCTCCAAATCTGGCTTTTACAGCATGCCAGATCTTCCTAGCATCATCCAAGTGATGGAAGTCACTCATATGATCCTCTGGAATGGCTTGAAGTAAAAGGGTTCTGGCTTTGGTTTCCCTTTGCACAGCCATGTGTTCTTCTGCAGTAACAGGTGGCTCTATATAGATATTGCCATCCTTGTCCCTTCCAGTATTCTTCTTGCTATTACCCTTGAGAATGACATTCCACAAATTGTAATCACTGTTTGTGATCCAATATTCCATTCTCATAGCCCAGACTTCATACTCATCTTTCTTCAGATATGGGAATTTAGCATTGTTGGTGGACATTGTGGTGACGATTTGTGTTTGGACTTGGGATGTTTCAGGTTTGGGTTGTTGGTCTTCCTGGTTAATGACATTGTTTTCTGGGTTTTCGTCTGCCATTGAGAGAGGGTTAAGAGATATGAGATCGACCTTTTTCTTCTTTATCAGAGATCCTTACCAGGCTCTGATACCACTTGTAGGATCGAGTACTTCGAGCTTGATTGAGCTTGGTATAAACAAGAACCTCTGTATGCAATACAAGCGTTTATGCGGAAACTAAACAGCAAGTATTATAAAGAAGAAAACTCTAAAGAACAATGATCCTCTATGGATCAAACTATGAACTAAGAATTGTGATATTCAATATTGATAATGTTAAAGACGTACCTAAACTCATAGACGGATATATCTTTTATACTAACAAGATGACCTAACCCTAATCCGTTCTACAAGTAAACGTGTGAAGAGATAAACAACAATCTCTTCTAAAAATAAATCTTAACAAACATTCTAAATATACGGATAACAAATAATACTATCCGCAGCAACAATACTATCGGTAGGAACAAGATAACACTATCGGCAGCAATGAGCTTTCAGCAGGAACCAAAGCTATCGGCAGGAACCAGCTTAACACTATCGGCAGCAACAATGAAATACTTATTCCCAGAGATCCTAACACTTAAGGACTAGCCAACTCTTAAGTTTGTAAAAACTTGGTGAGCTGAATACCAAAAGCCATATTGGCCTAAAGATGGTGCAATTTCCTTGGATGGAGGAAATTTTAAAAAGGCAATGATGCTGTGTATCTTGGATGATTGGTTCAACAAATGAAATCATCTAATAGCATGCCTTTAAGTTGAAACTTTTCTTAGTTTGATCTAGATAGAACTTTCTCCTTAAGAAATGCTTCATCCCTTCTAGATATGTGATCTAACTTTCTCTTTTTCAACTCTGCATCATCTTGTATGCTCTTGTCTTTTTGTTTCATAAATTGGTTTCTCTTCCATTCTGGGCTATCATATCCTCCCCTGAGATTGTTATCTCCCCTGAAATTAATATAACTTTTGTTGCCCATTTTTGTTTGCAAGCACTCTTGTTTTATTATCAACCTGAAATGTGTTAGTTGAAAACCAAAAGAACAAAGTGCAAAGCACTTGATCTATAGCATTTTAAACATTTAAGTATCAATATGAACAAAACATAGCAAATTATATACTAGTAGGACCAATTATGAATTGACAGTACCTATTGACTAACTAGCAGTACCATGTTTAAAATCCAATATCAGTTAATTTTATATACAAAAACACATGTTTTTCAAAGATTTATCATTCCAATACCTCCTACAAGATATTTGAATCTACCTAAATCAAAAGCTTTGGTGAGAAGGTCTGCATAATTCTTTTCAGAATCAATTTTAACAACTTGAATTAACCTTTTCTCATTGCAATCCCTTATGAAATGGTGTCTGATTTCAATGTGTTTTGTTTTTGAGTGTTGAACTGGGTTTTTAATGATACATATAGTACTGCTATTGTCAATATAAATAATGGTGTTAAGAAAATTGTACCCATAGTTAAGCATTTGATTTTGGATCCAAAGAACTTGCCCACAACAACTTGCAGCAGCAACATATTCTGCTTCAGTAGTAGAGTTGGCCACCATTGTTTGTTTCTTGCATTGCCAAGAGATAAGTCTGCAACCAAGAAATTGACATCCACCAGTTGTGGATTTTCTGTCTAGAGTTGCACCAGCATAGTCACTATCCGAATAAGCCACCAATTCAAAAGATGATTCCCTTGGATACCAAAGACCCAACCTAGGTTGACCCTTAAGATATCTAAAGATTCTTTTGACTGCTGTGAGATGAGAGATTTTGGGATGTATTTGAAACCTTGCACATACACATACTGAGAACATGATGTCTGGTCTTGATGATGTAAGGTACATCAAAGACCCAATCATTGATCTATAATTGTGCAAATCCATATCTTCTCCTTCAGCATCCTTGAGTAGCCCTTTGTCTGGATCCATTGGTGTACTTGCAACCTTAGAATCAGCAAAATTAAATTTCCTTAGGATCTCTGCTACATACTTATCTTGGCTGATAAATATGCCTTCTTTGGATTGTTTCACTTGGAGACCCAAAAAGAAAGTAAGTTCCCCCATGGAACTCATTTCAAACTTATTATGCATAAGTTTTTCAAATTCTACACACAAGTCTTGGTTTGTTGATCCAAAGATAATGTCATCAACATAAATCTGTACTAGCAAGATGTCTTTCTTTGTTCTTTTGATGAACAAAGTTGGATCAATCCTGCCTCTTTGGAATCCACTTTCTAGTAGAAAACAAGCCAATGTTTCATACCATGCCCTAGGAGCTTGGTGTAGACCATACAGAGCCTTGGTAACCTTATAAACCTTGTCTGGATACTCTGCATCAATGAAGCCTGGAGGTTGAGATACATATACTGGTTCTTCAATTTCACCATATAAAAATGCACTCTTAACATCCATTTGATAGACAGTGAAGCCTATGAATGAAGCATAGGCCAAGAAAAGCCTAATTGCTTCAAGTCTTGCAACTGGAGCAAACACTTCTTCATAATCTACCCCTTCTTCTTGAGTATATCCTTGAGCTACCAATCTTGCTTTGTTTCTGATCACTATACCTCTTTCATCTTTCTTGTTTCTGAACACCTATTTGGTTCCAATTGCCCTATGACTTTTGGGCAAATCAACCAATATCCAAACCTTCTGAATCTTGAATTGGAGAAGCTCTTCTTGCATTGCTTCCACCCAACTTGCATCATCTAAAGCTTTGTTTATGTTTTTAGGTTCAGCCTGAGATAGAAAACATGAAAACAGACATATATTGGAAATATCATGATTCTTTTCTTCATAAATAGAGGAGATAAACCCTTCTTCATCTGAAGATAAGACTTGAGATAAACCAACTTGAGATCTTGTTCTAACACCAGAATTTATGCTACCAATCACATCATCAGTTGAGTGATCTTTGAGAATTCTAGTGTTGGGTGTTTTAGGAACTTCATAAGTAGATGGAAGATTGCTAATCCCCCCTTCTTCTGGTAAAGAATCATCTATTTGAACATTCAATGGCTCAGCAGTATCAATACTTGAACTAGCAGGACCATCTGGTGAACTAGCAGTACCATTGTCATTAGGACCACTTTCTTGATTCTCTTGATTCTTGGTTTCATGATCATCTTCATAGCCTTCATTTGTTGTGTTTGAAGGTCCTTCTTGACTTGAAGATAGATCCAAATTTTTCCAAATTGGCATCCAGATGAAATCTTGATCTTTAGGTGTTTCAACATTTTCTTCAAAACCTGCATTATCATTAGTATTTGTACCTGAAACAGGCACATAATTCATAGATTCTGAAAGCCTATCAATATCAAACATCCAATCTGTTCCAATTACTTTCACATTTGTTAGTTTCTCTTGAAACTCTATGTGAAGATTCTCTTCCACTAGCCTAGTGCAAGTGTTAAACACTCTATAGGCCTTACTCTGCAAGGAATACCCTATCAAATAGCCGACATCTGCTTTTCCATCAAACTTGCCTAAATGATCTTTGGTATTTAGAATAGTGACATGACAACCAAAAGGTCTCATAAAACTTAAAGATGGTGTTCTACCAAAGAAAAGTTCATAAGGTGTCTTTCTATGTGGCTTTGTCACAAGAACCCTGTTTTGTACATAACAAGCAGTACCAACTGCTTCAGCCCAAAATGAAATAGGCAACTTAGAGTCTACTAACATAGTTCTAGCAGCCTCTATAAGTGTTCTATTCTTTCTTTCTGCTACTCCATTTTGCTGAGGGGTTCTAGCTACACTAAATTCCCTTTTTATGCCTTTTTCCTTGCAAAAAGTCATCCATAACTCTATTCTTGAACTCTGTCCCATTGTCACATCTGATGATTTTGACTTTCTTATCAGATTGGTTTTCTACCTCAGTGATATAAGTTTTAAGAATCTCACTAGTTTCATGTTTAGATCTTAAAAAGAAAACCCAAGAGAATCTGCTATAGTCATCAGTAACAACTAGACAATATCTTTTACCATTCAAGCTGCACACATTAGTAGGACCAAAGAGATCCATATGAAGCATATGTAAAGCCTGAGAAATAGAGTTTTGGGTCTTAGGCTTACAAGAAGCTCTATGTTGTTTGCCTTTTAGACAATCAACACAGGTTTGGTCATTTTGGAAAATCTTTTTGGGTAAACCTCTTACCAAATCATATTTTGCAATAGTGTTGATTGTTTTAAAGTTTACATGACCAAGCCTTCTATGCCATTGCATAGATTCATCCAATGATGCTTTTGCTACCAAACAAGTTAGACTCTCCTTAGGATCAATGTTCTTTAAATTAACACTGTACATATTGTTCCTTTTTGGTATTTTAAGAAGGATCTGACTCTCATCAGGCATCTTAAAATCAGAAGAAAGAACCATACATTCATTGTCAGTAAATAGAACATTGTTCTTTTTGTCACACATTTGTGAGACACTAAGAAGATTAAACTGAAGTTCTTTCACAAAATACACATTTTCAAAATCTAGTTTACTGGTTTTGATAGTACCTTTACCAGTGATCTTTCCTTTTATTCCTCCCCCAAAGGTAACATATCCTCCATCAAATGTTTTGAAGTCTGAGAGGAATGACATGTTGCCTGTCATGTGCCTTGAACATCCACTATCAACATATCCTTGATCTCCAATATCAGATGAATGTTCCTGCACATGAAAAAAATATTAGTTTCCTTGGGGTACCCAAGCCATGACAGACTTGGGTTTGCCTCTTGCATCAATGAAATCAAACCTTTTCAGGATTGTTGATGCACCTTTTGATTGGATTGGTTTCCATATCCAACATGCTGAGGACTTAACAGCACTTTCCCTTTTAATCCATTTTGTGGTCTTTGGTCTATCAGTACCAATTTTGGCAATACCAATTGGTCTAGCAGGACCTTTGGTTTTTGGTTTCCAAATTTGTGTTTTGACCACAGATTTCTTTTGAATAGGACTATTCTCAACTTTTGGTACATGTTTGAAAGTGTTTCTTGTACCCTTATTAGTTGGTTTTGCAATAACAGGCTTATTTTGTCTAACAGTATGTTTAACTTCTGTGGTGTTAGACTTGACAAAACTTTTTCTGGGGTGAGTAACATTTGTTTTAGACTTTGATTTACTCCCAGAAACCCATTTATTACAATAAGCATGAAGATGATTAAAGCTACCACAATAATAACAAGCCTTATTATACATGACAAAGTCATCACCTAGTTGTTGTGACTTAAGGTTGTTCCAATTTCTTTGGCTTCCCCTAGGTTTGTTATTACATTTTTCACAACTCTCAACTGTTTTCAAAACAGCTTTAGGTTTAGCCTTAATTTCTACTTTCTTAGGACTGATTGGTCCTACTTTGATTCCTTTGATAGGAACAGTCTCATCTTCATCATCATCAGATACCCAATTTTCAATAATTTGGATATCTGGTCTCTTATCAGTGAGCACCTTGGAGAGTGAGGCAATCTTAGCACTCTCAGAAGGTTCACTCTTCTCTACAGGTTTAGCTAATGGTTTATTAATGATTTCATGCAAACCTGATTCAGCAAGATCTGATCCTGGGGGACAAGGAATTCCTCTATAAGGAGGTGGACATTCATTGTATCCTATCCCTGATTTTATTCTCTTATTCATCTGATTCTCAACTATGCTTCTAGTGCATTCAGAAGCAATTTCCAATTTAGTAACAGTCAGTAGAATATTATCTCTAGCCAATGTCACTTTTGTACACTCATTTCTTAACATTTCTATTTCTGAATCTTTCAAAAATATTTGTCTATTAAGAGCAGCTTTAGCATCAGAAAAGGTAAGTTCATTTTCTCTATAGTGAATGATTTGTTTTTCTAGTTTGGCCATACCACACTTATAGTTGACTAAGGTTTGATTGGTTTTGCTATGTTCTAATGTCAGAGTATCATAAGATTTTCTTATAACTTCTAACTCTTTAAGAAATTCACAATTATTAGAACATTTGATAGTTTGTACCTCAGGAGTGGAGAATGCCATCAAAGCCAATTCATCAGAAGTTGACTCATCTTCACCCATGAAACTCCAATCAAAACCCATGCCATCAATAGCAACCATTGCTTTTGGCTCAGCAACTTCAACAACCTTACTCTTGCTTTCAAAGCTTCCTTTCTTCTCAAAGCTTCCTTTATTCCTGTTGTCAAACCCTCTACCCTTGTCATCCTGCTTCTTAGGTCTTCTACACTCTCTAGAGTAGTGACCCTTCATGTGGCAGTTGTAACACTCCACTTTTGACTTATCATAGCCAGCAGGCTCATTTCCATTTATCATTATCTTCTTGCCAGTCCTCATCAACAACTTCTTAGCTCTAATGCTCAAAAGTAAAAGTTGCCACTTTATGTCCATCTCTTCAAGATCATCAGGATGAATCTCTTGAAGATCTTCAAATGTTAATATGGACCCATTGTGTTGAGATGTAAGAAAAGCACACCCTATTGTTTCATCTAAAATGGTTTTGGTATTACTAGAAGTACTAGCAGTACCAAAGGTTGTTTTGGCAGTACCTTCTTCTCTGCCACCTTTTTCTTCATTGTCAACCTTTGAGTTGCTTGGAGATGAAACAAATGCCATATTTCCTGAGCTTGACCCAGTAGTCTTCTTTACTTCATGCTCTACTATTTTGAAATTGTTGTAGAGATCATTAAGACTCATCTGATCAATATCTGGCTTGTTCTTTCAGACAATGACATGCATAGACCATTCTGAAGGTAAACTCCTAAGAAATTTAGAGTTTAGGTCTTCTTGAGTTATCATCACTTCATGGATGGCTAACTGACTTGAAAGCTTATGAAGTCTATTGAACATACTGTCCAAAGACTCATTGGTTGTGGCTGTGAAGTTCTCAAATTGCTGTTTGAGAAGTGTTTTCTGTGTTTTCTTGGTAGCATCATTACCACCAAATCTAGCCACAATAGCTTCAAAAAGGGTTTTGGCATCTTTGTATTTGTTAAAGATCAAAAGCTGATCATTTGGAATAGTCATCAGTAACATACTCCTTGCTTTTAGATCATTTCGCTTCTGAATTCTTTCATCTGCATTTGTTGGTTGGTCTTGTATTTGTGTTACAAGAGCATCATTTACAGTTGTAGTGGTGATTGAGGGTTTAAATGAGTTGCCTCCTTCAATAATCTCCCAAAGTGCATAGTCCTGCACTTGAAAGTATTGTTCTACCCTTAGTCGCCACATTTCAAACTCATTTTGCTTAAGTAATGGAAGTTTAGCTGCAACATTTGTTTGAATATGTTCAACATCCATTGTTCTTTTAAATTAGTAAATATCAAACCTAGCTCTGATACCACTTGTGGAAAGGTTTTGTATTGTTAAGATATTTATGTATGAATGTGTTTAGCATGCGGAATCTACTACAACACACTTAAAAGAACACAAGGTGGTGAGATATGTAAACATGAGAATGCAATGAACAAGGAACACAACTTTGGTTAACACAAAATGATTCAATATTATTGATGAAATAATACGGATGATCTAAATATCACCGGGATTACAAAGTAATCTTGAATCTAAGATTGTAAAAGGATTTGTGAGTTGAGTAACTAAGTTACTTGAGAGATAGTTCGGTTTTTGGTTAATGGTTGGAAAAGATGCATGCATGAAGTGTGACTAAGGTATCCTTTTATAAGATAAGGACACCTTATTACAAGTTGTTCAAGTGGATGAATATAATACTATTCTTTGACTATTTTAGCGCCTACAATTAAATACAACTACCAATGTACAACTCTGCAATATTCTTTTGTACACCACAGAAGACTAAACTACTTCTACATAACGTATAACAATGTACAAAGACTAATAATTCAACTAAATATCTATTACAAAATATCTAATCGACTTGACATAAGCTTGGCAGGCTCTTCATCAGCTAGCAGTACCTTCTACCCAGAAGGTACTGTTAGAACATCTTCATACTCTTCAAAATCAACTAGCAGGCTCTTTGACATCTTTAGCAGGCTCTTTGACTTGAACATTTTATTCCCAACACTCCCAAACACCAGAGTTTGTCCACTTATGAGAAGGAGTTTTATGCAGTTTTAATGGCCTTGGAAAAATGGAAAGAGTACCTGTTGGATAGGCATTTTAAGATCAAAACTGATCACTTCAGCCTCAAATATCTTTTAGAACAGAGGTTAACCACACCCTTTCAAGCTAAGTGGTTACCAACGTTGATGGGATATGACTATGAGATTTCTTACAAAAAGGGAAGTGAAAACACAGTTGCTGATGCTCTCTCCAGGATCTCTAGTGGTACAAAATTGTGTGCTATTGTTTTGAGTTCAGTAACAAGTGAGTTGTTACAACAAATTAAAGATAGTTGGGTCACTGTTGTTGATGCCCAGCTGTTGATTAAGAAATTGGAAGATAAAACTTAAACTGGTAACAAGTACACTTGGGTAAATGGTGAGTTAAGAAGGAAAGGGAAGCTAGTTGTTGGTAATAATGAGCAACTCAAGAAGCTATTGTTAACTCGTTTCCATGGTGGGCCTATTGGAGGACATTCAGGAACTCAAGTGACAACTAAGAAGATGAGCACTGTTTTATATTGGAGGGGTATGAAAAAGATGGCCAAGAAAATTTTCTCTGAATGTGATGTTTGCCAGAGGAACAAGTCAGATTTAGCTGCATAGCCTGGCTTGTTGCAGCCCCTTCCAGTTCCTACTAAGGTGAGGACTGATATCTCCATGGATTTTATAGAAGGCTTACCACCATCCCATGGAAAGACAGTGTTGTTTGTGGTAGTTAATAGGCTCAGTAAATATGCTCATTTCATCCCAATGAGTCATCCCTTTACTGCTGCACAAGTGGCTCAAGTTTTCTTAGATAATGTCTACAAACTGCATGGTATGCCAAACACCATTGTGAATGATAGAGACAAGATTTTCATCAGCCACTTTTGGCAATCCTTATTTAAAGGTCTTAAGGTCCAGTTGAATTTGACTACTGCCTATCATCCTCAATCAGATGGGCAGACTGAGATAGTCAATAAGTGTATGGAATGTTTTATGAGGTGCATGACTGGGGAGAAGCCCAAGGAGTGGGTCAATTGGGTATCTTTGGCTGAATATTGGTATAACACCAACTTTCACAGTTCAGCCCAAACCACACCTTTTGACATTGTTTATGGTCAATTGCCTAATATGCACCTTCCTTATGTGGCTAGTACTACTGCAGTGGAAGAAGTGGATAGGACAATGCAGGCCAGAGAACAAGCTATTGAAATATTGAAGTTCCACTTAAGAAGGTCACAGGATAGGATGAAAAATATGGCTGACAAACACAGGAGTGATAGGAACTTTGAGGTTGCGATGTGGGTATATCTAAAATTGCAGCCCTACAGGCAATTAACAGTAAGGCAAGGTGGTCATCATAAGTTTGCTGCAAAATACTATGGTCCTTTTCTCATCACTGCCAAAGTGGGAAAAGTGGCCTATAAGCTCCAGTTACCTGATCATAGCCAAATCCACCCTGTTTTTTCATGTGTCATAGCTTAAACTGTGCAAAGGTAGGGACCAAAGGGCTAAAGTTTTGCCTCAATGTGATCCTAATGGCTTGATGAGTGTGGAGCCAGTTGCTATCATTGGAAGGAGGTTGGGCAAGCTAAATAACAGGGTTGTGATGTATGTACTGGTTAAGTGGGCTAATTAGTCAGATGAAGATGCAACATGGGAACTCTACTCAGACTTAATTTAGAAGTTTCCACATATGGAGTTCCATTCTTGAGGTCAAGAATGTTAAGGGGGATGGATTGTTATATGCTGAATGAGCTAAACAACCTAAAAGGGAAATCACGTGCCTTGCACGTGATTATTCAAATCACACTTTAGGCAATGGACTTCACATGGACAGGTGTCAACTCATTATTGGCTAGAACACATCATTACCCATCACCCTCAACTGCCTTTCCTTCCCTATCCTTGTTTAAATAGTTGTTTTACTCTTTCATTTCCTTTTATGTAATGAATTGAACTCTCTCATTCCCTTTGTAATATTTCCATCATATCATGAATAAAACATTTGATCTTAGAGTTTCATGTTCATCTTCTTCACTTTGAATGCCTAATTGTGATCATAACTTTATCATTTCCATTAAAAACACTTAAGTACATTTCAAGATTCTTAATCAAACTATGGATTAATTACATAAACTTACCATGATCTTTCAATCAACCATTTCCCTAAGTGATTGGCACATCAAGTGGATCATCAAAGGGAAGAATCCGTGATTTTTAAAATTGGGATTCTTGAGGATTGCGTCTCCTTCGATTATGTTTGCAATGGAAGAGGAAAGGAAAGGAAATGAAATGGATAGTTTTTTGTGTTCTTAAGTCTTTTTTAAGGGAGGAAAGGGAAATGGAAAGGGAATAGTGAGGAATTTTTGTTAATTAAATCTTCCTCCCACTTTTGGGAGGAAAGGGAAATGAAAGGAATTGTATGTTGTGTAAAGACTAATATACCATTTTCAAAAGATTTAACATTATCCTATATATTCTAATATACAGCAGTTTAAAAAGACGTTAAATGCCCCTCTAAAAAAGCAATGCTGAAATTCTAAGATGTCTAAAATTGTCATTTCATCTAATAATTAAATTTAAACCAATAATTAAGGAAAGTTTAAATTTTTGTTAGAAGCTTATGAAGAAAGTTTCTACATTTTCGGTCCAATGTAACCAATATTCGTTCACAGCCCATATCAACAAAACACTAAACATAACATAGCCCAACTCATCAATTCCCCTTTTCATCAAAAACACACACCCGCAATTTCTCACCCACCCCTTCGTAACCAGTCATCATTAATGAATCAAAATCATCATCAGAAAGACGGCACGATTCATGATTTTCGTTTCTGTTATCTAATTCAATTTATAAAGAAAGGTATATAAATGATGTTGTTTTTGAATTGTGGCTGCTTCATTTTTTATGATTTAAGCATGTTTGTGTCATCATTTTTTTGTAGGTCAAATATGCAGCACGTGGTGAGTCAGCAAATCGAATTTATGCTTTTCAACAATCAATCAGGTAGTTGTTTCAGTCCGTGTTTATATCATTGATTTTTGTTTAAAGTGGTTTAAATTTTTTGTTTATGTTTGTGTTCAATTTTTGTTTGTGTTTGTGTAACAAGTTTTGGTTTGTGAGCACTAACCGAGCTGCTGCCGTCCCGAGCAACAGGTAAAACAGTTTTGGATTTTGATTGAATTTTTTTTACTATTTCAAGTTGTGTAAACTTTAAGTGAAAGGAGATTGAATGTTGTTGATTGGTGAAAGGCACTTAGATTTGGACCATTTTTTGTCATGTGTGTATGATTACGATTATAGAGATTTGTATTATTTTGATTATGGGTCTGATTTTCAGAATAAAATGTTTGCAGACCAACATGAAGATATGACTTTGTTTCATCCTTCGTGTATCTGCCTTGGATCATGCCTCCTACGCTCAAAGTAATTACCAAGTATATTTTATGAACATTGATGCTTTAAGCTCATTGCTTTCATTTTTATATGTAAATAACTATGTATGTTATCTGATGCTATCTTTTTCTTTGAACCAGCTATATTGGTGGAAGTAATGGTATGTGTGCAATCAATATTGATGTTGTATTTAAGTATATTATTAATTATGGAACTGCAAAAAAAAAAAAAAAAAAAAAAAAAAAAAAAAAAAAAAAAAATAGTATAGAAGGTTTGGAGCTAAAAGTTTGAGATAACTAAACTTTGAATTAGAATATATAGATTCAGGTTTCCCAAACCAGAAGTGAATTTTAGTTAGGGGGTGTGGCAATCAATATGCGATACATATATCAATCTCATCAGTGTGCAGAAGAGAAATACCCTTAAACTGCAAAGTAATGATCATTGGCCCGGTTTTGGTCTCTTTACTTATCATACGCGTAGTTTTTTTTTTTTTTTATTTCCATTTGTATAACGTGTACTTATTCACCTATTTTTTAGATAGATCAACTGAAGGGTGATCCTAATGGCAGCTCTGCGTATCTTATAAAGGTATATCTAAATGAACCAGTATAAAACTATTCTTGTATTTCCTTGGCGTTGGTGTATTGTCTATCTTTTCCTTTGAAAAGATGTTTTATATTATTATATTACATAGATAGATATTACAGTGAAGCTTAACATGGGTCAACAATGCAGAACCGAATGAGAAAGACTACACACAAATTCGAATTTTATGTTTAAACATGGTTTATTTTATTTTATTTTATTTTATTATTATTTTTTTCTCTGGGAAACGTCGAGAATTACATCAAAAACATGATTAAAAATTGTAATAACTACTCTGTTGTAGCCATTGATGTATTTTTCTTTTATCTTTATTCGAACATGGTTGATTGCAATAAATATTAATTCAATCAAGATGGGTTATCTTTTATAATTCTTTGCCGTTGGGTATGTAACTGTGTTCAGAAAATATCTGTAGTGTCATAGTTTTGGTCGAGGCAGATGATTACTTATTGAACTTTCTTTTGCTGATTACTACTATGGTTTTCATGTTTCGTAGGTGGAACTGTTAGCAGCGAAGAATCTTATTGGTGCTAATCTAAATGGCATGTCAGATCCTTATGCAATCATCGCTTGTGTTACAGAAAAGCGGTTTAGGTGAGTTATAGTATCAGTCGGTACCCATAGCAGTTAAACTTATATAAATTTCTGTATGAAACAAGTTAACTGGTATTTAGTTTTTTGTTGTAAATATAAGTTTAAGTGCGATGGGTTTCTCGCATGCTTAACAATGCTACAATTATGTAATTTTTGTAATTGTTAATTCTGCAGCTCGATGGTTCCCGGTTCAAGGAATCCAATGTGGGGAGAGGAGTTCAATTTTTCTGTTGACGAACTTCCTGTAAAGGTCTCGAGTGTTTCGAGAACCTTGAATGTATAGGATATAGGAAATTGCAGATAGATCCACTTGCACATCATATTTTCCGTATTAAGTCAAACGACTTATAGACAGTTTCTATCAGTCTATCAGATCACTTTTATAATTTGCAGATATCTAGGTGAACTCATTTCTGTTGGGAGCAACCGAGCAATAGCGATGAGTGACTGAGAGCGTTCTATTAATAAACATAATTGTCATTATAGGGTACAATATAGATGCATTTGAAACAATTATTCATGAAGCTTAGATAGAAAAATGTATGCTATGCTTTGCATGTGTAACTCAACATCTTCATTTAACTAATGCAAGTAGTTTTTGTGGTTCATTTTTGATAGTAATCATCATTCATCATTGGACAGATTAACGTAACAATATATGATTGGGACATAATTTGGAAAAGCGCAGTTCTTGGTTCGGTGACCATTCCTGTTGATGGTGAAGTTCAAACTGGTGCATTATGGCATCCCTTGAGTAGTGTATATTACTTTGACGGATTCTTTTGATATGCCGACAATTTTTCAAAAAATTATTTGACACTATTGATATAAAATTATTCATGATTCAACACGGGGTATAATGTTATTCTTAGTTTTGATAGTAGTTGTTTACGATTTATTTGGGAAAAGGTGTAAGCGGCTCTCCATTTCAACACATTCTTAAGAAATAAAGAAAATGAGCACGTTGTAAATGATGAACGAAAATCATTCCCTGTTGAATTATTTGTGGTTTTGTCAATGATCAAAATTTAAACGATTGTCAAGTTGTTTCAAGTGATTATATTTTAGTGTGTTTTGGTTAATGTTCGAATGATGTTTTAACAATGTTGGCCAATAAAGTTTTCCAGTTTAAACGTGTTTGTGTTGATAAATGTCTAATTATACAATATAAAACTGCCCGATGCAGCGCACGGGTATAATGCTTGTGATACTATTGACATGGAACGTCTTAGCTTAGTGATAAAGATGTAAAATAATCAAATATATGGGAGGTTTTCATATATTTATTGTGCATTTATTTATCGGTAGTTTATGAATTACAGATTTTAATGAAGCTGGCAAAATGAACGGGTTGGATAATGGGTAAAAGTGCGGTTTTCATATATTTTTTGTGCATTTATTTATCGGTAGTTTATGAATTATATATTATTACAAATTGTGAATATTCATGTTTTAACTTACTTGGATGCTCTTCTTGCAGTGGTGTTTACGATTTACTTATCTACATTGCGGTTATATTTTCATATAGAGGCCAGGTATGTACAAGGTTACTTTTTCTTCTTCTTCTTCTTCTTCTTCTTCCTGTTTTTCATGTTTTCTTTCACATTTTTACTTATATAAATTGATAAAATATGTTGTATTCATTTATTACAGGCTGTAATTCCTCCAAACGAAATACAAGGTGGGATAGCTAGATTGGAAAAACTGTTGTTGCCGTGTGATTGGAAACATGTGCGACCTAATATTGTTGTAAGCTCCTTTTATCAGTCGTATAAAGTATCTATATATGTATCTGTAACTTTCAGTTTAAAAAGACCTTTATGTCTTCTAATATGTGAATTTGTAACTTTCAGTTCATGAAATTGAAATATGCCTTCCATTATGTTAGTGCTTTGACTATACTAATAATTTGACCTTATGACTCTCAGTTTGTTTACTCATGGACACAGGTATGAGTCTTTGTATATCGGAGGAGACCATGAGAGGTAATTATTTTTGGGTAATTGATTAAAACGAGTTGCAAATTCTACTTTGCAACCCTTAACAGGATCAGATTTGAGCGAGGTGTTTTCTTTGTCTTTGATTTTTTTGAGGTTGCAATTTCAGCCCATTTACTTATGAATAGTAGTTACGTTATTCTTATGCTATGAATGGGTTAATAGCTAGGTAGGCACTTATATTTACTTTATACAATTGGTTGATTCGGGTAAAGGTCAAATAGGTTGAAAAATGACCCATTTAGGATTTTGATTCATGTATAATATTTATCAATATCAGTATAATCTAATAAACATCAATTGAACGCATTATGTCAATATAATCTAATAAAGATCAAAAAGTGACCCATTTCACTATCAATATAATTTAAAAGGACCATTAAAAAGTATATATGACAAATTAATTTTACGAGTTTAAAAATATGAAAATGTGTTTGTGATGGTGTATTGTTTTGTCGAACTTATGTGTATTCTTATAATTTCAAATCGGTAGCGGGTCAAACATAACCATAATATCAAATGTTGGCGCCAAGTCTAATTAGTCTTTTGGGAAAAAAGTCATAGAATATGTTGTGTCACAGGTCATTCATGATCAAGTTGTCAAAATTTGTTTATAAAATTGAGAAGTTAGTAAGATGTCTCAATTCTATGGCCAATCACTTACTATTAGCATACAAATGACCTATAACCCGCCTATCTTGACACCTTCATATTTATGCTTCTTTCCACATGAAGTAGATATTAGTCAATGTACTTGCAGACAAGATGCATTGATAAGTACTTATAGTATCATTTGTTCTACATGAAGATTTTCGCAAAACTGGTTTGTTATTACAATACAAGAATTGGGTTGCAAATCTAAGATTGTAAGTGCAGTATTTTCTTTTTCAAAGTTATAATAAACATGATTACAGAGATGTTACTTGTGACTTTCAAACCATTTATTTGTAAATTTGTTAACTAGAGTTATGTTCTCTACCTAACAGGTAAAAAAGAATCTTAAACGGGTCAAAAAATTCTATATAATTTTTTTTAGTAAAGTAAGTTGAAGGGGGTAGATTCGGGTTGGCCTGAAACACTTCTATTCCAAAAATAATGAGTTCTTTATAAATTAATTGTGTCACAGGTCACAAAATAATGAGTTCTTTATAAATTGAAGGGTCCAAAAAGATAACTAAAAAAAGTGCAGAAAATACTTTAAAGATGAGAGTTGACAGTGACATAGTTGAAGTTGCTAAATTGGTAGTGTACAACTACATTTGATGTAGATGGTTTTAAACATGGAGATAGGAGTGTAGTTGGTCTATGCGACAATATCCATAATACAAGTAGCATGCCAATAATTTAAAGAAGACAATATCCATAATATATAATATCAAAAATTGTTCTCTTCTATAAACTAATTTCTTTTCATAACAGATTCAAAACTACTATTCCACGGTTCTCAATTTAATCCCGTGAATTTCACGGGTCAATAACCTAGTTATCCTATATACTAAAGATGGGTATTGGGTGCTGCATAAAATGGTTGTACATAACAGTGTTTCAAACAGTAAAACAGTAACAATGCTTCAACAATTGTACATTAGCAATAACCGCCTTTTGTGATTGACCCTTCTTCATAAACATTTGTGGTTCTTCCAGAACCTACTTTTCATGCCAAAAACACACACTAAATCCCTTCCCCTATCAAAACCCGCCCCCAATTTTTTCATCTTAATTATCAAATCAAGAAACACCCAAATTCAGAATCCACCACAAACAAAACCGTAATTATCAAATCAATCTATTATTTTCACAAATTATTGAGGCGTAACAGTCATCTTACAAAGGTGAAAAGGCAGCACCCAATACCACCTTTTAGTATATATAGTAATTTTGGTTGCGGCTTTCTTAGAGCTGATGGGTAGTAGAGGAGGCGGATTTGGTGGCGACGATGTAGCAGGAATTCCGGCAGGGTCAAGAAAGGTTTAATTTTTGATTTATTATTATGAAAAGCAAATCTTTTTGTTTTGATTATGTATATTTTGGTGCATTTTGTTTTTAAAATTTCTTAGTAAATACGATCACCATAGGGTTGACAGTAGTTTTGTGGGTTTTATGTTTGTGTTGAAGATTTTAAGGGTATTAATTTGAAAAAATAAGCTGAAAAAACACTTATCACCGAACAATGTAAGCTCTTAATTTTTTATTTATTTATAAGGATATACAATAATATAGAAGAAAAAAAATGCATCTTAATGCAACTGATGATATATTGATGTTTTTTCAGAACGAGATGAAAAAGCTCTTCAATATGGATGATACCATGGGTATATGAAACCAGTGTTGGGGCAAATGGGACCGAGTACGCCCTCTAATATGCAGCCGATGTTACGTCTTCAACGTCTCCGTACTTTGCGAGATGCTCAACATCAACCACGGTTATTTGAGGCACACCATCAATTAGTTGATGTTATCTTAAGGTGAAGTTGTAAGCTGTGTTTGTTGCAGTGGATTATGAAGATCGAGGAAAGGGAGATATTTGAAGTTTTGAAAAGATATGTGTTTCATAGCAATTCAAATATGCTGTTTAATTGTTTTGAATGCTTAGCTTGCTTATTCAAAGTATTGGCTCACTAATTTTTGTGCTATTTTTCAGGAAAAGCTAGGAGATGAAAGAAAAGTTGGCTGCTACGGTTGTGGATGTACAAGGGAGTCGCCTTATAGGACATTGCTTTAGGAGTTGGGAGGTATGATAGTTATACCCAACTCTTAATAAATTTTGTTTTTACAAATTTTTGATTGAAGCTACCTGTTAACCACAACAGACAGGTCCACCAGGTCATAGGGTCACGAAGGACGGAAAAAACCACCACCTTTGCAACAAAGTCATATTCAGCAAACCCAAAAGGTAGCAATAACTTTTCAGGTCAGGTATAGCAATATTTTTTAGATTGTCAAAATAGTTTGGTTTGTAATTATCAGCCAGTATGAAATAAACGCCTAGATGAAATTAAGCTCATAAGTCCAAAAATTAGCTTAGACAACACAAATTCTCAATTCATAGTCCAATTCCCTAGATAAATAGAAAGTACGTTCTGATCAGCCAAGTGACAATTAAGGGGTACTGAATCAGCCAAGTGGCAATTAAGGGGTGCCCTATCTTACCCTGCACCATACCACATTTACAATTTTGATTAGTATTTGGGTGTATTGCATTGGGTATTTGGAACTGCTATTGAAGTTGTTTTCCGAGACTTTATCAGTTTTCGATTAGCGGGTATAATAAGAAATCCAAAGGCCGAAAACACAATAACCTATTTTCATTAATATAATCATATTGAACATCATTGTTTTGTACTTCAATTTCAGGCCGAAAATTTCACTCACAACACATATGGGTGTTTGCACATGCTTTTTAATGCTTCATGACAGTATCATTCTATTATATTGTATAACCGTATCATTATATTTGCTTATATGGTCTCAGGAACTGCACTTGCTGCTGAACAAGCAACCTACAACATCATTGCCATCCTCCACAACATTGCCAAGAGAACTGCCTGAAAGGTATGTGGCCACTTAAGAAATATCTCATGTAAACTGAACCAAAACCGCATGTTGTTGACATTGTCATTAATAACCATTTATGCACCAAAGTTACTAATTTGACCATGATGTGAAATAGTGAAGAAGACGAGCTTGAACCAGTAACTGCTGCCAGAATTGACGACATTACAGCTCAAGGAGCAGCGTCCAACGCAATACTTCCATATGACCCTGCCGATGTAATTTCTGAATCAACATTACTAGCAGGTATATACAATTTTAGGTAATAAAGAGGTTAATGTGATCTGATATACCCACAATTCACCTTTACGTATTGGTTGTTTACCTTCCCTACGTTTTTTTGCAGTTATCAGATGGCTGCGCGTTGGTGCTTCACATCATGGAATGAATCTATTTGGTGAACGCTAAGCTAAATGTACAGGTATGTAGTTATTAGTCTTTATTTTAAGGGCATTAAAGAACTAATGATGCAAGACACATATGTTAATTACTTCTTGCTTTAATAATTGAGTGACGCAATATTTCACAAGCATTTACAAGACTGTCTTTGCTAAATACTTGAGGTCTTTTATGTTAAATTTAATAAAGTCTTGATTTTTTTGGCACAGTTTGATTAGAATTGATTTAAAATGTTGGCGGTTTATTATATGGATGAATTTTGGTTTGATTAATGTGTTTAACAAGACAAAATGGACCTGAATTGGTTGATGTTTTATTTTGTGCACGCATGATCCTATAATTGCTCAAAGGTCTCTGATGGTTCAATAAGATTTTTAAGTTCTTGATATGTTATTGCTGTGATCATTAACTTTTCTATTAATGGGTGCATTGATTATATAATGGTAGATCACAAGTGGTTATATTCAAGCAAAATGGACAGAAAGCAAAAGTCAGATGTACACAAATACCAATTGGCAAACTTCTGATGTGGTCGACTTATGTAATGGGCCAGCATATCCGTAATCGAGGTAAATGGCATTTTGTGAACTACAAATGTTAGTCTATATGTAACTGTTCTGCTGCACGTGTTTGTATTCTAAAGAATCAACATGAATTGTGTGTTATTCTTTTATAGCTAAAAGTGGATCAAATATGATTTTATTTCTTTCTGATTTAATATGGTATAGAGGTTTATAAACTTTTTCTTTAGTCATTGTATTTGATTAATTGTTCCGTATACTAAAAGATGGTTTGGACAATATGGTCGTAAAACCAATACCTTTGGTGGTGTAAATCTTGAATGTCTAAGTTAATATTGAGTGTTGTTTTTACAAAATGGCAGCAACATATACTACATAAATGATCATTTGGACAAGAGGACATGGACATACATATTTGGAGCATGTTGTGCTACCACTGTCTTTATTCCTTCCTTCCACAACTACAGAATTTGGTCTTTTCTTGGCCTTTTCATGACCACTTACACTGCTTGGTACATGACTGTTGCAGCTTTAATTCATGGCCAGGTGCCTCTCTTTCTCAAACTTACTATTGTATCATCTTCATTGCATGATGTATAACTACTCATTGCACCAACACATTAACATTTTTTATTTAGAAAGAAGTATGGTTAATGTACATGTTATTGCTCCATTATTGGTCTGGGGATTAAATCATTTACATGCAATAATTATAGATGTTAGTTTAGTCATTTACTTGCTAATATTTATTCTTAAATTGTTTGTTGTTGTTGTTGTTGGGGTTTTTTTTTTTTTTTTAAATGTCTTTTTTTTTTTTTTTTTTTGTACTCCTACAACTTATAATAAAAAGCCCGCCGCAACGCGCGGGTTTACATACTCGTTAACAACTAAAGGGCATATATGTAATTTGACCAAGTTATTTTCCTTTTCCTGCCACTTAAGAATATGATTATGATTACTTTCCTTTTCCTTTCCTTTATCTCAAGAACATAACAACTAACACTTACTTTCCTTTTCTCTTTCTTTTCCCTTTCCTATTCTTTTCTATTTCCCTTCACTCAAAACTCGAGAACTGAGCAGAGTTTCTAGATAAGAAAGAAAAACGTTTGTTTAATGAGAATAACTTCCGATTTCTATTTCAAATTTACATTTTTAGTACAAAACTATGAAAAGTGACTATAAAGTCCATGTGTTTTCTTTAGTTTTTATATACATATGAGTTTAAAAACGAAATTTTATTAAAATCGGTCAAATAAGGAAATATTTTTTTTTTATCTTAAATTATATATTTAATAAAATAATAAATAATTCAATTATTAACTAATATGAAAATAATCTATTTTCTTGAAATGCAAAAGTCTTCACTTGGGGTTTTGTTTTATTATATAAAAGACAAATACAAAACATAAGTTTTTATGCGTCCACTTGACATGATAATCTACAACAAATAATTGATTAATTGGGACATTTCAAATGATCACCATATAATAAGAAGAACAAGGGAAATAATGAGATAAAACATGCGTAACTAATTCAGTAATACATATCTATAGTAACTGTGTGTGTATATAAATTGATAACTAATATATAAATACATACCAAGTACTAACTAATCAAAAAGTATGTTTTCGAACTCCTCATCTTCCTCAACATCGACGTCATTTGTATCGAGTAGGTAACATGTGTTCATTATTCAAGTAGGCAAAGTCAGAAAATAACTTCACATTTTGAACATTGTTTTGATTAGAAAACCCGTGTGCGTTAATCATTTTATACATCCACGCCCAATCACTAAATACAATAACAATTCTCTAAACCCTAAAATAAATTGAGCAAGTGAAATCAACCATATAAACTAGCATTTTAAATTAAACAAATTTTTTATATGAAAAATACTTCAAAATCAGCACTTACTATATTCAGGTCAATGTAAAAGCTTATTAAAATTATAAATTATAATAAAAATGAGAAACAAAAACACCAAAATCATCTATACATATAGTCAAACTTACATAAACCCTAAATAAAAATACTTCAAAATTAGAACTAAAAGCATCAAAACAGCCACACAATGAATTATACATAGTCAAATCAGCCACACATAATTTTACCACAAATCCAAAAAATTGATTAATTACACAAAACTACATAATTAGTACAAATAAATAACAAATTTACCCAACAAAGAGGAGGTAGTGGCGGCAAAATAGGTGGGTCGGGTCGGGTCAACGGGTTTGGGTCTAGCCGGGTCTAGATGGGTTTTGGTCGGGTTGATAATAATTTTTTTCAGTAGTAAAATATGTAAAAAGTAAAACAAAAAAGTAAAAATAAAAAATAAAAAAATGTTGATCCGCGGTAATTGTTATATAATTGAGCTAAAAGTTCAATATATATCTCATATTTGTCATATATCCAATGAACCAATCCCAGTCATTCATTATTTTGATCAAATAAAGTTTCACCTTTTTTTTTAAAAGTTAAATATCTCGTAAACCGTTAATCGGTATGCGAAAAAAATTATACTATCGCAACGGGAATTAAGTTATCTTTCTATAGATATGCACTTGTCTATACTTTTGACCATTTTTTTTTCAAAATTTCTGCCTAGAAAAATCACACGTGATTTTTAAAAATCACATGTGATTTGAAAAAAATTCGTCAAATGTATAAAGAAGTGCATATTTATAGATAGATAATTTAATTCTCGTCGCGATAGTATATTTTTTGTAGCTTAAATATTTACTGTTTGCAAGATATGTTTTTTTTTTTAAAGATGAAAATGATTTTTTATTAATTTAGCTGAAAAATGAATAACAAATATTGTTTATTTAGATCTATAACAAATATTAGATCTATATTGATCTCAACTCATATAATTGAACTATCAAATATCAGTGATCAAACTGCACATGACTAGGGCGTCAAAGTTGATCCATCATGTATATTGGTATGTATAGCCCAGCATTAAGAAAAAGCCCATTTTACGTCATTTGCTTAGGTCCTAGCGATCTTTTGGTAGTTATTGCATCAATTGATGATCAAATTGACAGGATTTTCTTTTATATACTCTCTTCGTCCCAATTTTATAGTCACTTATTCCTTTTTCGGACGTCTCAAAATTATTGTCACATACCCAAAATAGAAAGTGCATAGATAATGGAGTTTGGTAAAATTTACTATATTACCCTTGGTTGAAATTAATATTGCAAACTTTAAAGAAGTGTTAATTAATTGGTTAAGGGTAAACTTGCCATTTGGCAAAAAAATAAGAGAGAGAAAGTAGTGATAGTGACATTTTTTTAAAAGAATGTTTTTTTTGTCTGGTAACAATAATTTTGGGACGGATGGAGTATTTATCTTTTTGTTAACGTAGGTTTTATTTAACTTCAAATATGTAATTTCCTTTTTCCTTATTTTTAGAAGATTGTTTTTAGTTTTAACAATATTATCTTTATTAACAAGTCAAAGTGGTATTCCTTTTTTCTTCTTGTGATGACAACAGACACTTGTAATATAATATTTAAGGGAAAACCAATTGTTATTTATGTAATTTATGTGATATGAAATGATTATATTTCGACATTGTTTGCCATTTTGCATACTTAATGTTTCCAAATCGTCTAAGGTGTGAGGGACATATTTGTAATAGTGGTACATGACCTTAAAATTAACAAGATGGCCCTCTCAATAATATTTATAGAGACATAACTAAACCAATTATCTACTGGATATTTACCCAAATAGATTCATGTTTAACCAATGGGTCTCAAATTGCTACCTCTAGCAGGACCTCGACAAGGGGCCGTGCCCCTTGACCCCGCAAGGGGCGCTACCCATTGACCCTCGCACTTAGTTGTGGCAATAGCAAGCTGGCTAGAACGAGTGTGCACTCTGCACCTCATAACTAGAGTATGAGCAAAACCTGGCTAACCCTTTAATCTCAAGTAAATCACAATTATACAAAAATATAAGTGACGACAATAAAATCACCAACAAAGTCGTAAGGAGGAACGCAGAAACTAGAGAAAACATAATTTTTCATGTATGTACACAAAACGTAGGACTAACAAGCAGCCTTAAAATCGGCCTCGTCAAATCAAGTGAAACTGGCTTATAATCCACATATATTGAGAAAAACAAAAGTGCCTTTCCAGCAAATATGTAACTTCATAGAGACACCATTTAGAGGAACCTAAATTAGTGCATATAATTAGGGGAAAAAATGTTGCATATAGTCTTAGTAAATACAAATTCAGCTATTGTTGGTGATGGCTTTTTTTTTCGTAACACCTTTTGTTACACAATCCAACTAGCTAATACGTTATCAGGACAAATAGATGAGGTCACACGATTCTTGATTTCTTAAGTGCATGTTACTAAAAAAGATCCAACTATAAGTTACACTTTGAAATCTACATCTTTAGAAATATCACATAGCTTCAAGTGCTATAATATCCAAATGAAGAAATCACTTATATCATGTAAGATTCATAAGTATCTAGAGTCTTGATGATCAATGTGGCAGTAATACAACAAGCATGCCTTCAAGATAGAGATATCATGCCTTTCCATTCTCACATGACCTTGATGATTCATTTGAATACCAAATCTCTTCAAACCAATATTATATGATGTTTTTAAAGGTCTTCACACCAAATTCAGTCTCAATCTGTTCAGCTGAATGGAAAACATTTAAAGCAGTCAGCTATTTCGCACTTGCAGTTACACATTTATCATCAAGACATGAAAATACAACTGAACTTTAAAAGACTCATCCAAGTAGAAAAAGAGAGCATGTACATGAACAACACATACTTCGATCTTTACAAGAGAAAACACTTCTTGTCTCCAATATCATCAAGTAAATTAGTTGTACAAGTCAACTATATCTTGCTTGTCCATTGGCAATTCACTGCATGATCAAAATAGGTTTTCCACTTGGTCCTACTAGGCAGCTTAAACAAGACATATTGGCACAGTTGCCCGTAAGGAGCATTAACATAAGATCTCTTTTACAGCTGCAAACTGGACTATTTTAAGTTATTAGCTTGATAATAAGAATTGTGAGGAAAAAGTTGGTCAATAGTATTATTATCCAGTTATCCACAAAGGCGCACACAAACAGTTTTGCATCTACCTGAACTAATACTCCGTATGTTACACCATGTAAGTGGATGGCCTCTAAATAGTAAATTTGTATACTTTTGACTTCTGTCATCCCTTGTTCCCCTAAAACTAATTTGGGATTCCTAATAATCAATATTTAATATGCATCGGATTAACCCTTGGATATGGCATGTATGATGTATTAAATATGCAGTGACCTACATTGCATATGCCATGTATTTGATGCGCATACACTGTAAGCAAGAATCATATAAAGAAGACAAAAAAAAGTCTTGCCTTGTTGCAAATTCTAGGAAGTTTTTTACTTTACGGTCAAACTAACTACTTTTCAAGTCACTAGATGATGCAGGTTTTGCTACTTCAACTACATGTTGCATTTGCACTTCTTGTTTTGAAGTTCAATATTGTAGGAGTTTGAAGTATTAAGCTAGGATATTACTCCCTATTCCATCCACTTCATTCCTGATACACTGTAATTACCTTTGTCATTCCCCTCTGCTACTATATCTTCTGATTCCAATTCATCTGTGATATCAATGAGTTTCTTTTTGTCCTTATAATACCTTCTTATATGATCAGTCCATTTCTCCAATTCCTTATCAGATGGACAGATCCTATCTTTTATAATTTTGTCCACTACTTCTCTATCCTTCAAGGATAGAGCTAGTATTTCCTTATCTCCTCAAGAAGCAAGCAAAGTAAACCTATCATAACAACTTCCTTCTTTAGACTGCCAAGTATCTTCACTCTCTATAGGTTTCTTAAAGTTTTTAGTAAGCCCATTAATTTTATCAACCTCATTTTCCTTCTCAGTCACATGATTATTGTCCATTCCCAAATCCTTCTTTTTTACATATTCATGTTTACCTTATCCTATTTTTGTTCAAACCCTCTAATTTGTTTCCCAGCAACATTATTTCTATTACTCAAGACATTCCGCACATTTCTTCTGTTAGTATTGGTCTTTCTTTCATTCCTCATTCTCCAATTCTGCACTGATCTAAATCCATCATCCTTTTCCATCTGAACATTTTCATTTCTCCCCTCTTTGTTTTCCTTAATAAGCACCTTACAGTTACCATCATCATGGCCAAAGACTTTTGCAATGACTACATTTAAAAGGCTTCCATGCATATTCAACCCTAGAGGTATCAAAACGGGCGGGCCGGGCGGACACGGGCCACGGTTCAAACGGGCTACGGGCTAAATGGGCAGGGGCTAAACGGGAACGGGCTAAACGGGCATGGGCCAAACGGGCTACGAATCGCTTGAAAAAAGATCCAAAAGAACGAAATAAATTCCTCAAACCTAACGCCTCATGTATATTTAAAAAATTAAATATATTATATCTATAAGTTTTACTTTAAAAACAATTGTAATGTTCTCTAATTGAGAGAAAATATGTGCCCGTTTGTGCCCATTTAACTTTTAAATGTACAATTTATGCCATTTCAAAAAACGAATGGGGCTAAATGTGCCCAATTCTTTTAAAAAATTAGCCCAAATTAGCCAATTTTTTCTTTATGTTGGGCACAAATTGCCACCTCTATTCAACCCCCATAAATTTAGATAGGCCAACTCCACCATTCTTATTCCTATAAAAAATTTCAACCTTATCTTTAATATCCTTCTCAGCATCAAGTTCAATCAAAACTCTGGCATATCCTAGTCTTACTACCCCAGTCATACACATTTTAGTTGTAACTTCATCCATGCTAGCATGCTTACCTATACAACTAGCCAGTGTACTTATACCTCTTACACTCCAAGCTTCCAAAGGTACATTGACCAATTTAACCCAAA
The DNA here is from genome assembly GCA_021014915.2 of Artemisia tridentata subsp. tridentata. Classification (NCBI taxonomy): domain Eukaryota; kingdom Viridiplantae; phylum Streptophyta; class Magnoliopsida; order Asterales; family Asteraceae; genus Artemisia; species Artemisia tridentata. Next base: position 318,892,859 of record CP139502.1, read on the forward strand.
CAGGGAATTTCCTAGGCTCAGACCTATCCAAACACACATCTATACTCCATTTTTGCACAAACATGGGCTTATTGTTAACCATCCAAGGACCATTCTCTATCACTTCATTTACTCCCTACTCATCATGAGATTTAAAAAAGAAAAAACCCTTGCCATTGACAGTCATATCCTCAAGCCCAAATCTAAACCACATCTTCCTTAAATGGTATCTAGCCTCATTAAAGTTCACAGAGCAACCTAAGAACTGTCCACAGACTGTCTTACCCCATTTAGCCGTTCCTATTTCCACAATCTCCTCATAAAAAATTGCAATTTCAATCCCATTTTCATTAACCTCCACAAGCATCTCTAACAATTTGTTGTCCAACTTAGCAGCCTTACCAATATCTATCATTTTGTTACCTATCTTATCTTTATCAGTCAAACCTGCATTCACATTTTTATCACAACTATTGGTCTCACAGGCCTTTTCATTAACCACTGATTCAACAAGCTTAGCATCAAGAGTACTATTCTCATTAGCCATATTATCAACCACATTATGAACAACCTTATTAACACATTCATTAACATCTTGTACTTTTAAGAGTAGGAAAGCATTCCCCATTCAAGTCACCATCAAAACGCCTCTCAGTCTTACCATGTTTCTGTGTATCAATTGAATCAGAACTCCTTTCACAATTTCTCTTTGGTAACACATGAGCAACATCCCCATATTTCAAGGGAATCCTAATTTCTCTCTTTGATGATTTTTTTTAGTCGACATTCTTACAAAACAATAGCAATCTTCAATTTGTATGACAATTACTCTTTTTTGTTTTTTATATGAATTATGAACAACAACTAGACTGTTAACCAAAAAAAAATCCCTAAAATGAACAAAATTAGGTCACCAGAAAACCAAAATAAAATATTCAAACCTATAGAAATGTGTAAAATATGATTTACAATCGATCTATCGGATTAGAATTTCAAAATAGGGAAGAAATGAGCTCGAAATGATGGATTTTAGGTTCGAAAATGGAGGAATTGGGCGGGGAATTCAGTCAGAGGAGGTTGGAAATCACTTTTTTTTTGTTGCTCCATATCAGTATATATCACCTTTGATCTCAACTAAATCACAATTACACAAAAATATAAGTGATGCCAATAAAATCACCAACAAAGTCGTTAAGAGGAATGCATAAACTAGAGAAAACATCATTTTTCATGTATGTACACAAAACGTGGGACTAAGGCTACTCGTAGTGGACTGAAAAAACTCGATCATCGACTTTGGTCTACCGATATTAAAGTCGGTCATCCCCACTATGGGCAAAAGGTCAACATCGGTCGAGGGTCTCCAATTTTCACAAGTCGGTCGAAAATCCGACCGATTATTTACACACACAAACAAACAAAAATCTTACCATTTGGCTGAAAGTGATCACCAGAGGGACATGTTTTGAGTTTTGCATGCAACTTCTTTTAAAAATTTGATGGGAAGTGTTGTTTTCATGCATATGTGAGAATTTTTCAAAGTGTTGTTTTTATACAGTGTTGTTTGTCGAAGTGTTTTGATGCACAGATAGATGCATGGTAGCATGCAAGAAGGTGGCCACACTGGGATGGCTTCTTCAATGAAACTTTGTTGTGGTGAAACTTTGTTTTGATGCACAGTGGCAAGTCTTTCATTATATACACGTATTTGAGCTTTACATGTACACTATTTTGCTGAAGGAGTGTTTGCATGCATGTACACGTGTATATATATATATTTAACATATTTAAATAAAAAAAAAACTCGTTAATCGACTGTGGCAACTTGGTCATGTCTGGTCATCGGAGAGAGAAAGCTGATGTGGCAGGGGATGACGCGGGTCACCACTGTGCATAGCCTAACAAGCATCCTTAAAATCGGCCTCGTCAAATCAAGTGAAACTGGCTTATAACCCACGTATATTGAAAATAACAAAAGTGCCTTTCCAGTAAATAAAGTGAAACTGGCTTATAACCCACGTATATTTGCAGGTTGTAAACTAAAAATGGTTGTATGTTTCCCATCAGGCGCACTTGCTTAGATTCATGTTGAAAGCTTCCATTGTAAACTGAAATAGCTTATTCTGCATCTTGAGATCATTCGCTACTTGGTTCATGTTCATGATGTTTTCCTAATCCCTCCATCACTGAAATCTCAGCTTGCATTTCTTCCTCAATCTTCTGCATATTGAACAATACCAAACACCCCTAATTTTCTTACTACACTATTATACCTTTGTGATAATTGAAATGGTTTATAATTATGTGTCCATGAGATTCAAACATATTGTAGCATCCTTATAAGTTTCAAAAACAATAGGTCATGTGTAACAACCGGTAAATTTCCTAAACTTATTTTACTAGCCAAAATATATATTTTTTTTTAAATTCCTTAGCTTTTAAGCTTCTCTGAACCTGTTTGAGTTTGAAAAATAGAGGATATATGTTTAAACGTGAGCATTACTTATTAATTAAGCAGGCACAACCTAAGATACTCAAAACAAATCGATTTATTAATTAAATTAAATTCGAGAAAACTATTCATGTGAAAATTCATTTTTATCAGAAAAATTATTCCGGACGCAATGGCGAAATTCCTATATTATAAAACGTAAGTTAACTATGTTAAACGGGGCCCACAAGGATTATATATAAAAGATTTACTAAATTGCACAGTTAGTCCCCGGATCTATTTACTCCGCCGGCACAAGGTTTTGGGAAATGGCAAGTTCAGTCCTTGGTTTCTTATAAAACAACCCAGATTAGGGTTTCCCCCTCATTCACTCACACACACTCGCCGCCATTCTCTCTCTCTATAACTCGAAGGTTTTTTCAGCGTCGCTAACTTTTTCGGCGAGATTCCGGCGGCGCAGATCCAAGGCAGACGAGTGTAGATCCGGCCAAGACGGTGTAGACCTGGGTTGTTAAGGACGCGTACGAGGTTGTTTTGAGTTAGCTAGGGTTTGCTGCCATGAATTCGTGTACCACTGCCGTCGCCACCACCGTGCAACCACCTTCTTTTATCCTCTCTTCCTTCGTTGGTAAGCGTAACCACCACCACTCTCCCTTATTTTATTATTTTTATCATTTAAACGTATGGATGTATTAAGCTAAAATGATTTTCGTGGTTAAAATTTATAAACAACGTTTTTGTATAAAACTCGCGTGGATCTAAACATTTAACAACAAAACTCGTCCGACTCGTGGTTGAGTTGACTCAACTCAATAAGTTAAGTCAACTCGATCGAGTCAACTCACTGAGTTGAGTTGACTCGTGTATCTTTATTTATTTTTCGTGCTTATTTAAGTGCTTGGGTGGATTCAATAGTCGTTTTTCATCTCATTGTTTATTTATTTGTTTGGCTGAATGAGTTTGTACATGGGTAGGAGGTGAGTCGTGACTCGTGCGAGTCACGGCCAAGGTTGTAACACCCTCAAAATCGGGTCGCAGCGGAAGGTAATGTCGCTGGGGTGCTACTCAATTGGTATCACAACACAAGTTCAAAGAACGGTTTTTCCCCGCAATCATTTAGAATAAAAATTCATTAACAAAAGTATTAAATTTACATCATTAAATTTTTGTGCGGAAATAGGCCCAAAAAGGAAGTAAAGCGGTCCCCAAATGAACATCAGAGTGTCTTGATCCTATAACCATCCCATGCCATGCCAAAAGCCGCCAAATGTAAACAAGTATTGCATTTAGATAAAATGAGCATGTATCCTCCCCCAAAAGTATTTCAAAACAAGTAAAATAGGGGCCATGAACTCACCTGGAACAACCGATATGATAATCAAAAGGAAAGCGCACGAAAATCGAGGTATGGACGCTCTAACCGCAACCTAAATGATTCATAGGTCTTAGGTTCGACAAAAGGTCATGCATGCAAGTTCATACTCTACTTTATCACTTGTACATGTTTGTTGTAATATTTATCGTCAAAAATGTAGTTGCGTCAATGTGATCTTTTTTATAGAAAATAACCCTTTTTAGAAAACGTAACTTGTTAATCTCGTGATCAAACTTTAGTCGTCTTGTTAATAAGTATTTTGAAAATCTCTAACGCGCCTATTAAGTATACATAATGTTCTACCATTTTCGTTTACGTTATTTCAGCCAAAATACACTCTAAAGGGTCCAAAATCCATTTCAAACAATTCCATCAGTTTTTCTAATAGCAAATAATAAGCTGTCAAACCTATATGTCGTCGTAATCTTCTTTAGGCCATAATTTTTTCGTCGTAGCTCCGTTTCTTAAGTTTTACATATCCCCGCGAAGGTATTTAAGTATACTATTGGATTTCTAAGGCCTTGGCTAGTCTAGTTATCATTTAACATCAGTTTTCATTAATCAAAATTCCTAACAGCTTCTAAAATTTTCAGAAAATTTAGTTTTCGCCACATAACTTAAAACTAACGTATCTTTTTCGTTATAAGCCCATTTTAACGCATTCAAGCGGCTACGTTTTTGTTATCGAGTCTATTTTCTATATTTATAGCCAAAGCTTATCACCAAGCTACTGAGTTTTCTAGGAAAAGCCAAATGGGACAGATTCATTGTCAAAAGTGTCAAACGATTTTTTTTCTAGTCTTCTAGTTATCATAACCACTTAACAACAACTCCAAAACTAATCCTAGTTCATCCACCAATTTCTCAACATATCAATAGTGATCAAACCCTAAACTTAGCAATATTAAAGTGTCCATTTTTCATGAATGTAATTGATCATCAAGGATGGTTAAAATTACATGTAATGACCAATAAACACATAATCAGGAGGTCGGGGATGCTCGAAATAAAGGTTAAACATGGTGATATTAGATTAAAGAATGGGGGAGGTGTGTGTGTATTCTAGAGAGAGAAAGGAGAAAACACACACACCTCCTTATTACAAAAGAACATCCACCCTTCCTTGGTGAAACAAGGAAGGTATTTATAGCAACTAGGTGACACCCTAATGCTTTCAATGGGCTTTCGGTTGGGCTTTGGCTCATGGGTTTTACATTGGTTATTAACACAATACAAGCTTACTTGTCTATTCTAGTCCAAAAGCCCAATGCTTTGTCTACACTAGCCCTTATACATATAACTAAATGCAATTCCCAATTATGACATAACTTTAAGGCTAACATTACAAGTTCACTAACATATATATATGATGTTTATCATCACTTTCTTGTTGAGATTTTTACCATCTAGTTTGCTTATGATAAAAACTTGTTTAAAACATAACCATTTGTTAAAAGATCATTGTGGATATAAAACTTTATTAACATGTACAAAGTGATAAACTAAGTATATACTCTTGAACTAGCATTATGACATGAAAAGTATGAAGTTTTGCAATGTAAAGATTACTTACAAAAGGGGATTAGTGAGATGAGATTACAATGTACTTGATTTACCCAAGATTAATGTTTCCAAACCTTACTAGAGTATTCTAATGACACTTGATTTTAACCCAACAAGCTTTCCTCCTCCTTGCTCCTTAATGTGTGTCGATTTATATATATGAGATGGAAAGTGATAGTTTTTTTTTTATTCTTTCTAACTAGGGCTAGTTGTTAATACTTGCATGCATATATACTAGAGAGTATTCAAAGGTGTAATAGTTAGTCAAAAGCCATCATTGGCTTAATTTATTATGGTGGGCTGATTAGGAGGGGGCGCCATTATAAGTAAAATGAGAGTAGATGAGTTGTTTTGATACAAAATTGTATATGTTGTATGTATTGGGTATTAAAAATAGGTATTGGTTGTTGGTTTGGTGATTAACGTAAGTTATTCGTAATTAAACGTAAGAAATAAAGAAATTACTTTAGGCGTAAAGAAATATTTTTGAAACTTTGGTAATAATGTAGGAAGTATAAAAATGCGTTAGAAATAATTGTTGGGAGAATTGGGTATATCGGGTGTTAAATTTTAAATGGCGAATATCGTTTGTTGAATTGACAACTGTAAGTAAGTAAAGAAAAGAGAATTTTTTTAGGGTTTAAAATTTTGAACCGGAGTAGGAGCAAAGTGTTGGAATGTTGTGGACTAAATATAGTCTAAATTCATAGTGCTCAAGAGGGTTGCTCCTAGTTTTATGTTTATTTAACCAAATAGTTACATGTAAAAAGTGTTCTTGTAAAATTTCAAAGTCGTAAATTGGAGTTTGAAAATAAATGTTGACGTGAAAAATTACGGGTTGCTACAAAGGTGAGTTGATTATTTGAGTCTTGCTCGTGTCATATGGGTATGAGTCGTGACTCGTGGGAGTCATGACCTTGGTGTTGCTTATTATCCGAGTCTTGGGGTTGGTCTTCTGACGATTGTTTGTGCGAGTCATGACAAGGGTTATGGCTAGCCTATTAGCGAGACACCCCACATACGGTTGTGCTCGTATAGGTTGGTTTTGTGAAAAACTTATTTTGGGTAAGACTCGTTAACACCAAGGGGTGTTGTCTTGGGCTTATATGCCTCGGCTATAAAAGCACCACCAAAAGTGGTGCTCGTTTTTCTTGGTTTCTCACCACAGCCACATCACATTGGGGTGATGGTTTTTGGTTGTTTATTTCGGATTAAAAGAGACACCCGTAAGGGCGGGTTTATTTGATCTCAGTCACTTAGGGTGCGTTTTGGTCTGCCAAGGAACACTACCACGGGGTGGCTGTTCGGTGTGTTTGGTCATATTGGTCTCGACACGGGTCGACTCCTACTAGTAAATCAATGCCGTCAAAAGTGGTTACCAAATGGTTTTATGAAATCAACGTTTGTGAAAATAGTTTTGTGAAAAAATAGATTTTTGTGAAAACAGTTTGTCAAACTAGGCTTAGGCCCAACAAATTATTATTGCTTTGGTCTAAAGGGCCTAAAAGCCCAACAGTAATTAGTATGTTGGCTAGTCTTGGGCCGAAGCCCAATACGTTGTTAAAGAAAGCCCAATCTGTTTTGATTATTTTGATCAAGTCTTAATCTGTTGTGGGTTGTGTATAATTTTTGGGTGTGTATGATTTTATGCATTTGCGTTATCCATTTCCGTTACTAACTTAATCTTTATTTTGTTTTCATGATCGATGATGATTGGATGCTAATGGAGTTATACCGGGAATTTGTCACCAATTCGTTTTATTTGTAAAATTATTGTAATAGATTAGTTATTCGGAAAATCATTGTAACCGTTATTGGATTTACGATATTAGTGTAGGATTTATTGTATGATTTGATATAAGAGACGGAAAAATATATTAGACTCGTTGAGCTTAATATATTTGGACCCGAACGGACACAAATTATCCGATAAACCGAATCTAATAATTACGCGAATGATAACGATTTAAAACTTGTAATAAAACTTGTTTACAAATATTCACGTTAACTCGGGAACTTGATATAAACGGACGCGTTACGCCAAAATTTATAAAACCTTAAAACATTTATAAACTTATAAATATATCAAAGATGTAACACCCTAACCCGACAAGGGTAAAGATATCACAAATATATGGTTTCATATCAGAACAACATAGTATCCATAAACCAAAATAGCGGAAGTCAATACATAATCCAATAATAAGTCAACATGACTTATATCCAAATGAAAGGAAAATAAAAGAAGGACATAAGATCAATGCCCAAACAATGGCAACATAAAGTCTAAAGAAATTAAATGGTAGATAAGCTATAAGAACAAGCTCCACTCAAGTGCACTCAACCCCAAAGTCATGCCCAGCTCCTAGCTTAATTACCTGCCGCGGGAAAAGAAAACGCGGCTGAGCTAATAGAGCTCAGTGAACAGATATAACGTAACAAGCAGTAGCATATGAATAATACATGAGTAAATGAGAATGGAAGTATGAATACATGGCAAGAGTACATGGTAAGAATACATGGTATCATAAGGGAAAAGGACAAAGGTGCATGGTAAAGAAAGGTCAGTAATCCACTACGAGCCCATAACATGAAATCATAATCATAATCATAGCCATAAACATGTAGAGGGGAGACCTCTTAGTATCCTGTAAATATGAGGGGTGTCCTCATCATGGGTGGAGTAGCTAGCTCCCGGAGTGTGAAAGACGTGTATCGCACACACCATCAGTCACCATGAATAACATAACATAACATAACATAACATGTACATGAACAAATCTAGGATGCATCCATACGCCCCAGGTGGCCATAATCTGCCTCTACGTAAACATAACATGCAGGGACGGGATAGGTCATCACTCTCCTGCCCTAGAGTCATGCCATCGGTGCATCGACTGACATGGACATGAAACCCTCATGCCTAGTGAGTGGCTCGTAGTATCAAACTGAGGGTAAAGGTCAAGTATCATGAATCATGTTTTAAGTTTACTTGCATAGGTCAATATCATGTTTCATAAGTTCATAATCATGGTTCATAAGCATGGTTCATAAGCAAAGGTTCATAAGCAAAGGTTCATAAGCAAAGGTTCATAATCAAAGGTTCATAAGCAAAGGTTCATGAATGAAAGGTTCATAATCATAAAAGGTTCAATATCATGACGGTTCAATAATCGGAGTTCATGAATAAAGGGAACATGGCAAAGGTATAGGGAAACCCTAACATGAGTCATAATCAGAGAACGAAGGCCTCTTAATAAAGAAGCAGAATATCTGTACCTTATTGCTTGACAAGGATCACACTGAATAAGATGATAAAGAGCACAGGACTACTCCCTCTTCACACCTAGAGGAGTAAAGACATGATTACTAAAGATCCCATTTCCATATTAAGTAACTTTCTATTTTTAGCAGGTTTCCATTTTTAGAAAGTTTCCTTATTTAGTAAGTTTCCAAATTTAACAGATTTCTATATTGAGTAAGATTTAAGTATTATGATTTAGTTAAATCATTAATTTAGTCTCATTATGGGATTAGGGTTGGTTTTAGCAAGTTATAAAAGTTTAGGGTTAAATATGACAAGTTTACATAGTTTAGGGTTTTAATTGTAAATATATCAAATTAAAGGTCTAGAATGAAAATATCATGATTTACTTATTTAAATACCCCATTTATTCAGAATTACATCTTTATCCCCTTAAGTTCCATATTTTACATTTTAAACCCTTTATTTATAAAAGTTACAAAATAAACCCTGAAGTTACATAATTTACAATTTAATCCATATAATATCTTTAATTACACCATTAACCCTTAGATTTAATTATATACAGAATCTACCTTCTAATTTCATGCATGGTACGATTTAGCCCTTTAGTTTCCCATAATTACACATTTAGTCCCTATAATTATAAAACATATATATTAATTTGTAAATTCCAAATAACTACATATTAGCCCCCATAATTATCCAAACTTACACCAAACCATCATAACATTATAATTTACTCAAAATGACCTCAAGTTTCCAGTATTTACATTTTTAGTCCCTTGATTTAATTAAATTGCAATTCAAAATAACAATTATATATAATTACTCATTTAACCTTTTAAATACAAATTTTACACATAGACCCCTCATTTAACATTTTATACGAATTATAACATGTTCAAATAACTTACAAAAATTATCCCTTGAGTTTTTAGAATTACAAAACACACCCTTGGATTTAATTATTCAAATCGATATACATAAAATTAACAAAATCAAAACCCTAATTTCACTAATCATTACATCATCATTACCACATCATTTAAACACATCAATTTTCCAGATTTCATCATAAAATACCTAGGTCGAATTAGTTTTAGGGTTTTCCATAATTTCACTTTTATTTCTCTTTAGCCGATTTACAAACAATTTCCTCAATAATAGATTTAGGCCTCCACAATTCAAAGTAACATTTTTCTAGTGTTATATGATGATCATAGGTGCCATGAAAAATAATAACATGATCCATAAAATTCGCATGCATGCCTTTTGATTTTATATTCGATTCTAGGGTTTATATCACAATATTTTCCATACGATTTATCCATGATGCATGGGTTGTTTTTATCATTTTTCCCATGTTTTATTCGACATAAAGATCATAAGAAAATGGCCAATGAATTTTAGAGGTGTCGCAGAATTAATTTATGATTTACCTTGTTTACTAGCGCACGAAAGGAAATAATTCTCCAAAAAATAGAGATCGACCAAAAAAAGCTTCACCACTATTTTTCCTAGGTTGTACACGTTAGGAAGAGTGTTAGAAAAATGAGAAACAAGATTTGTGGTGATCGAGTGAATTAAAAACGAATTATACCTCCTTTGTGAGTCGCGATGGGAGAAAATTCACCACACTAGGATCGAGCAAAGAACACCTTCAAAATTATTTTTCCAGGACTCCTTAGAAGTAGATTGATCACAGAAAAATGCTTAGAGGATTTGTGGAAATCGTATGGAGGCTTAAAGGATTTTTTTGTGTGTTTTCTTCTTAATCGGCAATTAGGGTTTGGAATAAAATGTGTTGAATGGATTTAAAAAAATGAGTACCAGTCAAAGGGGAGGTTACATGGCCATAATTTCGGAATTTTGGTTAAGGAAAAATTAATGCATTGATTTACCATGTTTAATTCTCTTTAATTACCTTTAAATTACTTTTATTTAAATCATTATTTGAATTTAAATTACATTAGGCGCCCAAGGGCATTTTAGTAATTTTCATGGCTTGTATAAATGTTAAATGTAGTTGTTAAAATTATTTGGGATCATAACTTGTTCATTGCTAGAAGTTTGGAATTTATTTTGTGCTTTACATATATTTTATTTAGGTTTTAAATTCCCAGGGGCAATTTGGTCATTTTACATGTTATAGAATTTTAGGTATTACAACTTCTTCCCCACTAACAGAAAAATTTCGTCCTCGAAATTTGCAAGGACATAAGAAAGGAAACATGACAGAAACGAAACGGAACATACCAGATCAAAACATGAAATGAGGATAACTCGATCGTATTGACTCTTCGGTCTCCCAGGTTGCCTCGCGCGCTGGGTGATTCCGCCAAAGAATCTTTACAAAAGGAATGACTTTATTTCTCATAACGCGTTCCTGACGCTCTAGAACCGCTTCCGGTTCTTCAGATAAGGTCATATCAGGACGGATTTGATCAAACGGATAAGAAGCCACATGTAGAGGATGATAGTTGTATCCCCTCAAAAGAGATACATGAAATACATTATGAACATGAGCCAACTGAGGTGGTAAGGCTAGACGATACGATACTTCTCCGATACGCTCCAGAATTTCAAAAGGTCCAATAAACCGAGGGCTGAGCTTGCCCTTAATACCAAAACGTTTGACGCCTCGGAACGGAGATACTTTAAGAAATACCCGGTCGCCGACATTAAACTCTAGATCCCGACGGTGCTTATCCGCATAACTCTTTTGACGCGCTCGTGCCTCTTTCAATTTCTCCTTAGCCGTAGCAACCTTTTCATTTGTGACCTCAATCATCTCAGGTCCTTCAAGAAGACGTTCCCCTACTTCATTCCAACATACCGGTGCTCTGCACTTCCGCCCATATAACATCTCAAAAGGTGCCATATCAATGCTTGCGTGCCAACTGTTATTATAAGCGAACTCTACCAAGCACAAATAATCGTCCCAACTACCCGTCCATTCCAACGCACACGCCCGTAACATATCCTCTAATGTCTGGATGGTCCTCTCCGACTGACCATCAGTTTGGGGATGAAAAGCGGTACTGAATTTAAGACGAACACCCCAAACTTTATGTAATCCCTTCCAGAAGCGCGAAGTAAAACGAGGATCACGATCAGAAACGATAGAAGAAGGAGTGCCATGCAATCTAACAATCTCCTGCGTGAAAATTTCCGACAACTTACTAACACTGTAGCTCATACGGATGGGTAAGAAATGAGCGGATTTAGTTAGCCGATCAACGACCACCCAAATCGCATCATGTTTCCTACGAGTCAACGGTAAACCACAAACAAAATCCATAGATATTTCATCCCACTTCCACACTGGAATCTCCAAAGGCTGTAATAACCCACTAGCTCTCTGGTGTTCAATCTTGACCTGCTGACAGGTCATACATCTAGCTACAAACGATGCCACATCCTGTTTCATGCCGTTCCACCAGAAATGTTGCTTCAGATCCCGATACATCTTGGTAGAAACAGGATGGATAGAAAAAGGAGAACTATGAGCCTCAATCAACAAAGCCTCACGTAGATCAGAATCATTAGGAACACATAATCGATCCCCATACCATACAATACCACTATCGTCGACCCGAAACTCAGACTGCTTACCTTCCTCGACATTCTGCACAATAGCCCAGAGTTCACCATCGTCCTTCTGGGCTTCCTTAATCCTCAGCATCAAGTTTGATTCCACCTTCAAACTTGCCCAATAACCACTAACGCCCTTTACACATAGCTCAACCTCTAACCGCTCTAAGTCCTGAAGAATACGAGGCTCGATATTCATACTAGCAATCATACCCGATTTCCTGCTGAGTGCATCGGCAACAACATTCGCCTTGCCGGGATGATACTGGATATTAGTGTCGTAATCTTTCAGAAGCTCCAACCATCTCCTCTGCCTCATGTTGAGCTCCTTTTGGGTAAATATGTATTTGAGACTCTTATGATCCGTGAAGATATCACATGATTCACCGTATAAGTAATGTCTCCATATTTTCAACGCAAATACCACAACTGCCAACTCTAGATCATGAGTCGGATAATTTTCCTCATAGGGTTTTAATTGCCTTGAAGCATAGGCAATTACTTTCCCATTCTGCATAAGAACACAACCTAAACCCTTTTTGGAAGCATCACTATAAATTTGAAATCCTCCCGAACCCGTCGGTAAAGTCAAAATAGGTGCAGACACTAGTCGTCGTTTCAACTCCTCAAAGCTCTGCTCACGCTCATCCATCCACACAAACTTTTCACCTTTTCTCATCAACTGAGTCAACGGTAAAGCCAACTTCGAAAACCCTTCGACAAAACGTCGATAGTAGCCAGCTAAACCCAGAAAACTCCTGACTTCGGTTACCGTGGTAGGTCTTGGCCATTTTGTGATAGCCTCGACCTTAGCTGGATCCATGGTAATCCCATCTGCAGACACGACGTGACCAAGGAAAGCAACTCGGTCCAACCAGAACTCACACTTGGAAAATTTAGCGTATAATTTCTTGCTGCCTCAGAATACCCAAAACAGTACGTAAATGTTGCTCGTGCTCTTCCGCCGACTTAGAATATACCAGAATATCATCAATGAAAACGATGACGAATTTATCAAGAAATTCATGGAAAACCCGGTTCATTAAGTCCATAAACACTGCAGGAGCATTTGTTAACCCAAAAGGCATAACTAAAAACTCATAATGTCCATACCGGGTACGGAAAGCAGTCTTAGAAATGTCCTGCTCTTTAACCCGCAACTGGTGATAACCAGATCGCAAGTCAATTTTGGAGAATACTTTAGCTCCCTGCAACTGATCGAAACAAATCATCGATGCGAGGTAGCGGATAACGGTTTCGAATAGTGATGCGGTTTAACTCCCGGTAATCGATACACAACCGCATAGACCCATCTTTCTTCTTTACAAAAAGTACAGGAGCACCCCATGGTGACACACTTGGACGAATAAATCCACAGTCTAAAAGCTCTTCTAGCTGCTCCTTTAACTCCTTAAGTTCCACCGGTGCCATCCGGTACGGAGCCTTAGAGATAGGCTCAGCGCCGGGAATCAGATCGATACTAAATTCAACCTCTCTGGCCGGAGCAAGACCAGGAAGTTTTTCAGGGAAAACATCAGAAAATTCCCGAACAACATGAACAGTATTAATATCAGGACCCTCTACAGAAGAATCTTTAACAGAGGCCAAATAACCTTGGCAACCATGAGATATTAGAGTCCTTGCTTTCAAAGCAGAGATAATTTTCACAGATTTTAGAGAGCGTGTTTCATGAAAAACAAATTCAGGCTGAGTTAGATCACCAAAAATTACTTTTCGAGCATGACAGTCAATGGTGGCTCTATGAAAAGATAACCAATCCATGCCCAGGATAACGTCAAAATCAACCATGTCCAAAGGAAGCAGATTTGCCGAACGAATCCGGTCATCGAATCGTATAGGACAATTTACATATTCATGATCAATAAGAGTACTGAGTTTCATAGGAGTGGAGAGGGATACTTGATTACTTACTGGTGTTGGTAATATTTTAAGTTTCTTAACCAGATTTAGAGATATAATCGAGTGTGTAGCTCCAGTATCAAAAAGTGTGAAAATAGCGTGATCACCAATATATAAAACGCCCGTAATCGTACCTAAAGATTGTGCCGCCTGATCCCGAGTCATAGAATATACACGGCCAGTGTTAGGTGGAGGGGGAGGTTTCAAGTAGTTCCCGGTTTTCTCCGGGTTCTGCTTGGGACAATCTTTTACACGATGCTCTGTCGAACCACATCCAAAACAAGTCCCAGAAGCACGACGACAAGGTCCATTGTGGCGCTTGCCACACGTAGTACAAATAGGATAAGAATATGAACCCCCAGATGCACCTCCCTGAGAACTAGAACCCGGAGCCCTGCTCTGCTGATTACCCCTAACAGTCTGGTCTCTCCACTGTTTCTGACTGGTGTTGCGCCCCGAGCGATCATCTCCCTGCCTAGGAGTGAATCTGGAATCTTGCCCTCTAGTATCCGACCTCCTCTGATCATAGTTCCTGCCAGCCTGACCCTGATGGTCGTATCGTCGATCCCCCTGTCCACGAGAATCATAACTCCTGTCATTTCGGCCCCTAAAATCCCTGCTCTGACCCTGAGTCTGAATCCTATCCCCATCTCTGTTCCTCTTATACCCAGATCCCTGATGGAATATCTCGATATTGCGAGCTGCGTCGCAACATTCTGCCGGGTCTCGAAACTCATCATTAAGTATGCGGTCTAGTACCCACCTAATACAATAGCAAAAGAAAAAATGTATTAATGTCTATTGGTACCAACCATCAACTTAAATAGGTTACTAACCTCTTGAGTCCCCATTTGAATTGTCTAGCCTGCTGCTTAGCATCCCCAGCAAGCGGACCCACAAAACTCACTAATCTCTGAAACCGCTCCAGATACTGCCCAGCATTCTCAGAATCAAGCTGAGAGATAGTGTTGTACTCCCTAATGAATCTTTGCTGCTCGGAAACAGGGAAGTACCGATTATAGAACGTGGTACGGAAATCAGCCCATGAACAACCAAGAACATATGCATCACCACCCTTAGCTTCTTTGTGCGCTTTCCACCAGTTGAGCGCATCACCCTCTAGCTTGAACACAGCCAGACGAGTCTTGAACTCGTCCTCACAACCTAACACCTCGAACAGTTTCTCCATGTGGGTGATCCAGTCTTCTGCTGCATGAGGAGTAGCAGCAGAAGTGAAGGACAACGGCTTGAGTTTATTAAAACTCTCCAGCCACCCATTAATAGTAGTGGGTCGGCCCCCACCACCAGAAGAACTGCCAGCACCCCCAGATGGACCAGCTCCACCACTGATAAGCCGGTTGATCACCGCCTCAGTGTTAAGGCCCGGTAGCAGACTGGCAACGGCATTAGCCACCATAGCCTCCAGATTGGGAATTTCAGCATCTCCTCCACTGGTATATTCCTGGTGACGAGTGTTAACCATCTATAGAATTACGAAGACGATTAGCAAGGTGAAGCAAAAATATGACAGAGCAGAATAAAGATAAGAGTACGCGAAAGGAAAACTTAATGTCTACCCAATCCTCACAGGTCAAAGGCCTAAGCCAACGGGTTTCGGAAACCTGTCTCTGATACCATAAATTGTAACACCCCAACCCGACAAGGGTAAAGATATCACAAATATATGGTTTCATATCAGAACAACATAGTATCCATAAACCAAAATAGCGGAAGTCAATACATAATCCAATAATAAGTCAACATGACTTATATCCAAATGAAAGGAAAATAAAAGAAGGACATAAGATCAATGCCCAAACAATGGCAACATAAAGTCTAAAGAAATTAAATGGTAGATAAGCTATAAGAACAAGCTCCACTCAAGTGCACTCAACCCCAAAGTCATGCCCAGCTCCTAGCTTAATTACCTGCCGCGGGAAAAGAAAACGCGGCTGAGCTACTAGAGCTCAGTGAACAGATATAACGTAACAAGCAGTAGCATATGAATAATACATGAGTAAATGAGAATGGAAGTATGAATACATGGCAAGAGTACATGGTAAGAATACATGGTATCATAAGGGAAAAGGACAAAGGTGCATGGTAAAGAAAGGTCAGTAATCCACTACGAGCCCATAACATGAAATCATAATCATAATCATAGCCATAAACATGTAGAGGGGAGACCTCTTAGTATCCTGTAAATATGAGGGGTGTCCTCATCATGGGTGGAGTAGCTAGCTCCCGGAGTGTGAAAGACGTGTATCGCACACACCATCAGTCACCATGAATAACATAACATAACATAACATAACATAACATGTACATGAACAAATCTAGGATGCATCCATACGCCCCAGGTGGCCATAATCTGCCTCTACGTAAACATAACATGCAGGGACGGGATAGGTCATCACTCTCCTGCCCTAGAGTCATGCCATTGGTGCATCGACTGACATGGACATGAAACCCTCATGCCTAGTGAGTGGCTCGTAGTATCAAACTGAGGGTAAAGGTCAAGTATCATGAATCATGTTTTAAGTTTTACTTGCATAGGTCAATATCATGTTTCATAAGTTCATAATCATGGTTCATAAGCATGGTTCATAAGCAAAGGTTCATAAGCAAAGGTTCATAATCAAAGGTTCATAAGCAAAGGTTCATGAATGAAAGGTTCATAATCATAAAAGGTTCAATATCATGACGGTTCAATAATCGGAGTTCATGAATAAAGGGAACATGGCAAAGGTATAGGGAAACCCTAACATGAGTCATAATCAGAGAACGAAGGCCTCTTAATAAAGAAGCAGAATATCTGTACCTTATTGCTTGACAAGGATCACACTGAATAAGATGATAAAGAGCACAGGACTACTCCCTCTTCACACCTAGAGGAGTAAAGACATGATTACTAAAGATCCCATTTCCATATTAAGTAACTTTCTATTTTTAGCAGGTTTCCATTTTTAGAAAGTTTCCTTATTTAGTAAGTTTCCAAATTTAACAGATTTCTATATTGAGTAAGATTTAAGTATTATGATTTAGTTAAATCATTAATTTAGTCTCATTATGGGATTAGGGTTGGTTTTAGCAAGTTATAAAAGTTTAGGGTTAAATATGACAAGTTTACATAGTTTAGGGTTTTAATTGTAAATATATCAAATTAAAGGTCTAGAATGAAAATATCATGATTTACTTATTTAAATACCCCATTTATTCAGAATTACATCTTTATCCCCTTAAGTTCCATATTTTACATTTTAAACCCTTTATTTATAAAAGTTACAAAATAAACCCTGAAGTTACATAATTTACAATTTAATCCATATAATATCTTTAATTACACCATTAACCCTTAGATTTAATTATATACAGAATCTACCTTCTAATTTCATGCATGGTACGATTTAGCCCTTTAGTTTCCCATAATTACACATTTAGTCCCTATAATTATAAAACATATATATTAATTTGTAAATTCCAAATAACTACATATTACCCCCATAATTATCCAAACTTACACCAAACCATCATAACATTATAATTTACTCAAAATGACCTCAAGTTTCCAGTATTTACATTTTTAGTCCCTTGATTTAATTAAATTGCAATTCAAAATAACAATTATATATAATTACTCATTTAACCTTTTAAATACAAATTTTACACATAGACCCCTCATTTAACATTTTATACGAATTATAACATGTTCAAATAACTTACAAAAATTATCCCTTGAGTTTTTAGAATTACAAAACACACCCTTGGATTTAATTATTCAAATCGATATACATAAAATTAACAAAATCAAAACCCTAATTTCACTAATCATTACATCATCATTACCACATCATTTAAACACATCAATTTTCCAGATTTCATCATAAAATACCTAGGTCGAATTAGTTTTAGGGTTTTCCATAATTTCACTTTTATTTCTCTTTAGCCGATTTACAAACAATTTCCTCAATAATAGATTTAGGCCTCCACAATTCAAAGTAACATTTTTATAGTGTTATATGATGATCATAGGTGCCATGAAAAATAATAACATGATCCATAAAATTCGCATGCATGCCTTTTGATTTTATATTCGATTCTAGGGTTTATATCACAATATTTTCCATACGATTTATCCATGATGCATGGGTTGTTTTTATCATTTTTCCCAGGTTTTATTCGACATAAAGATCATAAGAAAAATGGCCAACGAATTTTAGAGGTGTCGCAGAATTAATTTATGATTTACCTTGTTTACTAGCGCACGAAAGGAAATAATTCTCCAAAAAATAGAGATCGACCAAACAAAGCTTCACCACTATTTTTCCTAGGTTGTACACGTTAGGAAGAGTGTTAGAAAAATGAGAAACAAGATTTGTGGTGATCGAGTGAATTAAAAACGAATTATACCTCCTTTGTGAGTCGCGATGGGAGAAAATTCACCACACTAGGATCGAGCAAAGAACACCTTCAAAATTATTTTTCCAGGACTCCTTAGAAGTAGATTGATCACAGAAAAATGCTTAGAGGATTTGTGGAAATCGTATGGAGGCTTAAAGGATTTTTTTGTGTGTTTTCTTCTTAATCGGCAATTAGGGTTTGGAATAAAATGTGTTGAATGGATTTAAAAAAATGAGTACCAGTCAAAGGGGAGGTTACATGGCCATAATTTCGGAATTTTGGTTAAGGAAAAATTAATGCATTGATTTACCATGTTTAATTCTCTTTAATTACCTTTAAATTACTTTTATTTAAATCATTATTTGAATTTAAATTACATTAGGCGCCCAAGGGCATTTTAGTAATTTTCATGGCTTGTATAAATGTTAAATGTAGTTGTTAAAATTATTTGGGATCATAACTTGTTCATTGCTAGAAGTTTGGAATTTATTTTGTGCTTTACATATATTTTATTTAGGTTTTAAATTCCCAGGGGCAATTTGGTCATTTTACATGTTATAGAATTTTAGGTATTACAACTTCTTCCCCACTAACAGAAAAATTTCGTCCTCGAAATTTGCAAGGACATAAGAAAGGAAACATGACAGAAACGAAACGGAACATACCAGATCAAAACATGAAATGAGGATAACTCGATCGTATTGACTCTTCGGTCTCCCAGGTTGCCTCGCGCGCTGGGTGATTCCGCCAAAGAATCTTTACAAAAGGAATGACTTTATTTCTCATAACGCGTTCCTGACGCTCTAGAACCGCTTCCGGTTCTTCAGATAAGGTCATATCAGGACGGATTTGATCAAACGGATAAGAAGCCACATGTAGAGGATGATAGTTGTATCCCCTCAAAAGAGATACATGAAATACATTATGAACATGAGCCAACTGAGGTGGTAAGGCTAGACGATACGATACTTCTCCGATACGCTCCAGAATTTCAAAAGGTCCAATAAACCGAGGGCTGAGCTTGCCCTTAATACCAAAACGTTTGACGCCTCGGAACGGAGATACTTTAAGAAATACCCGGTCACCGACATTAAACTCTAGATCCCGACGGTGTTTATCCGCATAACTCTTTTGACACGCTCGTGCCTCTTTCAATTTTTCCTTAGCCGTGGCAACCTTTTCATTGGTGACCTCAATCATCTCAGGTCCTTCAAGAAGACGTTCCCCTACTTCATTCCAACATACCGGTGCTCTGCACTTCCGCCCATATAACATCTCAAAAGGTGCCATATCAATGCTTGCGTGCCAACTGTTATTATAAGCGAACTCTACCAAGCACAAATAATCGTCCCAACTACCCGTCCATTCCAACGCACACGCCCGTAACATATCCTCTAATGTCTGGATGGTCCTCTCCGACTGACCATCAGTTTGGGGATGAAAAGCGGTACTGAATTTAAGACGAACACCCCAAACTTTATGTAATCCCTTCCAGAAGCGCGAAGTAAAACGAGGATCACGATCAGAAACGATAGAAGAAGGAGTGCCATGCAATCTAACAATCTCCTGCGTGAAAATTTCCGACAACTTACTAACACTGTAGCTCATACGGATGGGTAAGAAATGAGCGGATTTAGTTAGCCGATCAACGACCACCCAAATCGCATCATGTTTCCTACGAGTCAACGGTAAACCACAAACAAAATCCATAGATATTTCATCCCACTTCCACACTGGAATCTCCAAAGGCTGTAATAACCCACTAGCTCTCTGGTGTTCAATCTTGACCTGCTGACAGGTCATACATCTAGCTACAAACGATGCCACATCCTGTTTCATGCCGTTCCACCAGAAATGTTGCTTCAGATCCCGATACATCTTGGTAGAAACAGGATGGATAGAAAAAGGAGAACTATGAGCCTCAATCAACAAAGCCTCACGTAGATCAGAATCATTAGGAACACATAATCGATCCCCATACCATACAATACCACTATCGTCGACCCGAAACTCAGACTGCTTACCTTCCTCGACATTCTGCACAATAGCCCAGAGTTCACCATCGTCCTTCTGGGCTTCCTTAATCCTCAGCATCAAGTTTGATTCCACCTTCAAACTTGCCCAATAACCACTAACGCCCTTTACACATAGCTCAACCTCTAACCGCTCTAAGTCCTGAAGAATACGAGGCTCGATATTCATACTAGCAATCATACCCGATTTCCTGCTGAGTGCATCGGCAACAACATTCGCCTTGCCGGGATGATACTGGATATTAGTGTCGTAATCTTTCAGAAGCTCCAACCATCTCCTCTGCCTCATGTTGAGCTCCTTTTGGGTAAATATGTATTTGAGACTCTTATGATCCGTGAAGATATCACATGATTCACCGTATAAGTAATGTCTCCATATTTTCAACGCAAATACCACAACTGCCAACTCTAGATCATGAGTCGGATAATTTTCCTCATAGGGTTTTAATTGCCTTGAAGCATAGGCAATTACTTTCCCATTCTGCATAAGAACACAACCTAAACCCTTTTTGGAAGCATCACTATAAATTTGAAATCCTCCCGAACCCGTCGGTAAAGTCAAAATAGGTGCAGACACTAGTCGTCGTTTCAACTCCTCAAAGCTCTGCTCACGCTCATCCATCCACACAAACTTTTCACCTTTTCTCATCAACTGAGTCAACGGTAAAGCCAACTTCGAAAACCCTTCGACAAAACGTCGATAGTAGCCAGCTAAACCCAGAAAACTCCTGACTTCGGTTACCGTGGTAGGTCTTGGCCATTTTGTGATAGCCTCGACCTTAGCTGGATCCATGGTAATCCCATCTGCAGACACGACGTGACCAAGGAAAGCAACTCGGTCCAACCAGAACTCACACTTGGAAAATTTAGCGTATAATTTCTGCTGCCTCAGAATACCCAAAACAGTACGTAAATGTTGCTCGTGCTCTTCCGCCGACTTAGAATATACCAGAATATCATCAATGAAAACGATGACGAATTTATCAAGAAATTCATGGAAAACCCGGTTCATTAAGTCCATAAACACTGCAGGAGCATTTGTTAACCCAAAAGGCATAACTAAAAACTCATAATGTCCATACCGGGTACGGAAAGCAGTCTTAGAAATGTCCTGCTCTTTAACCCGCAACTGGTGATAACCAGATCGCAAGTCAATTTTGGAGAATACTTTAGCTCCCTGCAACTGATCGAACAAATCATCGATGCGAGGTAGCGGATAACGGTTTCGAATAGTGATGCGGTTTAACTCCCGGTAATCGATACACAACCGCATAGACCCATCTTTCTTCTTTACAAAAAGTACAGGAGCACCCCATGGTGACACACTTGGACGAATAAATCCACAGTCTAAAAGCTCTTCTAGCTGCTCCTTTAACTCCTTAAGTTCCACCGGTGCCATCCGGTACGGAGCCTTAGAGATAGGCTCAGCGCCGGGAATCAGATCGATACTAAATTCAACCTCTCTGGCCGGAGCAAGACCAGGAAGTTTTTCAGGGAAAACATCAGAAAATTCCCGAACAACATGAACAGTATTAATATCAGGACCCTCTACAGAAGAATCTTTAACAGAGGCCAAATAACCTTGGCAACCATGAGATATTAGAGTCCTTGCTTTCAAAGCAGAGATAATTTTCACAGATTTTAGAGAGCGTGTTTCATGAAAAACAAATTCAGGCTGAGTTAGATCACCAAAAATTACTTTTCGAGCATGACAGTCAATGGTGGCTCTATGAAAAGATAACCAATCCATGCCCAGGATAACGTCAAAATCAACCATGTCCAAAGGAAGCAGATTTGCCGAACGAATCCGGTCATCGAATCGTATAGGACAATTTACATATTCATGATCAATAAGAGTACTGAGTTTCATAGGAGTGGAGAGGGATACTTGATTACTTACTGGTGTTGGTAATATTTTAAGTTTCTTAACCAGATTTAGAGATATAATCGAGTGTGTAGCTCCAGTATCAAAAAGTGTGAAAATAGCGTGATCACCAATATATAAAACGCCCGTAATCGTACCTAAAGATTGTGCCGCCTGATCCCGAGTCATAGAATATACACGGCCAGTGTTAGGTGGAGGGGGAGGTTTCAAGTAGTTCCCGGTTTTCTCCGGGTTCTGCTTGGGACAATCTTTTACACGATGCTCTGTCGAACCACATCCAAAACAAGTCCCAGAAGCACGACGACAAGGTCCATTGTGGCGCTTGCCACACGTAGTACAAATAGGATAAGAATATGAACCCCCAGATGCACCTCCCTGAGAACTAGAACCCGGAGCCCTGCTCTGCTGATTACCCCTAACAGTCTGGTCTCTCCACTGTTTCTGACTGGTGTTGCGCCCCGAGCGATCATCTCCCTGCCTAGGAGTGAATCTGGAATCTTGCCCTCTAGTATCCGACCTCCTCTGATCATAGTTCCTGCCAGCCTGACCCTGATGGTCGTATCGTCGATCCCCCTGTCCACGAGAATCATAACTCCTGTCATTTCGGCCCCTAAAATCCCTGCTCTGACCCTGAGTCTGAATCCTATCCCCATCTCTGTTCCTCTTATACCCAGATCCCTGATGGAATATCTCGATATTGCGAGCTGCGTCGCAACATTCTGCCGGGTCTCGAAACTCATCATTAAGTATGCGGTCTAGTACCCACCTAATACAATAGCAAAAGAAAAAATGTATTAATGTCTATTGGTACCAACCATCAACTTAAATAGGTTACTAACCTCTTGAGTCCCCATTTGAATTGTCTAGCCTGCTGCTTAGCATCCCCAGCAAGCGGACCCACAAAACTCACTAATCTCTGAAACCGCTCCAGATACTGCCCAGCATTCTCAGAATCAAGCTGAGAGATAGTGTTGTACTCCCTAATGAATCTTTGCTGCTCGGAAACAGGGAAGTACCGATTATAGAACGTGGTACGGAAATCAGCCCATGAACAACCAAGAACATATGCATCACCACCCTTAGCTTCTTTGTGCGCTTTCCACCAGTTGAGCGCATCACCCTCTAGCTTGAACACAGCCAGACGAGTCTTGAACTCGTCCTCACAACCTAACACCTCGAACAGTTTCTCCATGTGGGTGATCCAGTCTTCTGCTGCATGAGGAGTAGCAGCAGAAGTGAAGGACAACGGCTTGAGTTTATTAAAACTCTCCAGCCACCCATTAATAGTAGTGGGTCGGCCCCCACCACCAGAAGAACTGCCAGCACCCCCAGATGGACCAGCTCCACCACTGATAAGCCGGTTGATCACCGCCTCAGTGTTAAGGCCCGGTAGCAGACTGGCAACGGCATTAGCCACCATAGCCTCCAGATTGGGAATTTCAGCATCTCCTCCACTGGTATATTCCTGGTGACGAGTGTTAACCATCTATAGAATTACGAAGACGATTAGCAAGGTGAAGCAAAAATATGACAGAGCAGAATAAAGATAAGAGTACGCGAAAGGAAAACTTAATGTCTACCCAATCCTCACAGGTCAAAGGCCTAAGCCAACGGGTTTCGGAAACCTGTCTCTGATACCATAAATTGTAACACCCCAACCCGACAAG
The DNA here is from genome assembly GCA_021014915.2 of Artemisia tridentata subsp. tridentata. Lineage (NCBI taxonomy): Eukaryota > Viridiplantae > Streptophyta > Magnoliopsida > Asterales > Asteraceae > Artemisia > Artemisia tridentata. The sequence continues at coordinate 318,916,996 of CP139502.1, forward strand.
GGTAAAGATATCACAAATATATGGTTTCATATCAGAACAACATAGTATCCATAAACCAAAATAGCGGAAGTCAATACATAATCCAATAATAAGTCAACATGACTTATATCCAAATGAAAGGAAAATAAAAGAAGGACATAAGATCAATGCCCAAACAATGGCAACATAAAGTCTAAAGAAATTAAATGGTAGATAAGCTATAAGAACAAGCTCCACTCAAGTGCACTCAACCCCAAAGTCATGCCCAGCTCCTAGCTTAATTACCTGCCGCGGGAAAAGAAAACGCGGCTGAGCTACTAGAGCTCAGTGAACAGATATAACGTAACAAGCAGTAGCATATGAATAATACATGAGTAAATGAGAATGGAAGTATGAATACATGGCAAGAGTACATGGTAAGAATACATGGTATCATAAGGGAAAAGGACAAAGGTGCATGGTAAAGAAAGGTCAGTAATCCACTACGAGCCCATAACATGAAATCATAATCATAATCATAGCCATAAACATGTAGAGGGGAGACCTCTTAGTATCCTGTAAATATGAGGGGTGTCCTCATCATGGGTGGAGTAGCTAGCTCCCGGAGTGTGAAAGACGTGTATCGCACACACCATCAGTCACCATGAATAACATAACATAACATAACATAACATAACATGTACATGAACAAATCTAGGATGCATCCATACGCCCCAGGTGGCCATAATCTGCCTCTACGTAAACATAACATGCAGGGACGGGATAGGTCATCACTCTCCTGCCCTAGAGTCATGCCATTGGTGCATCGACTGACATGGACATGAAACCCTCATGCCTAGTGAGTGGCTCGTAGTATCAAACTGAGGGTAAAGGTCAAGTATCATGAATCATGTTTTAAGTTTACTTGCATAGGTCAATATCATGTTTCATAAGTTCATAATCATGGTTCATAAGCATGGTTCATAAGCAAAGGTTCATAAGCAAAGGTTCATAATCAAAGGTTCATAAGCAAAGGTTCATGAATGAAAGGTTCATAATCATAAAAGGTTCAATATCATGACGGTTCAATAATCGGAGTTCATGAATAAAGGGAACATGGCAAAGGTATAGGGAAACCCTAACATGAGTCATAATCAGAGAACGAAGGCCTCTTAATAAAGAAGCAGAATATCTGTACCTTATTGCTTGACAAGGATCACACTGAATAAGATGATAAAGAGCACAGGACTACTCCCTCTTCACACCTAGAGGAGTAAAGACATGATTACTAAAGATCCCATTTCCATATTAAGTAACTTTCTATTTTTAGCAGGTTTCCATTTTTAGAAAGTTTCCTTATTTAGTAAGTTTCCAAATTTAACAGATTTCTATATTGAGTAAGATTTAAGTATTATGATTTAGTTAAATCATTAATTTAGTCTCATTATGGGATTAGGGTTGGTTTTAGCAAGTTATAAAAGTTTAGGGTTAAATATGACAAGTTTACATAGTTTAGGGTTTTAATTGTAAATATATCAAATTAAAGGTCTAGAATGAAAATATCATGATTTACTTATTTAAATACCCCATTTATTCAGAATTACATCTTTAGCCCCTTAAGTTCCATATTTTACATTTTAAACCCTTTATTTATAAAAGTTACAAAATAAACCCTGAAGTTACATAATATACAATTTAATCCATATAATATCTTTAATTACACCATTAACCCTTAGATTTAATTATATACAGAATCTACCTTCTAATTTCATGCATGGTATGATTTAGCCCTTTAGTTTCCCATAATTACACATTTAGTCCCTATAATTATAAAACATATATATTAATTTGTAAATTCCAAATAACTACATATTAGCCCCCATAATTATCCAAACTTACACCAAACCATCATAACATTATAATTTACTCAAAATGACCTCAAGTTTCCAGTATTTACATTTTTAGTCCCTTGATTTAATTAAATTGCAATTCGAAATAACAATTATATATAATTACTCATTTAACCTTTTAAATACAAATTTTACACATAGACCCCTCATTTAACATTTTATACGAATTATAACATGTTCAAATAACTTACAAAAATTATCCCTTGAGTTTTTAGAATTACAAAACACACCCTTGGATTTAATTATTCAAATCGATATACATAAAATTAACAAAATCAAAACCCTAATTTCACTAATCATTACATCATCATTACCACATCATTTAAACACATCAATTTTCCAGATTTCATCATAAAATACCTAGGTCGAATTAGTTTTAGGGTTTTCCATAATTTCACTTTTATTTCTCTTTAGCCGATTTACAAACAATTTCCTCAATAATAGATTTAGGCCTCCACAATTCAAAGTAACATTTTTCTAGTGTTATATGATGATCATAGGTGCCATGAAAAATAATAACATGATCCATAAAATTCGCATGCATGCCTTTTGATTTTATATTCGATTCTAGGGTTTATATCACAATATTTTCCATACGATTTATCCATGATGCATGGGTTGTTTTTATCATTTTTCCCAGGTTTTATTCGACATAAAGATCATAAGAAAAATGGCCAACGAATTTTAGAGGTGTCGCAGAATTAATTTATGATTTACCTTGTTTACTAGCGCACGAAAGGAATAATTCTCCAAAAAATAGAGATCGACCAAACAAAGCTTCACCACTATTTTTCCTAGGTTGTACACGTTAGGAAGAGTGTTAGAAAAATGAGAAACAAGATTTGTGGTGATCGAGTGAATTAAAAACGAATTATACCTCCTTTGTGAGTCGCGATGGGAGAAAATTCACCACACTAGGATCGAGCAAAGAACACCTTCAAAATTATTTTTCCAGGACTCCTTAGAAGTAAATTGATCACAGAAAAATGCTTATAGGATTTTTGGAAATCGTATGGAGGCTTAAAGGATTTTTTTGTGTGTTTTCTTCTTAATCGGCAATTAGGGTTTGGAATAAAATGTGTTGAATGGATTTAATAAAATGAGGACCGGTCAAAGGGGAGGTTACATGGCCATAATTTCGGAATTTTGGTTAAGGAAAAATTAATGCATTGATTTACCATGTTTAATTCTCTTTAATTACCTTTAAATTACTTTTATTTAAATCATTATTTGAATTTAAATTACATTAGGCGCCCAAGGGCATTTTAGTAATTTTCATGGCTTGTATAAATGTTAAATGTAGTTGTTAAAATTATTTGGGATCATAACTTGTTCATTGCTAGAAGTTTGGAATTTATTTTGTGCTTTACATATATTTTATTTAGGTTTTAAATTCCCAGGGGCAATTTGGTCATTTTACATGTTATAGAATTTTAGGTATTACAAAAGATCTTATAACTTTATACAAAACGACTTTATCAAAATCTATACAAAGTTACATTTTAGGATACGGGGTAAACATCCAACTCATTCATCGACTTATCTTTAGTCTTATATTCATTCGATATCGTTCATTCTTGATTCTATTCATTTTGGCGTGAGTTACTATTTAATTGTACATTTTACAACTCCTACACGAGAACGTTTTACTTTTTTTCTCCATTCTTTTCTTGTTGTTTAATTGTTATTCCCCGACTTTTATCGTCTTAGCATGAGCTACACATGGATTTATATATTTTTCTAAACGCCACACAAGATACAAATAAGTACTTCTTTTCATCGTCATTGAAACTAAATCTTTTCAATCAGCAACACGAGTATTCCACGAGAACGAAAAATACTTTATCTTTTGAAGACTCCTTTACTTTACGAAACATAATCTGAGGTAACTATATACTTATTAGGTTGTGTCGATCCAGTGCTGTTGTGCTTATACTTCCTGAATGCCGTTGTGTTTTACTACTTGATGCTAGTTGTGATATCTTGCATTGCTGCATATTGAGGTGAGTTCATAGCCCCACTCTTATTTATCTTAACTATTTTGTAAACTACTTGGGGTGAGATACATGCTACTGTTTTTACTATGATCACAATTATTTGAAAACTGTACTTTGAACTGAAAACTTTACTGAACGTTTTGTTAGCACTAAGTACCACTATTGCCACAATCAAATCCCTTGATCATGCATCATTAATCACTTGCGAGTGAGCGCGAATATAGATTATAGGCCTATAAGAATGACTAACCCGCCATGTTGACCAAGGACGGCAACATGTGATGTGCTATATTCGAGTTACCTAAGTATTTAACAAAATGCCTACTTGAGGGAAAATGTTATTATAATTTCACGGTTACTGTCGACTTACATCAAGGTTATTGATGCCGGTTAACGTTTTGCGTGTCATGAGCTTAGTGCAATGGTAATTACTGAACTTGCGGGTGTATAACAATGTAACCCACTTTCTCTTAAACTTGAAATCTTGTGATCAACTACTTTACTTTTAAACCTATGAATTCACTCAACCTTTGTGTTGACTTTTAGCATGCTTTATCTTAGGTGTTAGATTTTACCGCTGCGTAACTTACTTTTGGAGGAGCTTGGCGAAGGGCATGGCATAGTCTTAGATGACTCTAAAAACTATTTGGGACCGTTTTAGTTCTTTTACTGACCTGTACTTTCCGCATTACTTTTGAAAGATATAAATTGAATGTTTTTAATTTATGAAATCTCTTCTAAAACGGTTGAAGTAAAACCGTTCTTTGTACCTTGTGTTGTGATAACTGTTGAGTAGCACCCCACGACCTGTATGCTTCCACTGTACCAATTTGGGGGTGTTACAGAATGGTATCAGAGACACTGGTTATAGAGAACTGGGTATTTTTAAAAACCTAGACTATAACTATTTTTACAAAAACTTAACCCTATGACCATCACGTGTATGCCTGCCAAGCCAATGCCTCGCTTGTAATTTTGTTTGATGACATACTTGATGAGATATTTAATGATATATTCGATGAGATGTGTGCCTTGTTATTGGATAATTTATATTCCCTTATTTTTACTATTCATTATAAGTATTTTCCACATACTTACGCCGATGCACCGAACCTATCACGGAGTTACGCTATTTCCTTGCGTAAACACATTATTTGATTTCGAGTTTGAATACTCGTCGTGGTTTTTTTTTTAAAACGGCTTTAAAAGTAAGGGACATAGTACTAGTGTAACTAAGTTGAGTATTTCAAAATTCATTGAACCTCGGTTGAAGATAGACTGATCACTTGTATTCAACCAGGAATAGTAGGGGCATGGCCTGATCACCTATGTCTCAGAAATGAATTTTGCGATACTGAGAGTAGTTATAACATAATTATGTTCGGGCTGATTTTCTATTTGATTTTGAGAATGGTAAAGTTCATATGAACACGAGCACCGAATATCACGAAGGTTTATCCCTACACACGACGCACCGACATCGCAACACTTCATGAATCGTAATACTCTTCGAATCGCCATACTTCTCCACCTATATGGAATTTTTATTCGTCGCCGTTTGATTATCTTCGCATCGGGTCGGGTTAGAACCGATCGGTCGCCGTTTTGAATTCGAGCTATTTATTTTAACTTGTCCGATATTGTAATAAGCACATTTGAGTTTATTAGAGTGTGTGGATTTGGTTTTCGCTTTGTTTCAAATTTGGATTGCTTGATTTCTCAATTTTAGGTCTCGTTGTGAGTTTGAAATTCTTTCTTTAAGCCTTGTTTTGTTTTTGGTTATGTTACAGTCATCACTACCCCAAACCTTACACTCAATGGATGAACAAGGTTAGATCACTAGTCATCTAATAATGACCCTTCCATAGCACTTGTAGGATGAATCTCTTGATGGAAGTAAAACAACAAAATAACCAATGAATCTTTGCCAAGACCTAGAAAACCTACAATAGGTCAATTTGTAACCCAGTAGAAGCCTTAGGAACTTATGTAGCAACCCGAGCCACTATTTTTGGAAAAGATACCTAACCCTTCACTTAACCCTCGGGAATACCAGTGGTCTATTTTCCTACCCCCTTAAAAAGCAATAAGCTGCAATACATTATTTTACGAAATACATATATAAATTGATACGATATTTTGAAAAAGGCATTTCGAGAAAACAATTTTTGGATACGTTATTTTGGGTACACTATTTCGACATACTATTTTGAATACTGTCTTGGACGGTCAATATTGGTTTCACTATTTTGAAGATGTATTGTATTGATGTACTATTTTGAGAACTGTTTTGGATACACTATTGTGAGCACACTATTTTGAAATACACTATTTTGGACATATTATTTTGGAAACACAATTTTAGAAAACTATTAGAAGGCTATTTTGAAAACAGAATTACTCTGGTATTGCCCTAGGCCATTATGTCACATACCTTGTTTCCACCTACCTCTCAATTTGTAAAGAAGTATGAATACACCGCATTATAAGCCAATGAGTTGGACGACATCATTAGTTGCCTTAGGAAGCAACCCGTCAATCGAAATGGACACATTAGTGGTTTAGTTGTATGAATTGGACCTTGGAGACTATATGTGAGATAATGGTACTCATGAGAAAGCAGTAACCTTAAGTTGTAAGTAGAGTTGTTTGTATTGACCATGATAACGACGTTCGCCCTAGCGTTCATGTTCCGACGACGGTATTGAATTAGATAATTCGAATTCTGTTGGTCAGGATTTTGTACAAACCATGGATCATTAACCATTTATACCGAAGGATCATAAACCATTTCACACCTTTACCCTTTAACCATGGATCTAAGCTATTTACCTTTTAACAACCACTCTACTACATCCATTTTATTTAGTTAAAGCAAACGCCATAGAGTATATGAAACCTACTTATTATATTTACACACTTTCTATGTGATTACACTTTTCACTATAGTCTACATTCATTAATCCTCGTTAACTATTTTCAACACTTTTACTTTTACCCCTTTTTGTCTACTCAACTCTTTCCACACTTAAACTTTAGCCGGGTTTTCAACTATAGCACACTCATTAGCATTCATTTATCCTTTTTTACACATCTTAAACATGTTTTACTTTTCAAACACTTTCGTTTTTAATAGTCACCACTAATGGGGCATATTAGCCGCGATATAAATAATTTCAAATCATTACCTTAACTTCGTACATACTTATCTCATTCTCACTTACATTCGTAACTTACCGCATTTTACTCTCATATTTTGACTCATCTCATTTTGGTTATTTACGCACTTAAGCAATACAGTTTTATTCCAACTTCTACGTACCATCATACTTTGTTGGGAATACGTTTTATTATTATCAAGTGTCGGTCATTAGTTTTGTAATAGGTTGCTATATTATTTAGTCTCATATGTTTGTCTATTTAGACTTAAATCCATGGGCCTTGTGTTTAAGCCCATTCATATGAAATGAAGGATACTAGGGGTGTTGCCTTAGTCCTTCCCTATATATATCACATGTAAGACAACATTATAGTTGCTGGTTATTTTCATTACCTATACTAAACCTTTATTCATCTATTTCTCGTATTGAAGTAATCATCCATCTATCATCTCTATCTGATTTCTATACTTGTGTGTTTACATTATGGTGACCTAACAAGTGGTATCAATCGCTAGAAGAACGTTTGAAGTGTTTTGTGTTGATTTTTGAACCAAAAAGTTTTCTTTTATATACTCGTTATTTTAGTGTTTGATTTTTTCTTGTTTATTTCTTGGGTTTTAGCACTCTTTTGATTACAAAATAGTATTACAAACTTTTTTATAACAAGAAAGTTTCAAATCTTATGGCTACAAGTAAAGTTTTTTTTATTCGTACCTTTATGTTCTACCAAATTTCGAAATCACAAAAACTTTGTTAAAAACATTAAAGCTTGCAACTTTCGTTCAGATTTAGTGTTTTTAAGGTTAGTTGTACAAGAATCTTGGATTTAATATCAGCTTTTAGTGTGCTTTAATCATTTTCAAAAAACTGTCAAAGTTTCTAAATCGCAATACCCTAAAGTTTCGAGATCACTACACAAGCATCATCTTAAGGATATTTGGTTTACTCAGTGTTTATCTTTCTTGTATAAGTTAGAAAAACACTTCGACACTTGGGAATCTTTCTAATTTGTATAAATTAGAAAGTTTGTGAAAGTTTCGAAATATTAAAGTTTCTAAATAACTTTAAGTTTCGAAATCATAAAAGTTTCGAAATTAGGAGTTAACCAAACTTTCAAAATCAGGAGTTCATCAAAGTTTCGAAATCAGGAGTTAACCAATGTTTCGAAATCAGTAGTTCATCAAAGTTTCGAGATAAGCACTTCTTCAAAGTTTTGAAATAGATCATCACTACAACTAACTTCATAACCATCTACAAGATCCATCATCTACACAAGTGTAAAAATGTCTCAACTACCATACTTCAACTATTTTCATCAACAACAGCAGTATCCTCAACAACAGTTGTATCCTCAACAACAACTATTCATGCAACAACATCAATTCTTTCCACAGCAAAAATTCCCTCAACAACAACCATACCCTATACCACAACAACCAATGCGATCATTCATTATTTCTGCAAAACAACCACATTGGTTTGATCAAATGTGTGAAGCTATCAGCAGCCAACAATCGAGACATGAAGCTGGATCACTTGACACACCACCAATGCTCACTCCTGGAAATTATGTTCAATGGGCAAGTCGAGTCTTAAGGTTCATTGAACTCAAGAAACCACATGGAAAATATATGAAAAAAGTTATTCTTGAAGGTCCTTTCCAAATGACAACTACAATGGTTCAAGGAAATGCAACGGCTACTCCTCCAAGACCTGACACTGTCATCACTGTTCCCGAGAATCAACTTACTGCAGAGCAAATACTTCATCGTGAAGGAAATGAACTTGCAACGTCATATATTCTTCAGGGAATACCTAATCCGATTTTCTTGAAGCATTGATGCTTAGAAAACTGCTAAGGACATGTGGGAACACATTCATCTCTTAATGGAAGGCACTAAATTGTACCAAGAAGACATGAAATCCAAACTTTACCTCGAATACACAATGTTCATGATTAAACCAGGGGAGTCACTAGAGTCTTATTACCATCGGTTCACAAACATCATCAATGATTTGGACAGACTCAACATTGTTTTACCAAAGATTGCCATCAACACTAAGTTTATAAATTGTCTTGGTCCAGATTGGCAAAAATATGTCATGTTTATTGGCCAAGCCAAAAATCTTCACAATGCGTCATATGGTTTGTTGTATGACTATTTGAAGGACCATCATTATGAAGTTGATAAAGATTGATCTCTTCGTGGCAATTATTCACCTTCTACACCTCCAAATTCATTGGCACTGATAGCTCAATCTCACTTTGCTCCACCTCCACAGTCAAACCATGCTTATGTCCAACAACATCAACATCACTTTACTTACCCTCAAAAAACCCTATCAACCCAACTTATTCCATATGAGTCAACACAGCAAACGACTGACAATTAACTTGCACTACTAGAAAAAGGGCTTTCCTTGACTCCAGATGCGAGTCAAGAAGAGACCTTATGACGCGCACATTGGAGTCAAGGAAAGACCCGTCATAAATCTTCATGACTCGCATATGTGCGTCATCCCTCTATGACGCGCATTTATGACCCACGTTTTATGACTCTCCTTTTTGCGAGTCATAACCTAATTTTTTTTTTAAAAAAAATTAATTTTTTTTCAGTTCCTAATTTTCTATTAAATGACAATTAAAAACCTGATAATACAAAATTAAAAACACAAATATCAAAATTAACACCAAGAAACAAGCTCCAACATCAACTGTCTTGTAAGTCATTACAATAAAACTATCGAATACATAGATTTCAGATTTCTGACCAAGTCGTTCACAAACTAAAACTCAAAACTAGAAAGAGATATACACACTTAAGTACCTAAATCTCCTCCTTCATAGCTACCAAATTACGCCTTGATAGCATACTGGAGAGCTTGTTGGGAGCACCACCAGTAACCTTAGCAACACGAAGAAGAGCAAGTTAGCCAACGCCCCATCCTCTGAATCTCCTTCCAAGTCCTTTATAAGCCCTTTTATTAGTTCAAAAAGAACCTCGACCTGCAACAGATAACCAATCATGAAGGTAACACAATATTGGTCAATCACCTCAACAACGGAATGATGAGTAAAACAGTAAAGATGTTCAATACCTTGTCAGCAGAAGATACACAAGCTTGGTTGGTCATTATGCTTTAGATGATAACCATAGCCATTATTTTATTAGTCCCATTATCAAGGTGATCCATTACTCGAGGATAATTAGACAGCGTCAAGGAAGTGACGATATCACTGTATTTTTCAAGTGGAGCGCTCAAAAGTGCAACAACTTGTTTTGTCGCTCTACTGTCTTCAAGCTTAGGTTTGTTAGAAAGTTTCTTAACACATGATCCTTATCCAAGAAGAGAGCAAAATCTTAACATTTCATTTTTAAAACTGATATGTAAAGCTAAATGATGAAATGATCAGCAGCATGGAGTCGTGTGAGGTACATATTTACTGCATAAAATCTCCTAAAATCATCTTATTCGAAAATCTGGATACCCAAGTGAGTTAGTTACCTGATAAAGTTGGGGACCTTTGTCATCATAACCAGCAACATTGTACTTGAACTGAAAGCAATCTCTCCTGCAAGCATTTTAACTTTCTCCACTAGAAGGTCCATCTGATCTATCGAGATTACGCCCTACAATTAAACAAAAGATCATGAATAACAAAGTTAATATTAAGTTGTTTACAAACAAACTTATGCAATTCGCAGCAAGTCTATTAAAAACTATTAGTCCAAGATGAAAAACAAGCAGAGAGATGTTGAAACAGCTTATACAAGTTAAGATAAGTCCAATTGAATCTGATGAAAGGGTAATGCAACAGTGAACACCCCTAATGACCCACTTTAACCCATGAACCAAACACCCTATAAGTTAACTGTTTTGAAGTTTAAAACTAATAATGACCAAATTAATCTGTGAATCAGACTTATTAATAATCAACTAACTTAACTAGACTGAAATAAGCACTACTCAAAAGATAATATGAGGTAGAGTAAGTACCTCCTCAGTCTGAAATCGTTAGCATCCTGCAGTATAATTAAAATTGGTAAATACATATCTGTTTCGATTAATTAACCGAGGAGTAAGACAAATCAGCAGATTATAAAGTTATCAAAACAATAATAATCATTTTTACCTTATGGCCCGGCCTCTTTTACCATCAAAACAATCCACAACATCACCAAACTTCAAACTCGACACCACCTATTTGAACCAAACCCATACACAACCATGAACCAAACTTGATACCAACCACATTATTACTCATTTTTATTATTTATTTACACGTTTTTATTTGTTTATCTCGCAACCCGAGGGTTTTTGAGACAAACCCGTGGTGATAACTTGATAAAAATGGTGGGTTTACCCACCTTGATGCTCGGCTCGAACAAGAAACACGAAAAGAGGAAAAAGGTGTTCGGATTCGAGTATAAATCTTAGATTGAAGTGGTGTTAATGTAGGTCAAATGGCGCGTTTGATAGCTTAAAATGACGGGAAGGAAAAATGGTGAATGATGGTGGTGGAGGTGTAGGTGGACGCGCAGCGGTGGTGGAGTTCTCGCCGGATAAGTGATCGGAGAAGAAAGGAGATGTGGGTGGGTGTGTTTGTCGGCGTAGAGAGAGAAACAGAGAAGTTGAATAACCCTAAGGGGTTATTATATGTGGTATTTATATGGGTGTGGGTGCAGACTTTTAGAGGGGTTTGAGAGGGGGCGGGAGTGTTTTGAGTGTTTTGAATAATTTTAGAGGGGTTTGAGAGGGAAGTTTTAGTGTTAAGAGCGGGAAGTGTTTTTGGGCAAAAAAAAAACGAAGGAGATGACCCCTATTTATGACGAAGCAAAACGAGCGTCATCTAGCAGGCTAAATTTTAACTGATTATGACCCATATGTTATGACGCTTTTTAAAGCGAGTCATCTTCGATAAAAAATTTACTCGTTATGACTCTTATTTTATGACTCTGCTATTTGCGCGTCATCTTTTAGTGTGCGTCATAAAATGCGAGTCAAGGAAAGCCCTTTTTCTAGTAGTGTTGTCCCCTATGAAAACACTGACACCATGTTCTATACAAATACAAACAATGATGAAGACGGTGCATTCAACTCTTTGAATGAAGGATTTTCACTTATTGCTCGTACTTTCAGCAAAATTTCTAACTAATCCAACAATCATTTCCGAACTTCATCTAACACAAGGAATCAAGCTGTTGTACAAGATGGACGGGTTGAAATACAGAATCGTAACTATGGAAGAACATGCTCAGGAGGTTATATGGGAAATTCAGGAAATGGACAACGGTTTAATGCAACTGGTGGAAATTGGAACAATTTAGGTGCTCCTCAGAGAAGGGTTGAAGTTGTTGAAACTGGGAATACAGAGACTGGGAATACTACGGTTAAGTGCTATAACTGGAATGGGAAAGGTCATCTAGTTAAAGCATGTCCCAAACCTAGAGTAAGAGGCAGTGAGTTTCATAAAGACGCACTACTTCTTGCTCTAAAGGATGAATCAGGGGGCACTCTCACAGAAAAAGAAAACAGCTTCATGGCAAATGCATACTCATATGATGACATGGAAGATTTTTAAGCAAATGCAGCTGTGATGCTAATGGCAAATATGCAGGAACTTCACATGAGTGACACAGGCCCAGTGTATGACACTGATGGTCTATCTTAGGTGATCCAAATTGTTCTATGGATTGTTGATAGCGGCTGTACCCGACATATGACAGGCAATCTAAAACTGTTAGTAAACTTTGTTGCAAAGTTCAGCGGCACTGTCAGATTCGGGAACGATCACTTCGCTACTATCATGGGCTATGGAGATTATGTCAATGGCAACATCGAAATTTTTCGTGTCTATTATGTCGAAGGCCTTGGTCACAACCTTTTCTCAGTCGGTCAATTCTATGATGGGGATTTGGAAGTAGCATTTTGGGAGAAAACTTGTTTCGTTCGTGACTTACAAGGAAATGATCTTATGTCGGGCACTCGTGGAACCAGTCTTTACACTATTTCAATGACTGATATGATTACTTCTTCTCCTATATGTCTAATCTCCAAAGCACATTCGATAAAATCATGGTTATGGCACAAACGTCTTTCTCATCTAAACTTCAAAACCATGACTGAACTTGCACGTCACAAACTAGTCGATAGTCTTCCTAGGTTTCGATATTCAAAAGATCACTTATGCCCAGCTTGTGAACAAGGAAAAAGTACTCGTGCACATTTCCCTTCCAAAACAGATCACAGTACGGATCACGTTCTTCAACTACTTCATATGGATTTGTGCGGCCCTATGCGTGTTCAATCTATCAACGATAAACGCTACATTCTAGTAGTTGTTGATGACTACTCCAGATGGACTTGGGTCTATTTTCTCCATAGCAAAGATCAAGTTCCTTCAATGATCATCACGTTTCTCACTAAAATTCAGGTTCAGCTTCGTAATACAGTTAGAAAGGTTAGAACAGACAATGGAACTGAATTCAAGAATCAGACTCTTCGATCTTATTTTGAGAAAGTGGGAATTGAACATCAAACATCCATTGCAAGAAGTCCAGAACAGAATGGGGTTGTCGAAAGATGCAACAGAACGTTAGTGGAAGCTACAAGAACGATGCTAATAAATGCTCAATTACCAGATTACTTATGGGCAGAAGCTGTATCAACTGCATGTTATACCCAAAACCGTTGTATGATCACCCAACGCCATCACAAAACCCCTTATGAAATTGTTCACAACCGCAAACCAAATATAAAACACTTTCATGTATTTGGTGCTCTGTGCTACCCAAATAATGATCGTGATGATTTTGGTAAGATTAAACCAAAGGCCGACATTGGTATATTCATTGGATATTGTGAAAACTCCAAAGGTTTTCGAATCTGGAATTGTCGTACTAGAGTAATTCAGGAGACTATTCATGCTAATTTCGATGAGCTTACAGAAATGGCTTCTAAGCAAAACAGCTTAGGACCCGCAACCAACCGTCTTAATTTTCTAGATCAATCAGTTGCACCTCTTTCACTTAACCATAAAGAATTGGAAACCTTGTTTGCTCCACTTTTGATGAGTCCTTTGCAAGTCGTGCAACAGATGTATCTGCTAGTCCCGCTACACAATCTGATAATATTCCAATACCTGATACACCTGCTTCTACAACAACAACCGTTGCAACAGATGCACCTCCAATTGAATCTCCATCAATAGGTGAACAAACCGCTTCCAACACTGACAATGCAGCTAAAGATCTTCAACAACAATCAGTACCCGAACCTACAAATTATGACCAAAATGCCTTCTTTAATCCATTTGCACCAACTCCAACCGTTCCTGATATTGTAGAGTCATCCACACGCAATTTGGACCCGGTTAATTTGCATACATTCTATCAACACCACCCTTCAACACATCATTAGACTAAGGATCACCCCTTAGTAAATATCATTGGCAATCCCTCAGCTCCGGTTATGACAAGACAAAAACTTCACACCAATGCTGAAAACTGCATCTACGCACTCACAGTTTGTCAAGATGAACCCAAAAACATTAAAGAAGCACTAACATGCGACAACTGTGAGTCAATGCAAGAAGAACTCGACCAATTCAAATGTCTAGAAGTGTGGGAGTTAGTTGAAAGACCAGATGGGGTCTATGTCATCGGACTAAAGTGGATTTGGAAAAACAAGTTCGATGCAGAAGGCACAGTGATTCGTAACAAATCGCGTCTGGTAGCTAAAGGATTCACTCAGATAGAAGGAACTGATTATAAAGAGTCTTTTGCTCCAGTGGCTAGGCTTGAGGCTGTCCGAATTTTTCTGGCATACGCTGCACACAAGAATATGGTTGTTTACCAAATGGACGTGAAAACGGCATTTCTGAATGGTCAATTATGTGAGTAAGTTTATGTTAGTCAACCAGAGGGATTCGTCGATCCAGAGCATCCCAATCATGTGTACATACTCAAGAACGCCCTCTACGGACTTAAACAAGCCTCAAGGGCATAGTACGATAAACTCACTGCTTTCTTGCTTACAAATCACTTTACTAAAGGTTATGTGGATCCAACTTTGTTTATTCAAACACACGGGAAGGACATTTTAATTGTTCAAATCTATGTCGATGACATTATTTTTGCGTCAACAAACAAAAAATATTCAAATGCTTTTGCAAGATTAATGAAACAAATTTTGAAATGTCCATGATGGGTGAACTCACGTACTTCTTAGGACTCCAAGTTCATTAATCACCCCGTGAAATTTTTCTAAGTCACTCCAAATATGCTCTTGAAATCTTAAAGAAACATGGCATGACAAGTTGTGACCCTTATAACACACCTATGTCTGCATCTTCCCCAAAGTTGGATGTTGATTTACATGGTACACTTGTTGACCCTACAAAATACCGAAGTATGATTGGGTCACTCATGTAGCTAGCAGCCAGCAGAACAAATATTGTATTTGTTTTATATCTATGCTCCCGCTATCAGTCACGACCAACTGAAAGACACCTCTTTGAGGTTAAAAGAATCCTTCGATATATAAAGGGAACCATCCATTTGGGGATCTGAGATCCGAAGGATTCTGGATTTGAACTAATAGCCTTTTCAAATGCTGATCATGCAGGATGTTTAGACACACGTAAAAGTACATCTGGTGGAGTGCAGTTTCTAGGAGACAAACTTGTATCTTGGTAGTCAAAGAAGCAGGATTGCACATCGTTGTCATCAAGAGAATCATAATATGTAGCCATGTCAGCATGTTGTGCTCAAGTCATTTAGATGTGGTCCAGCTAATGGACTACGGTTACATTTACAACAAGATTCCCACGACTCCAAAAGTGCCATTGCCATCTCATGCAACACGGTTCAACATTCGAAGTCAAAACATATCGCACTTAAATATCACTTCATCAAAGAGCATGTTGAAAAGGTTACAACTGAACTATACTTTATGGGTACTGAATACCAATTAGCAGACTTATTCACCAAAGCCTGCCCCATGCAAGATTTGTGGAATTAGTTTACCAAATTGGTATGCGGTGTTTGACTCCAGATGATTTGAAAAACTTTCTTAAAAACAACTAAGAAAGTCAAACACCAAAACGTTTTGTAAATATCTTATCAAAAACCTTTTCAAAAAAATAATAAATAAATAAATAAATAAAAATCATTTTAAAACTTGTACTTGCATTTTAGAAAAAAGATGTTGTTTGTTTAAACGTTGGTATAAATATCCTCATGACACCCTCCTCGATCTCAAAATATTTCTTATATCCTAAGTCAAGGGGGAGTATTGAAAATGTTTCTTGCCAAAAGGGTACTTGTCATAATTTCATATGTAAGGGACTAACTATGCAAACTTTTTCGTTAAGGGGCTAATCCACATGATATGCGTCAAAAACTAATCATATCCAATGATTCAAACGAATAGGAATTATAGCAATCAAAAACTCGTTTGCTCATGATAATTCCGGCATCGTCACCATCACGTTTTTTGCGCCGCTGCCGGGGATTTGGTTTTTGTTCTTAGGTGTTTGTTTGTTTGTTGCTCTTGCGTAATCATTTGATTGTTTGTTTGAATCGAGTTCTTGTAGAATTGCTTGTCTTATTCATATGACCCGGCACCGTCACCATCAAGTTTTTGGCACCGCTGCCAGGGACTTGTTTTGCACTTATTTGTTCGTTTGATTGTCTTCTTGATTGATATATTGTTTGTTTGCTTGCATGATAATTTCGGCACCGTCACCATCAAGTTTTTGGCGCCGCTGTCGGGGATTTGTGCTTTGCATTCTTTTGTTTGTTTGTTTGTTTCTCTTGCGTGTTCCTTTGATTGATGGATTTAATTGAATTCTTGTTGAATTGTTCGTTTGTTCGTTTGCTTGATATATTGAATGATTGCTTGCTTGCTAATTTTTTGAATTGCTCTTGCTCACGAATGATTGTTTCTTTGCTCTTGTTTGATTGCTCTTGCTTGCTTGTTTGCTCATGATATTTTCTTAATTGGTTCACTTGCGTTTTGTTTTAAAAGTCTCTCATTTATCATCTTTTGCTTAATGATCTTGGCATCAAAATAAAGTTTTTGGTGTTGGGATTTTGTTTCATGTCTTCTAAAAATGCTCATCTTAATGATTGCTTCCAAAGTTTGTGCGCGAAATTGCTTGCGAAAAAACCACCAATTGTATTTGAATTATTTTTCTTATTTGTCTTGTTTTGTTTTTCTTATGTGATCTACATTCTGTGTTTTTCTTTCGTTTAATCAATAAAAGTTTTAAAGTTTAAACTTGTTTAAAAAAAAAAAAAAAAAAAAAAAAAAAAAGAAGAAAAAATCTTTTAATTTTCGCCTAGCAAACGCCGGTTCAGCCTTGAACCAACCGGTTCAAAATTTTCTGTGACCCCGAAATCAGTCCAACCGCAGGTTCAAACTTGAACCAAAAGGTTCGCCATTTTCTGACCTGTCCCGACCACCGATTCACAGCTCAACCGGTCCGGCTTAATTTTTCTGACCCAGTTCAACCGCCGGTTTGGATCTCTGCCGAACCGGTTCATCACTTTCTGTGACCCATTTTTAACCGAACCGCCGATTTGGGTCTTGAACTGCCTTTTGCTGACTAAAAAAAAGATTTTTCATTTTCCTTATTTTAATTTAAGATATGTTTAAACTTTAAACTTAAATTAGGTTTTTTTGCATTTTTAAGTTTTGTTAATTTTGGTACGTCGTAAATAAATAAGAACTTGCTTGTATTTAAAAATAAAAATGTTTTGAACTTTGTGGGTATGTTCACTGGAAACTCTCACGAGACTTAACTCGTCCACTCGGGCCACCGAGGGGTTTAAAAGGCTTGTTGCATACACTAAATGCAACCGTGATGCCACGAAAGTGAGTTTTAGAATTTTACGTGTTTTTTGTAGTTTAGTTTATTTTTACAGATTTAATAAGCTCTTGGAGATTGGATGATTGTGGCATTACACTCTTGATTGGAAGAGAAATCGATTGATCTCGTGTACTTAACATCTTATCATATGGAGTTCGATCGCGATTTCTTGAGCCCGTGATGTTTCGTTTCTCTCGGTATTTTCTTATCTTATTTTTCACTATTTTTCATGCTTTGAAGTTTATTTTTTATATTGAGTATAATTCTTAACTTAAGTGTGGTCCGGGGGGGGGGGGGGAGTAAATTAGTGAAAAACGAAACTAGTTTTAAATTTTCATATTTTTGGGCAAATTTTTAAAATTTTGTATACTTGTTTGCCCTTATCTTCTAGTTGTTTTCACGTACGTAGGTTAATATATTAGAATAACTAGATCATCCCACTGGTGAATACGGTAAATTTTGAAAAATTCGCGATGTGTCCCGACTGACATTGCAATCCATTTTTATGATCGATAACATTTGCTAGCGCATTTATAGCCCATTACCAATAAATATGTGAGGATTTGAGCCTATTTCATATAGCATATATCTTTTTTGCTTGAATCTTTTTGCTATGAGTGTGTCGGTGATTTTACTTATTCTAGAACTTGTACTTGCAAATCATTACCAGATCGCAGTGAGATCACATTTTTGTGATATAAGTGTATTTGTGTGACAAAGAGGCACCTTAGGAATTAAACAATATGGTCTTCCATTTTACATATAATAATATATTAGCTAGCCACATCGGTTAGTTAAAACTCTCATCATTGTCCCATTTGTTAGCACTTAATTTTAGTGCTAGATACCCTTAGTTCACCCTTTGAGCCATTCTTTTTGTTTTGTTACATCCAGAAAATATAAAAAGATTTTACACTTTAAACCTTAGCCTTACCCTTGTCAAAGTCTAAACGGTTAGTTGCTAGTTGCTTGGAATGTTGGATAGTTTTTGATGATTATTGGTTAGCCACACTTTGTCATTCGTGTGTGCCAGTCCGACAAAGATGAAGACTGATCACCTTTATGTTTTGTATTTTTGTGGTGTACGCTTATACGAAGTGTGGGGTGATGTGATGTACAAAGAAAAAAAGTGTGAAAAAAAATGATTAAGTCATCGAAGAAAAAAAAAAGAAAGAAAAAAATATATGTGATGATAATTATAGCCAATGTGCTATATTATTATTATGAAGATGAAGGAAGATGAAGTATGTTTGAGATATCGATTAGCCAATGTGCTAAGACGTGATATACATATATATTTGGTGATCGATATGTGAAAAGGAGAAGATTGTAACTATAATCATTTACGGGTTTGTTGTTTGTTCGGTAACTAGCAACATGGGACTTTGACTTGACTTTATTTTTTTAAAACCAATTTCATAAATATTCCCATGCCTTATCCCTACCTTTTTGGTTTCGTGAAGATATCAACTGTACGAATATTCTAGTGACCATCTGATTCTTGAGTGATCTAATAATGCACCAGCGATCTAAGGTATATTACTTGAGTGATCATCCGTTGTTTGAGTAAATCAAGAATTCGCGCTATCAATTATGTTTTTGCAAGAGATATTTGAAAATAAGCCTGATATTACCATTAAGCCTTACATTACAACCCGAATAAAAGGCCTCTTTAGATGTTTACACTTAGTGCTTACGACACATCAGTGGAATTTTGTTTCTTGTACAAGCCTATGGTAATAAACGGATCATGACTGAGCAATATGAGTGTGATTTTCTTATATACTCCATCACCAAAGATATATGAGTGTTGTGTGAATTATACTTTCATTCCTTTTCGTGAGGTGCTTAGCCATGTTATCAAGCGATAGAATCAATAGGGTATTGTCAAACATCTCGGTTTTTCACTATTAAAGCTTAAAAAGATGAATCGTATCTCGTACTTGTACTTGGTAGATTTGCATCATATTTTTATTAATCATTTTTCATACACCATGTGGGATCTATTTTTCTTAATTGCTAGATTTGCTTGAGGGCAAGCAAACCCTTAAGTGTGGGGGAGTGTGCGTACATTTTTCGCTTATTTAAAGAAAACCAAAAAGATTTTTCGATATTTTCAAAATTTTTCATAACTTTTTAAATTTTTTCGTTTCATTTTGTCATTTAATTATGTATTTTAATTTTTCTTTCCTTAGATTTGCTTGAGGTCAAGCAAAGTTTCAGTGTGGGGGATTTGATAACGCTCATTTTGTACATATTTTAGTAGCATTATTCATATGTTTGTGCATGTTATTTGGTTGTATTTGTGAATATTTTACCCTTAAAAGGTACAAGAGATGTATTCAGGTTCAAGTACAACTATTTCGAAGGAAATAACGAAAAGACAAAGAAAAGTCGACAAATCAAGTGTATGTGCACGAAGAGAAGTTTTCCATTCAAGATAAAGATTCACGCTATGATTATTTCCAAGTTCAAGTAAAAGATTATGAAGTTATTCGATGAATAAAGGAGTCAAGATTAAGTGCCAAAGATGATTGTTAAAGATGGATTTTATTGCCAACCCAAGGTTGAAATACACATGCAAACCAATTTCCAACCTAAGGTTGATGCTGAGTCACCGGTTCATACCTCAACCTGACGTTGAACAGTCATCCGGCCGCGGGTTAAAGTCCAAACCGTGGGTTAAGAGTGATTTTGGTGGTCAGAAACTTCCCAGTCGCCAAGGTTGAGATCCCAACCGCAGGTTGCTGCACTTATTGTCCTCCAAAGTTGCATTTAAGTGAGGAATTAAGTGCCATTACTTCCATGTCCGATCATATACTCCTAATTACTCATTTTTCCTGCACTTTATGACACTTTGTGGCCAAGAAACATGCTTGGTAACCAAGGATTGATCAACTATCAATAAAAGTGCTTGGTTAAATGTTTCTTATGCATCAAATCACCATTTGATCATTAAACATCATTAGAAAACTCTCCCTTACACCATAAGGGCAGATTTTCTACAACTCTTTAAACCCGAAAACCATATTCACCTTACCATTCATGGAGGACGTATCACCAAGAAGTATTGGAGCGATTCTATAGTGTGGTTAGAGCGTATACCGGTTGATTGGAGGCTCATAGGATTGCTATAATTCCTATTCTTTACTCATTGTAATTGCTACTTGGGTAAACCTTATTATTATCAAGATGTTGAACTTTATATCTCATGTTTGGTTTCTTTGTGTGACATGTGATATGTTTGATAATGATAATCTCTTAATGCTTGTTTGGCTATTATGAAAACTTGTGATAAAAGAATGTTTGGACATAATTAGTGTTTGTTTGGTTTATGATGAAAGACATTATATTTGGTTAAATTGGAACTTGTCATTGTTTATTGTTTTGGTTGATCATTGTTGAGTTTAATGGCCGAAAGGATTTTCAATAGTGATTAGTTTCAATTCATTAGTCGACGAATGTTTTGATCTTTTACTTTGTGACGATTGTGCAAGTGAATTAATAAACATAACAAGTGAAAGTTTAAATTAGATTATAGGTCGAAAGGAGTCTTTTGAATATGTGTTCTCATCATTTTTCAAGTAAATGGAACTTCACAAATTAATGACATCAAAGTCTATGGGTCGAAAGGATTCTTTGTTTGTTGTTGGTTTAGGCGTGAGTCTTATGATATGATCAATTGATTAAGGCTTATGTATATTTGATTTATAAAACACTAGACTATTATAATTGGTTATATAGGCCGAAAGGATTACCAATGATAATATGTTTTCCAAACTAAACATCCTAATATTCTTGTGATCATTTGCCCATACAAGTATGTTCTTTGTATGCTTACATCTTGATTTCCATATTACTTTTCTTGGTGGTTTGATCCGTGACAATCATATCCATCAACTTGTTACTTGCTTAAACAATCAAACAACATTTGAGTTCAACCAAGTCTCTTGGGACGACCTTGACTTACCAATTCTTAACTACACATGAACGAGTATACTTGCTCGTATGTGTTTCTAGTTAATCGGTATTTCTTGTTTATAAATTTAAAATCCGTTGCGAAAGCACATCAAGTTTTTGGCTTGTTGGGACGCATCAAGTTTTTTGTATCCTTCTTGAGAGAGTATGAGAAATTTGGTATATGAGTATGTGTCTTTTCTTTTTAGCCAATGCTTCTAATTAATAGAAAACTACTCATTGGCCAACAAGCAAGTTTCTTGGGCACCAAGTGTCATAAATTCGGGACTTGAAGTAAATGAAGGATAATGACAACCCACATGAAGAGTTAGATCATTAAAAGTAGTCATTAAGTGTGCCAGGAGTTGCAGCAACCCAAGGTTGAAGTCTGAACCTGAGGTTCAGATTCCAGCCCAAAGTTTGGAGTAAGGTTGGCATGGCAGTTTTGAACCTTGGGTTGAACTTAAGCCTTAGTTGTATTTCTTGAATCTTTGGTTGAGGAAGCAAGCCATAATTCATAGCAAACTTTGCATGTAACTTCACATTCATTTGATCAACACTTGATCTTTTCTTGAGCTCAGAAATCTTTGTAACTTGATTCTTTATCATTGATGATCTTCCCGAGGTCTTTATTATGGGTAGAATCTTTCGTTGTGCATAAGCTCTTGATTTAGCGACTTTTCCCCATCTTTCTAGCTATTCCCTTGGACTTGATTATACCTGAACCTTAATATATCTTTTGTACCTTTTTCGCATAATATGTTCACAAACACAACCAAATACAATGCACAAACATAGAAATAATGCGACTAAAACATGTAACTATTCCCTTGGACTTGATTGTACCTGATCCTTACAGTTCTTGTTGAATTGCTTCTCTTATTCATATGACCCGGCACCGTCACCATCAAGTTTTTGGCGCCGCTGCCGGGGACTTGTTTTGCACTTGTTTGTTCGTTTGATTGTCTTCTTGATTGATATATTGTTTGTTTGCTTGCATGACAATTCCGGCATCGTCACCATCAATTTTATGGCGCCGTTGTCGGGGATTTGTGCTTTGCATTCTTTTTTTTTTGTTTGTTTCTCTTGCGCGTTCCATTGATTGATTGTTTGAATTGAATTCTTGTTGAATTGTTCGTTTGTTCGTTTGCTTGATATATTGATTGATTGCTTACTTGCTAATTTGTTCGAATTGCTCTTGCTCACGAATGATTGTTTCTTTGCTCTTGTTTGATTTCTCTTGCTTGCTTTTTTGCTCATGATATTTGCTTAATTGCTTCACTTGCGTTTTGTTTTAAAAATCTCTCATTTCTCATCTTTTTCTTAATGATCTAGGCATCAAAATAAAGTTTTCGGTGTTGGGATTTTGTTTCATGTCTTCTAAAAATGCTCATCTTAATGATTTCTTCCAAAGTTTGTGCTCGAAATTGCTTGCGAAAAAACCACCAATTGTGTTTGACTTGTTTTTCTTATTTGTCTTGTTTTGTTTTTCTTATGTGATCTACATTCCGTGTTTTTCTTTCGTTTAATCAATAAAAGTTTTAAAGTTTAAACTTGTTTATAAATAAATAAATAAATAAGTTTTTCTTTTAATTTTCGCCTAGCAAACGCCGGTTTAGCCATGAACCAACCGGTTCAAAAATTTCTCTGACCCCGAAATTAGTCCAACCGCCGATTCAAACTTGAACCAAACGGTTCGCCATTTTCTGACCTGTCCCGACCGGTGGTTCACCGCTCAACCGGTCCCGCTCAATTTTTCTGACCTAGTTCAACCGCCGGTTCGGATCTCAGCCGAACCGGTTCATCACTTTCTGTGACCCATTTTTAACCGAACCGCCAGTTTGGGTCTTGAACTGCCTTTTACTGACTAAAAAAAAAGATTTTGCATTTTCCTTATTTTACTTTAAGATATGTTTAAACTTTAAACTTAAATTATGTTTTTTGCATTTTTAAGTTTTGTCAAATTTGGTACGTCGTAAATAAATAAGTACTTGCTTGTATTTAAAAATAAAAATGTTTTGAACTTTGTGGGTATGTTCACTGGAAACCCTCACGAGACTTAACTCGTCCACTCGGGCCACCGAGGGGTTTAAAAGGCTTTTTGCATAAAGGCTTGTTGAATACGCTAAATGCAACCGTGATGCCACGAAAGTGAGTATTAGAATTTTACGTGTTTTGCAGTTTAGTTTATTTTTGCAGATTTAATAAGCTCTTGGAGATTGGATGATTGTGGCATTACACTCTTGATTGGACATGTTTGGTTGGAAGAGAAAACGATTGATCTCGTGTACTTAACATCTTATCTAGAGGTGGCAAAACGGGCGGGCCGGGCGGGCACGGGCTAGAACGGGCACGGGCTTAAATGGGCACGGGCTAAACGGGCACTGGCTAAACGGGCACATGTTATACAAATCGCTTTATAGAAGACCGAAAATGACAAAATAAATTCCTTAAACGTAATACCTCATTTATATTGAAAAAAATTAAGTATATTATATATATAAGTTTTTTTTCAAAATCGATTATAATGTTCTCTAATTGAGAGAAAATATGTGCCCGTTATGCCCATCTAATTTTTCAACATGCTAAATGTGCCCATTTAAAAAAAAGGAGTGGGCTAAATGTGCCCAGATCTTTTACAAAGTAGTCAAAATTAGCCAATTTTTTTCATTGCGGGCACAAATTGCCACCTCTAATCTTATCATATGGAGTTCAATCGCGATTTCTTGAGCCCGTGATGTTTCATTTCTCTCGGTCTTTTCTTATCTTATTTTTCCCTATTTTTCATGCTTTGAAGTTTATTTTTGATATTGAGTATAATGCTTAACTAAAGTGTGGGGGGAAGTAAAATAGTGAAAAACGAAACTAGTTTTAATTTTCATGTTTTTTGGCAAATTTTTGAAATTTGTATACTTGTTTGCCCTTATCTTCTAGTTGTTTTCGCGCATATAGGTTAATATATTAGAATAAATAGATCATCCCACTGGTGAATACGGTAAATTTTGAAAAAATTGAGATGTATCCCGATTGACATTGCAATCCATTTTTAGGATTGATAACACTTGCTAGCGCATTTATAGCCCATTACCACTAAATATGTGATGCTTTGAGCCTATTTCATATAGCATATATCTTTTATGCTTCAATCTTTTTGCTATGAGTGTGTCGGTAATTTTATTTATTCTAGAACTTGTACTTGTAAATCATTACCAGACCGCAGCGAGATTACATTCGTGTGATATAAGTGTATTCGCGTGATAAAGATGCACCCTTAGGAATTAAACCAAATGGCTTTGCATTTTACATCTAATGATATATTAGCTAGCCACATCGGTTAGTTAACCTCACATATGGACCCATTTGTAGCGCTTATTTTTAGTGCTAGAGACCCTTAGTTCACCATTTGAGCCATTCTTTTTGTTTTGTTACATCCAGAAAATATAAAAAGATTTTACACTTTAAACCTTAGCCTTACCCTTGTCAAAGTCTAAACGGTTGGTTGCTAGTAGCTTGGAATGTTGGATAGTTTTTTATGATTATTGGTTAGCCACACTTTGTCATTCGTGTGTGCCATTCCGACAAAGATGAAAATTGATCACCTTTATGTTTTGTATTTTTGTGGTGTATGCTTATACGAAGTGTGGGGTGATGTGATGTACAAAGAAAAAAATGTGAAAAAAAAATGAATAAGTCATCGAAGAAAAAAAAGAAAGAAAAAATATATGTGATGACAATTATAGCCAATGTGCTATATTATTATTATGAAGATGAAGGAAGATGAAGTATGTTTGAGATATCGATTAGCCAATGTGCTAAGACGTGATATACATATATATTTGGTGATCGATATGTGAAGAGGAGAAGATTGTAACTATAATCATTTACGGGTTTGTGGTTTGTTCGGTAACTAGCAACATGGGACTTTGACTTGACTTTTTTTTTTTAAACCAATTTCATAAATATTCCCATGCCTTATCCCTACCTTTTTGGCTTCGTGAAGATATCAACTGTACGAATATTCTAGTGACCATCCGATTCTTGAGTGATCGAATAACGCGCCAGCGATCTAAGGTATATTACTTTAGTGACCATCCGTTGTTTGAGTAAATCAAGAATTCGCGCTATCGATCTATTATGTTTTTGCAAGAGATATTTGAACATAAGCCTGATATTACCCTTAAGCCTTACATTACAACCCGAATAAAAGTCCTCTTTAGATGTTTACACTTGGTGCTTACGCCACGTCGGTGGAGTTTTGTTTCTTGTACAAGCCTATGGTAATAAACGGATCATGACTGAGCAATATGAGTGTGATTTTCTTATATACTCCATCACCAAAAATATATGAGTGTTGAGTGAATTATACTTTCATTCCTTTTCGTGAGGTGCTTAGCCATGTTATCAAGCGAGAGAATCAATAAGGTATTGTCAAACATCTCGGTTTTTCACCATTAAAGCTTAAAAAGATGAATCGTATCTCGTACTTGTACTTGGTAGATTTGTATCATATTTTTATTAATCATTTTTCATACACCATGTGGGATCTATTTTTATTCATTGCTAGATTTGCTTGAGGGCAAGTAAACCCTTAAGTGTGGGAGAGTGTGCGCTCATTTTTCACTTATTTAAAGAAAACCAAAAAGATTTTTCGATATTTCATAATTTTTCATAAATTTTTAAATTTTTTCATTTCATTTTGCCATTTAGTTATGTATTTTAATTTTTCTTTCCTTAGATTTGCTTGAGGGCAAGCAAAGTTTAAGTATGGGGGATTTGATAACGCTCATTTTGTACATATTTTAGTAGCGTTATTCGTATGTTTGTGCATGTTATTTGGTTGTATTTGTGAACATTTTACGCTTAAAACGTACAAAAGATGTATTCAGGTTCAAGTACAACTATGTCAAAGGAAATAACGAAAAGATGAAGAAAAGTCGACAAATCAAGTGTATGTGCACGAAAAGAAGTGTTCCGTTCAAGATAAAGATTCATGCTATGATTATTTCCAAGTTCAAGTAGAAGATTATGAAGTTATTCGATGAAAGAAGGAGTCAAGATTAAGTGCCAATGATGATTGTTAAAGATGGAGTTTATTGCCAACCCAAGGTTGAAGTACACATGCAAACCAATTTCCAACCTAAGGTTGATGCTGAGTCACAGGTTCATACCTCAACCTGAGGTTGAGCAGTCATCCGGCTGCGGGTTGAACTCCAAACCGTGGGCTGAGAATGATTTTGGTAGTCAGAAACTTCCCAGCCGCCAAGGTTGAGATCCCAACCGCAGGTTGCTGCACTTATTGTCCTCCAAAGTTGCATTTAAGTGATGAATTAAGTGCCATTACTTCCAAGTCCGATCATATACTCCTAATTACTCATTTTGCCTGCACTTTATGACACTTTGTGGCCAAGAAACATGCTTGGTGACTAAGAATTAATCAACTATAAATAAAAGTGCTTGGTTAAATGTTTCTTATGCATCAAATCACCATTTGATTATCAAACATCATTGGAAAACTCTCCCTTACACCATAAGGGCATATTTTCTACAACTCTCTAAATGCGAAAGACCATATTCACCTTACCATTCATGGAGGACGTATCACCAAGAAGTATTGGAGCGATTCTCTAGTGTGGTTAGAGCGTGTACCGGCTCATTGGAGGCTCATAGGATTGCTATAATTCCTATTCTTTACTCATTGTAATCGCTACTTGGGTAAACCTTATTATTATCAAGATGTTGAAATTTATATCTCATGTTTGGTTTCTTTGTGTGATATGTGATATGCTTGATAATGATAATCTCTTAATGCTTGTTTGGTTATTATGAGAACTTGTGATAAAAGGATTTTTAGACATAATTAGTGTTTGTTTGGTTTATGATGAAAGACATCATATTTGGTTAAACTGGAACTTGTCATGGTTTATTGTTTTTGTTGATCATTGTTGAGTTTAGAGGCCGAAAGTATTCTCAATAGTGATTAGTTTCAATTCATTAGTCGTCGAATGTTTTGATCTTGTATTTTGTGACGATTGTGCAAGTGAATTAATAAACATAACAAGTGAAAGTTTAAATTAGATTATAGGTCAAAAGGAGTCTTTTGAATATGTGTTCTCATCATCTTTCAAGTAAATGGAACTTCACAAATTAATGACATCAAAGTCTATGGGTCGAAAGGATTCTTTGTTTGTTGTTGGTTTAGGCGTGAGTCATATGATATGACTAATTGATTAAGGCTTATGTATATTTGATTTATAAAACACTAGACTATTATAATTGGTTCTATAGGCCGAAAGGATTACCAATGATAATATGTTTTCCAAACTAAACATCCTAATATCCTTGTGATCATTTGCCCATACAAGTATGTTCTTTGTGTGCTTACATCATGATTTCCATATTGCTTTTCTTGGTGGTTTGATCCGTGACAATCATATCCATCAACTTGTTACTTGCTTAAACAATCAAACAACATTTGAGTACAACCAAGTCTCTTGGGACGACCTTGACTTACCAATCCTTAACTACACATGAACGAGTATACTTGCTCGTATGTGTTCCTAGTTAATCGGTATTTCTTGTTTATAAATTTAAAACCCGTTGCGTGTTCCTCTTGCGTGTTCCTTTGATTGATTGTTTGAATTGAATTCTTGTTGAATTGTTCGTTTGCTTGATATATTGATTGATTGCTTGTTTGCTAATTTGTTCGAATTGCTCTTGCTCATGAATGATTGTTTCTTTGCTCTTGTTTGATTGCTCTTGCTTGCTTGTTTGCTCATGATATTTGCTTAATTGCTTCACTTGCGTTTTGTTTTAAAAATCTCTCATTTCTCATCTTTTGCTTAATGATCTTGGCATCAAAATAAAGTTTTTGGTGTTGGGATTTTGTTTCATGTCTTCTAAAAAGGATCATCTTAATGATTGCTTCCAAAGTTTGTGCTCGAAATTGCTTGCGAAAAAACCACCAATTGTGTTTGACTTGTTTTTCTTATTTGTCTTGTTTTGTTTTTCTTATGTGATCTACATTCCGTGTTTTTCTTTCATTTAATCAATAAAAGTTTTAAAGTTTAAACTTGTTTATAAAAACTAAAATAAAAAAGTTTTTCTTTTAATTTTCGCCCAGCAAACGCCGGTTCAGCCTTGAACCAACCGGTTCAAAAATGTCTGTGACCCCGAAATCAGTCCAACCGCCTGTTCAAACTTGAACCAAATGGTTCGCCATTTTCTGACTTGTCCCGACCGCCGGTTCACCGCCCAACCGGTCCGACTCAATTTTTCTGACCCAGTTCAACCTCCGGTTCGGATCTCAGCCGAACCGGTTCATCACTTTCTGTGACCCATTTTTTACCAAACCACCGGTTTGGGTCTTGAACCGCCGTTTGCTGACTAAAAAAAAGAAAAAAAAAATTTGCATTTTCCTTATTTTACTTTAAGATATGTTTAAACTTTAAACTTGAATTAGGTTTTTGCATTTCTAAGTTGTGTTAATTTTGGTACGTCGTAAATAAATAAGTACCTGCTTGTATTTAAAAATAAAAATGTTTTGAACTTTGTGGGTATGTTCACTGGAAACCCTCACGAGACTTAACTCGTCCACTCGGGCCACCGAGGGGTTTAAAAGGCTTGTTGCATACGCTAAATGCAACCGTGATGCCATGAAAGTGAGTTTCCGAATTTTACGTGTATGTGTAGTTTAGTTTATTTTTGCAGATTTAATATGTCCTTGGAGATTGGATGATTGTGGCATTACACTCTTGATTGGACATGTTTGGTTGGAAGAGAAATCGATTGATCTCGCGTACTTAACATCTTATCATATGGAGTTCGATCGCGATTTCTTGAGCCCGTGATGCTTCTTTTCTCTCGGTCTTTTCTTATCTTATTTTCCCTATTTTTCATGCTTGAAGTTTGGGGGGGGGGGGGGGGGGGGGGAAGTAAAATAGTGAAAAACGAAACTAGTTTTAAATTTTCATATTTTTGGGCCAATTTTTAAAATTTTGTGTACTTGTTTGCCCTTATCTTCTAGTTGTTTTCGCGCATATAGGTTAATATATTAGAATAACTAGATCATCCCACTGGTGAATACGGTAAATTTTGAAAAATTCGAGATGTATCCCGATTGACATTGCAATCCATTTTTAGGATCGATAACATTTGCTAGCGCATTTATAGCCCATTACCACTAAATATGTGATTTGAGCCTATTTCATATAGCATACATCTTTTATGCTTCAATCTTTTTTCTATGAGTGTGCCGGTGATTTTATTTATTCTAGAACTTGTACATGCAAACCATTACCACTAAATGGCCAACCGCAGTGAGATCACATTCGTGTGATGAAAGTGTATTCGTGTGATAAGAGGCAACATTAGGATTCAACTAAATGGCCATCCGTTTGCAAATCATACATTAGCTAATCACATCGGTTAGTTAAAACTCTCATCATTGACCCATTTGTTAGCACTCAATTTTAGTGTTAGATACCCTTAGTTCACACTTTGAGCCATTCTTTTTGTTTTGTTACATCCAGAAAATACAAAAAGATTTTACACTTTAAACCTTAGCCTTACCCTTGTCAAAGCCTTAACGGTTG
The DNA here is from genome assembly GCA_021014915.2 of Artemisia tridentata subsp. tridentata. Classification (NCBI taxonomy): domain Eukaryota; kingdom Viridiplantae; phylum Streptophyta; class Magnoliopsida; order Asterales; family Asteraceae; genus Artemisia; species Artemisia tridentata. The sequence continues at coordinate 318,947,446 of CP139502.1, forward strand.
GTTGCTAGTTGCTTGGAATGTTGGATAGTTTTTTATGATTATTGGTTAGCTACACTTTGTCAGTCGTGTGTGCCATTCCGACAAAGATGAAGATTGATCACCTTTATTATTTGTATTTTTGTGGTGTATGCTTATACGAAGTGTGGGGTGATGTGATGTACAAAGAAAAAAAATGTGAAAAAAATGAATAAGTCATCGAAGAAAAAAAAAAGAAAGAAAAAAAAAATATATGTGATGACAATTATAGCCAATGTGCTATATTATTATTATGAAGATGAAGGAAGATGAAGTATGTTTGAGATATCGATTAGCCAATGTGCTAAGACGTGATATACATATATATTTGGTGATCGATATGTGAAGAGGAGAAGATTGTAACTATAATCATTTACGGGTTTGTGGTTAGTTCGGTAACTAGCAACATGGGACTTTGACTTGACTTTATTTTTTTTAAAACCAATTTCATAAATATTCCCATGTCTTATCCCTACCTTGTTGGCTTCATGAAGATATCAACTGTAAAAATATTCTACTGACCATCCGATTCTTGAGTGATTGAATAACGCGCCAGCGATCTAAGGCATATTACTTTAGTGACCATCCGTTGTTTGAATAAATCTAGAATTCGCGCTATCGATCTATTATGTTTTTGCAAGAGATATTTGAACATAAGCCTGATATTACCCTTAAGCCTTACATTACAACCTGAATAAAAGTCCTCTTTAGATGTTTACACTTGGTGCTTATGCCACGTCGGTGGAGTTTTATTTCTTGTACAAGCCTATGGTAATAAACGGATTATGACTGAGCAATATGAGTGTGATTTTCTTATATAGTCCATCACCAAAAATATATGAGTGTTGTGTGAATTATACAATCATTCCATTTCGTCAGGTGCTTAGCCATGTTATCAAACGAGAGAATCAATAGGGTATTGTCAAACATCTCGGTTTTTCACCATTAAAGCTTAAAAAGATGAATCGTATCTCGTACTTGTACTTGGTAGATTTGCATCATATTTTTATTAATCATTTTTCATACACCATGTGGGATCTATTTTTCTTAATTGCCAGATTTGGTTGAGGGCAAGCAAACCCTTAAGTGTGGGGGAGTGTGCGCTCATTTTTCACTTATTTAAAGAAAACCAAAAAGATTTTTTGATATTTTCAAAATTTTTCATAAATTTTTAAATTTTTTCTTTTCATTTTGCCATTTAGTTATGTATTTTAATTTTTCTTTCCTTAGATTTGCTTGAGGGCAAGCAAAGTTTAAGTGTGGGGATTTGATAACGCTCATTTTGTACATATTTTAGTAGCGTTATTCGTATGTTTGTGCATGTTATTTGGTTGTATTTGTGAACATTTTATGCTTAAAAGGTACAAAAGATATATTCAGGTTCAAGTACAACTATGTCGAATGAAATAACGAAAACACAAAGAAAAGTCGACAAATCAAGTGTATGTGCACAAAGAGAAGTTTTCTGTTCAAGATAAAGATTCATGCTATGATTATTTCCAATTTCAAGTAAAAGATATGAAGTTATTCGATGAAAGAAGGAGTCAAGATTATGTGCCAAAGATGATTGTTAAAGATGGAGTTTATTGCCAACCCAAGGTTGAATTACACATGCAAACCAGTTTCCAACCTAAGGTTGATGCTGAGTCACAGGTTCATAACTCAACCTGAGGTTGAGCAGTCATCTGGCCGTGGGTTGAAGTCCAAACCGTGGGTTGAGAGTGATTTTGGTGGTCAGAAACTTCCCAGCCGCCAAGGTTGAGATCCCAACCGTAGGTTGCTGCACTTATTGTCCTCCAAAGTTGCATTTAAGTGATGAATTAAGTGCCATTACTTCCAAGTCCGATCATATACTCCTAATTACTAATTTTGCCTACACTTTATGACACTTTGTGGCCAAGAAACATGCTTGGTGACCAAGGATTAATCAACTATAAATAAAAGTGCTTGGTTAAATGTTTCTTATGCATCAAATCACCATTTGATCATCAAACATCATTGGAAAACTCTCCCTTACACCATAAGGGCAGATTTTCTACAACTCTCTAAACCCGAAAGACCATATTCACCTTACCATTCACGGAGGACGTATCACCAAGAAGTATTGGAGCGATTCTCTAGTGTGGTTAGAGCGTGTACCGGTTGATTGGAGGATCATAGGATTGCTATAATTCCTATTCTTTACTCATTGTAATCGCTACTTGGGTAAACCTTATTATTATCAAGATGTTGAACTTTATATCTCATGTTTGGTTTCTTTGTGTGACATGTGATATGTTTGATAATGATAATCTCTTAATGCTTGTTTGGTTATTATGAGAACTTGTGATAAAAGGATGTTTGGACATAATTAGTGTTTGTTTGGTTTATGATGAAAGACATCATATTTGGTTAAATTGGAACTTGTCATTGTTTATTGTTTTGGTTGATCATTGTTGAGTTTAGAGGCCGAAAGGATTCTCAATAGTGATTAGTTTCAATTCATTATTCGACGAATGTTTTGATCTTGTACTTTGTGACGATTGTGCATGTGAATTAATAAACATAACAAGTGAAAGTTTAAATTATATTATAGGTCGTAAGGAGTCTTTTGAATATGTTTTCTCATCATCTTTCAAGTAAATGGAACTTCACAATTTAATGACATCAAAGTCTATGGGTCGAAAGGATTCTTTGTTTGTTGTTGGTTTAGGCGTGAGTCTTATGATATGACCAATTGATTAAGGCTTATGTATATTTGGTTTATAAAACACTAGACTATTATAATTGGTTCTATAGGCCGAAAGGATTACCAATGATAATATGTTTTCCAAACTAAACATCCTAATATCCTTGTGATCATTTGCCCATACCAGTATGTTCTTTGTGTGCTTACATCATGATTTCCATATTGCTTTTCTTGGTGGTTTGATCTGTGACAATCATATCCATCAACTTGTTACTTGCTTAAACAATCAAACAACATTTGAGTACAACCAAGTCTCTTGGAACGACCTTGACTTACCAATCCTTAACTACACACGAACGAGTATACTTGCTCATTTGTGTTCCTAGTTAATCGGTATTTCTTTTTTATAAATTTAAAACCCGTTGTGAAAGCACATCAAGTTTTTGGCTTGTTGGGACGCATCAAGTGTCAAAGTTTGAAAGATAAATTATTTTTTTTAACAAAAATAATTATTTCACCTCATTTAAATCCACCTGCAAAAATTATTTACTCCCCAACCACCATAATCGACGATCCACAATCATTATTCAAATCTGTGCATTAATTTTCGAATCCGTAAGTGTTTTGGTGATCTTGGTTCAAATTTAAGAAAGTGTTTTTAATCTTATTTCAATTCAACGGTTGAATTAATCACATTTGACATCTTAGGATTTAGGGTTTTAAACGATTTGGGAATTAACGAATGTATGTGCTTGTGTGTGATTAAATGTGTGGGATATGTTCATAATTATAATCTAAACATGTCTGTATCCTTTAATTGCTCTGTATCACGATTGAATGATTTTTGATAATTAGGGTTTATGACGATTTGGGGGAAATCAATTGAGTGTGTTTGTGTTTGATCTTATTGATGAGAAATGTTCCAAATGATGTTCTTAGCATGCTTTAAATGTTTAATTTTACCCCGAAACTCGATTGATTGATTTTCGAAAATTAGGGTTTAAGAACAATTTGGGGATTTTTTTATTAAGTGTGTTCTAGTCTAATTAATCATGTGCGTTTTGTTATGAATTTGCCATAGAACACTCGAACAAAATGATTTGCAACAACACTATGATTTGTGAGGTTTTCGATCATTACGTGTTCTTGAAGTTTTCGAATTGAATGTGTTTGTGTTAGGAGTTCATGTATTATGTTTTAGATAGATTATGCTTGAAAAAAGGAATGTTTTGGATGAAATTACTCTTGCTTTAAACTTGTTTTGAATTGTTTTAGAAATCTTTTGTTTTCTTAAAGTTTCTAAATATCAATTTGATGAGTTTGTATGTACTAGGTGTTGTTAGAAACTATTATTAGGATACTTTGAATGAGTATGTTACACTTGGATCTCAATTAGAGGTCAAGCAACTTGGAAATCACCAGTTTTCGAAATAAGTACGTCAAAAGTGTGTTCGGAACTTCTTGTATAAGAAGTTTCGAAATGTCAAAAAACTTTCGAAATGTCAAAGTTTGTAAATGAAAAAAGCTTCTAAATGACAAAAGGTTCACCATTTGTGCACATATAACAGTGCACAACCCGATCTGTGTAAAGAAAGGACCCTGAGGTACGCTTTAGTGCCTCAATCCTAATATAAGGAGCGAAAGCTGCTTACTTTTAAGTAGAATTAATCAAATTCTAAGTTTTTCATAATTCTGCTCAAAAGGACAAGTATTCCCTCTCGTAATCAAAACCTCAAGATGTTATTTCACTTATTGAGGGGGAGTATTTGAAACAAATCTTTGTTCAGAACAAAAAGTTCTTGTTGAATTCTTCCCGTAAACCTCAAAAAGCATATTTTAATCTAAGTTTTTTCAAAAACAACATCAATATGCTATTTTTGAGGGGGGAGAAAAACAAAAGTGATCAAAATATGATAACATACATGTGGAATCTCGTATGAGCTCGACTCAGATTTAACCCATGAATTGATGAAATTCAAATGTTAGTAGTCGAAAGGACTTGTCCTGGACGGGTAATAATTTCAAGCTAGTTTATCCAGTGATGTAAGTGTGTCTCAAATAGAACTTGTCTGAGAAGAGTGTACCGTTTTGAGAAACTTTCCTTGAACATGACCAGGCCGGGTAATAATTTCAAGCTAGTCTAACTAGTGATGTAAGCGTGTCTCGAATCAGTCTTGTTCACTGAAAGTGGATCAATTCAAAAAGTGCAAACTCCACCCAACATGTGCAAATTTATTAAAATACTTATGAGCACATGTGAAGGGGGAGTATTTCAGAAAATGCAAAACTCTCAAGGTGTTAGCAAAATATGTTTTATAATCATAAACACTTTGAGAGATTTTTCAAATGAATGGTTTATGGCAACGTACATAGGATTGTCATGGAGTTATAAGGTGACTAAGGTCAGGAAATACGTCCTATGATCCGCGAGAACAAGAGGGATCTACCCATGGACAATACCAATAGTTTTGTACTAGAAGTCCTTAAGTATGATTGAAAAAAGGAGTAAAGAATGAAAGGAGAAAGAAGGGGTTGAAGAACTAAAAAGAAAAGTTATGAAAAAGGGTGAAAATAAATAGCTCCCCAAAAGATCAACCTTAGGGCAGAAACCGGGTTCAATTCATATGCTACTGGATGTTACTAAGGTGACATCGGTATTGAAGACAATGACGCCATGGACCCAATGACGTACTGCACTTAACCTTCTAAGCTACTCAAGTTCTCTTAAAAGGATTTGTTTCATTTCTCACGGAGAACCCTGCATAATCTATCAACCTTTCACTCCGAAATGTGTTGATATTGAAAAGGAGGCAATCTGCTCCATGCCTCTGATAACTTAAACCAAAACGCACTTAATCGAGTCTAGAGCCATGAGATTCAACAAAAAATCTCTTAGGAACACTTAATATTTCTACTCTGGTTGTTCAACATTAAGGACACCAGTTGTAAATAACAAGAGTCCTCCGCAGATCTTAGCAATCTGCCAAGAACATTCATAAGGGAATTTACAATTGTGATTCTCAATGATTGAATGGAAATACCTGCCAGGGTCAACATCAAACAGCCCTGACAGCAGGTCACTTCGGTAATCCCTTGTGGGTTACGCTTAGTGTTTGCAGTGGTTTCAAACGGTTTATAGACGTGGAGTGATACTTCGGTATACTTTAGCGGCTCACCTGAATCGTTGATATACTTCGGTATATCTTTGTTAGCCCTCTCGGGGGTTTCCGATTCAGGAACGGGCTCGGTAAGGATTAGAGAAAGTTTTTACACTATGCTGTTAATGATCTCGAAGTCCGAACCTGTAAGTGCCAGATGCTTTATTGCTAACTGTTTTCATACAGGTACTTGTGGAGACCGGGAGTTCTATCACCACCATTACCATCATCAACATTACATCAGTTTCCACATGCTCATACAAACATCACAAAGAAAGTTATCACAACGATCAAAGCAAAGCAAAGTTCAAAAAAAAGATTCTACGTCATGCTGAAGAATCTACAAAGTTCAAAGACAAAGATCAAAGCTAATGAATTGAGAGCTACGTAAGTATGATAACCCAAAGTCAAAAGATGTATGAGCATGTTGGAAAGGGATAAAGACACTAGAGACAATGACGTTGATGAAAGGCAAATAAGACCATCATTTGATCACAACAACAACAAAGAACAAAGAACAAAGAACACAGTTGTAAAGTTTTTGAAGACGTCTAAAGCCATAAAAATCAAAGTCAAAGAAGCAATGAAGACGTCAAGCAACCTATGATGACCAACCCTTAGAGGTAGATTGTTAGGAATACATTTTATTATTATCAAGTGTCGGTCATTAGTTTTTTAATAGGTTGCTATATTATTTAGTCTCATATGTTTGTCTATTTAGACTTAAGTCCATGGGCCTTGTGTTTAGGCACATTCGTATGAAATGAAGGATACTAGGGGTGTTGCCCTAGTCCTTCCATATATATATATATATATATATATATATATATATATATATATATATATATATATATATATATATATATATATATATATATATATATATCACATGTAAGACAACATTATAGTTGTTGGTTATTTTCATTACCTATACTAATCCTTTGTTCATCTATTTCTCATATTGAAGTAATCATCCATCTATCATCTCTATCTCATTTCTATACTTGTGTGTTTACATTATGGTGACCTAACATACTTCAGTTACGTTCTATACTTTCACTATTTTTGAACATTTAGTAATTACAAATCGAGTCCATAGAGGACTGTGGTGCTATTTAGCATACAAACTTTTTTCAATTATTTTGCCGACCATTTTGCGGTCATCCTACAAAATGTTTTACTGCTATATCATAAAACAAATTTTTTTGACCTTTCCACTATTTTATAAACAATGAATTGACTTCTTAACATCATTACACCAGTTATTTTATAAACCAATTTACTACCCTACTAATATAACACAAATTGCGGTTTTATTGCTATTTTGTAAATAACAAATTGTTTTCCTACTGCCCTATAAATTGTTTTACAACTCATTGTACAGGCTACCTTATTGTTAGGTAATAAGCCGATTCGCCCCTTTTCTACTATTTCATAAATCAATGAACAGTTTCCCAAATTTTTTGCAAACTATGTTATAATTACCTTACAAGTTTTACTACAAACTTATGGACCATTTTACTCTCTAGTGTACTGATTTAGCCACTTTTTGATTTAAAAGCAATATAACTTTGTTACTATTAGCTTACAAATTATTTCGCCATTACTCTACAAAACTATTTTTTTGTCACTCGATGAATCATTTTACTACTAAATCACTAAGTAAACTACAGCTTTGCTAATATTTTACGAATAACAAATGATTTTCTTATTACTCTATGAATTGTCATACAAATCATCTCACAAGTTATTATATAAGCCAAAATTGCTATTATGCTAATATATCACAAATTTAACTATGGTTTTGTCATTATTTTATAAATAATAAATCATTCTCTATCACTCTATAAATTGTTTTACAAACTATTTTATAAAGTATTTTACAATCACCATGTGAACCATTTACTTCCATGAAAAGTGTTTTTATACTATTACTTCATAAACAGAATAACAAATACTTCCCTTTGAAAATAAATTCAACCTTAGAAGAGGATCCCACACCTTTGCCTGAGACTATAGTCAACAGTCTGCCAAGCCTTGATACTGCTCCATTACTGAATAAGTTAACTCATTCGTTCCATACGATTTGATTCCCTTACTAGTAGTGCATGCGTTGAACTAGGTTATCAATATACCATCGCTCTTATGATAATTTTAACCTCTAGGAGACAACACAGACTCAAAACCCCTTTCTTTTATGTGACCTGACTTCTGCACCGGGATGCCAAAAGGTCTTAGCCTACCTAGCGACTACTGATACCCAACCTCACCTTGTAAACAAGAAGTACTTTTCTCAACATAGTGTCAGAATTGATTCAAGCCTCTCATGTCACTAGTGCAACCGTTTAAGGCATGATATCTTTTAGCATTGAGTTATCCCTTTCAGACCGCCAGTACAACAATTTCAGTCAGGATACCTTTTAGTACCATTTAAACAAGTTGGATACTTACATCTATGAGCTTCGCCTAATATTAAACATTGAACCTCGCTCAGCATTGGCAGCTAGATCCCTTTCCTTGGATATTTAGGAACATAGGTGGACGTACATGCTCGACTACCCTTCTTCTTTGATGTTCTTACTTTTAAAGACTTTTCTTAAAACGCTTTTATATCAGCTTTGAAACTCATAGTGATATTTTTATGTAATACCTATTTTGATGGTTAAATCCTTCTGGTAAAACTTTATCAAACTTCGTTTAGAAATGTCAAACGTCAAATTTTGTAAAAATTACCTTATCCATACCATGATTGAAAACCCGTTTTACAAAATTTTAAAATCTTTTGAAACTGTGTCATCTTACGTAACTGTAAATTCCCAACAAAGAAATTTGTAATACTTGGAGAGCGATTTTGGTCAAATTTGTACAAACATTTACCTAAATAAAGTTTTCAAACAAAATTCTATCCATTTCCCTGAGAAGGAAAACACACAACTTCGAAACAAAATCTTGAAGATCAGTCACCCCGCCATTTTTACTACCTCACATGTACCAGGTTGAAACTTTGCGTCTCTAGGATATAAACCATATATTGGACTAAGGCCGTGAGAATTTAAGATGAGACGACTCTAACAAAAATTGTGAAATATACCGCAGTTAAGACTTAAACTGTTTCCCCCTATCGGGAGACAACTTATGGTAGACCACCTAGGTACCCTCCCACAGGTAAGGAGAAACAAAAAAAAAAAAAGCCTAGTGAGACCCAAATCTGCTACTAGTACCATTACCTTTTCACCGGCATTATTCTGACCTATAACTCGAACTGAATCGCGAGGACGCGATTCCTTTTTAGGGATATGTGCTGTAACAACCGGTAAATTTCCTAAACTTATTTTACTAGCCAAATATTTATTTTTGAAATTCCTTAGCTTTTAAACTTCTCTGAAACTGTTTGTGTTTGAAAAACAAAGGATATATGTTTAAACGTGAGCATTACTTATTAATTAAGCCAACACAACCTAAGATACTTAAAACAAATCGATTTTTAATTAAATTAAATTCGCGAAAACTATTCGTGTGAATATTCATTTTTATTAGAAAATTATTCCGGCCGCAATGGCGAAAGTCCCGTATTTTAAAACGTAAGTTTACCATGTTAAACGGGGCCCACAAGGATTATATATAAAATATTTACTAAATTGCACAGTTAGTCCCTGGATCTATTTACTCCTCCGGCAGAAGGTTTTGGGAAATGGCAAGTTCAGTCCCTGGTTTCGTATAAAACAATCCAAATTAGGGTTTCCCCCTCATTCACTCACACACACTCGCCGCCATTCTCTCTCTCTATAACTCAAAGGTTTTTTCGGGGCCGCTAACTTTTCCGGCGAGATTCTGGCAACTCAGATCCAAGGCATACGAGTGTATATCCGGCCAAGACGGTGTAGACCTGGGTTGTTAAGGACGCGTAGGAGGTTGTTTTGGGTTAGCTAGGGTTTGCCGCCGTGAAGCCATGTACCGCCGCCCCCGTCACCACCTTCTTTTCTCCTCTCTTCCTTCTTTTTATTCTTTTTATCATTTAAACGTATGAATGTATAAAACTAAAACAATTTTTGTGGTTAAAATTTATAAACAAACGTTTTTGTATAAAAATCGTGTGGATCTAAACATTTAACAAAAAAACTCGTCCGACACAACTCACTGAGTTGAGTTGACTCGTGTATCTTTATTTATTTTTCGTGCTTATTTTAGTGCTTGGGTGGATTCAATAGTCGTTTTTCATCTCGTTGTTTATTTATTTGTTTGGCTGAACGAGTTTGTACACGGGTAAGAGGTGAGTCGTAACTTGTGCGAGTCACAGCCAAGGTGAGTTGGTTATTTGAGTCTTGCTCGTGTTGTATGGGTGTGAGTCGTGACTCGTGGGAGTCACGACCTTGGTGTTGCTTATTATCCGAGTCTTGGGGTTGGTCATGTGATGATTGTTTGTGCGAGTCGTGACAAGGGTTACGACTAGGCTAGTAACGAGACACCCCACATACGGGTGTGCTCGTATAGGTTGGTTTTGTGAAAAACTTGTTTTTGGTAAGACTTGTTAACATCAATGGGTGTTTTCTTGGGCTTATATGCCATCGGCTATAAAAGCACCACCAAAAGTGGTGCTCGTTTTTCTTGGTTTCTCACCACAGCCACATCACATTGGGGTGATGGGTTTTGGTTGTTTATTTCGGATTAAAAGAGACACCTGTAAGGGCGGGTTTATTTGATCTCAGTCACTTAGGGTGCGTTTTGGTCTGCCAAGGAATACCACCACGGGGTGGCTGTTCGGTTTGTTTGGTCATAAACGTTTGTGAAAATAGTTTTGTGAAAAAACAGATTTTTGTGAAAACAATTTGTCAAACTAGGCTTAGGCCCAACAGATTATTATTGCTTTGGTCTAAAGGGCTCAAAAGCCCAACAGTAATTAGTGTGTTGGGTAGTCTTAGGCCGAAGCCCAATATGTTGTTAAAGGAAGCCCAATCTGTTTTGATTATTTTGATCAAGTCTTAAACTGTTGTGGGTTGTGTATAATTTTTGGGTGTGTATGATTTTATGCATTTGCGTTATCCATTTCCATTACTAACTTAATCTTTCTTTTGTTTTCGTGATCGATGATGATTGGATGCTAATGGAGTTATACCGGGATTTTGTCACCAATTCATTTTATTTGTAAAATTATTGTAATAGATTAGTTATTCGGAAAATCATTGTAACCGTTATTGGATTTACGATACTAGTGTAGGATTTATTGTATGATTTGATATAAGAGACGGAAAAATATATTAGACTCGTTGAGCTTAATATATTTGGATCCGAACGGACACAAATTATCCGATAAACCGAATCTAATAATTACGCGAATGATAACGATTTAAAACTTATATAACTTGTAATAAAACTTGTTTGCAAATATTCACGATAACTCAAGAACTAATATAAACGGACCCGTTACGCCAAAATTTATAAAACCTTACAACATTTATAAACTTATAAATATATCAAAGATCTTATAACTTTATACAAAACGACTTTATCCAAATATATACAAAGTTGCATTTTGGGATACGGGGTAAACATCCAACTCATTCATCGACTTATCTTTAGTCTTATATTCATTCGATATCGTTTATTCGTTCATTCTTGATTCTATTCGTTTTAGCGTGAGTTACTATTTGATTCTACATTTTACGACTCCTACACGAGAACGTTTTACTCTTTTTCTCCATTCTTTTCTTGTTGTGTAATTGTTATTCCCCGAGTTTTATCGTCTTAGCGTGAGCTACACATGGATTTATATATTTTTCTAAACGCCACACAAGATACAAACAAGTACTTCTTTTCATCGTCATTGAAACTAAATCTTTTCAATCAGCAACACGAGTATTCCACGAGAACTAAAAATACTTTATCTTTTGAAGACTCCTTTACTTAACGAAACATAATCTGAGGTAACTATATGCTTATTAGGTTGTGCCGATCCAATACCTTTGTGCTTATACTTCGTGAATGTCGTTGTGTTTTACTACTTGATGCTAGTTGTGATATCTTGCATTGCTGCATATTGAGGTGAGTTCATAGCCCCACTCTTATTTATCTTAACTGTTTTGTAAACTACTTGGGTTTGAGATACATGCTACTATTTTTACTATGAACACAATTGTTTGAAAACTGTACTTTGAACTGAAAACTTTACTGAACGTTTTATTAGCACTAAGTGCTGCTATTGCCATAAACAAGTCCCTTGATCATGCACCATTAATCACTTGTGAGTGAGCGCGAATATAGTTTATAGGCCTATAGGAATGACTAACCCGCCATCTTGACCAAGGACGACAACATGTGATGTGCTATATTCGAGTTACCTAGGTATTTGGCAAAATACCTACTTGAGGGCAAATGTTATTATAATTCCGCGGTTACTGTCGAATTACATCAAGGTTATTGATGCCAGTTAACATTTTGCGTGTCATGAGCTTAGTGCAATGGTAATTACTGAACTTGTTGGTGTATAACAATGTAACCCACTTTCTCTTAAACTTGAAATCTTGTGATCAACTACTTTATTTTTAAACCTATGAATTCACTCAACCTTTGTGTTGACTTTTAGCATGTATTATCTCAGGTGTTAGATCTTTACCGCTGCGTAACTTACTTTTAGAGGAGCTTGGCGAATGGCATGGCATGATCATAGATGACTCTGAAAACTATTTGGGACCACTTTAATTCTTTTATTGACTTGTATTTTCCGCATTACTTTTGAAAGATATAAATTGAATGTTTTTAATTTATGAAATCTCTTCTAAAACGGTCGAAGTAAAACCATTCTTTGTACCTTGTGTTGTGATAACTGTTGAGTAGCACCCCATGACCTGTATGCTTCCGCTGTACCGATTTGGGGGTGTTACATCATGATACATGTATAGTAGTAGATAGGACCATGGTTTTAAAAATAGTATACCATTATATTCAACAAAAGAAAACTTTAGAAACCAAATACTCCGTAGTATTTATTACTACGTATTTCGTTCAGTCATTTCATCAAACACTTGGTTTGCATTAGTAACATAAGTTGCTAAAATAGACAAATCATATAGAAAGTTTATTAAAAACATAAAATTCAACCACAAGATTAAGTGTTGTGTTTCGAAGCTACTGATTTGCTTTTAAGCAAATTAACAAATGGTTGGCGGGCATGATTCAGTAACCTTCGTATGGAGTCAAGGTCGATTTCAAAACTAAATCCAATAATCAAAATCCATAAATACATACAAAACTAATCCGTAATTCGTCAAACATCGAGTAACCTAATTTTGTTTCAATTTGATCAAAAGATAAAAATACAAAATTACCTTAAACCGAATATGTTTGATTTCTGATGATGTACTGTTTCTGCGATTGTATGATCGAGTTGTGAAGTAGAAACGGCCAATCAAAATTGAAATCATAGATTTGAGAAACGGAATTGAAATCAAAATAATTACTGGTAGTGATTTGTGCCTTGTTTAGGGTAGCGGATTTAAGTTTCCTTAGTTGTAGGTGTTTTTGTTTTGAATTTGTTCCATCGAATATCTTCAACCATTCAGTTGAATGTTTCCATAGAAAAATGAGTTCCTAAAATTTTGCAATCTTTCTATTTCAAGAGTAAATGCCAGGTGTAGTTTTTTTTAGAGTTTTGGGGGATTTTTGAAGATTTATGCCATCTATATAGGTTGTGATTGAGATATTGTGATTAAGTGTTTCGTGTAACGTTATTGAAATATGGATTGGGATTGAGATGAATTTGTAGAAAAAGAAAATAAGAGATAAAAGCTCATGTTTAGATGGTTTTTCACTTTCAAGATTAGATGGTTTTTCCATTATAGATAGCAAGGTTGAAAAAATCGTGAATCGGTAGTCAGGCAATCGACCCCCCTGTAGCTAATCGTTCTAGGCGGGATTAATCGGCAATTAATAGAATTGGTATTTCCGACAAGTTTTCGGTATTTTCGTCAGGTTTTAGGTATTTTCGGCAAATTTTATATATTTTCGGCTAGATTTTTCTTTTACAAAAAATCTTTTAATAGATATAAACAACGACTATAAAATATTAAAACAATTTTATGATGAGTTTGGTTATTTACGGCAAGTTTGACCACCGTTGACCGTCATTAACCATCGTTGACCACGGTTGACTGATTTATTTGACCGATTTACAAGAATCGGAAAGGTTGGTGGCCTTGTAACGCCTAGGCGGTGATTAATCGGCCTTGTAGGCCTTATAGATATTAGTCTTCTTTAGCAATAACTACCTATATATAAAAAGGGTTTTAAGTAAATAACAATAACTATTTCAACAATAACCCTTTTTTTTATTTACTATTATTTTTTTTATCAAACAACATGTTTAAACATTACCTTTTTTTTAGTCATCGATTAATTAGAACAAAATTTTGCCTCAGCTACACGTTACATATACAAATGAAACGGTTTAAAAAGCTTCATGTTAACTTAAGAATGATAGATTACCTCAAATTTGTTATGAAAATATTTTAGATCAACTTATAATAATAATAATAATAATAATAATAATAATAATAATAATAATAATAATAATAATAATAATAATAATAATAATAAAGTGATGTTAATAATAATAATAATAATAAAGTGATGTTTATAATTAAAAAATAATAATAATAATAAAATAATAATAATAATAATAATAATAATAATAATAATAATAATAATAATAATAATAATAATAATAATAATAATAATAATTAAGAGAAAAAAACCCTCTAAAAACATATTATTTTTCGATTTACATGTTATAAAGTTTTGTCTCCTAGGTAAAAGAAGCTATTGGACAGGGCCCAAGTATGATAAGATAACCTCATCTTATAAAAAGTCCATAATGTAATACATAAGCCTGCCCAAACATTGAGCATTTGGCCTGGACTTTAAGCCTTTACAATTTACAACTAGTTTGCTGTTTTGATTTTCATTTGCGACCACTAAATCTCGATTCGTCTTTGTTTAAATCATTTCTTTTACTATAATCAAGTAACACTAAAAATTAGACAAAAATACACCGTTGGTCCCTAAACTTTCCCAAAAGCAACGCCTGTTCCCAAACTTGAGATTTTAGTCGCCGTAAGTCCAAAACTTGGGTTTTTTAGGCCGATTGCGTCCCTTTGACCATAATGCTCAGTCAACTTCTGTTATTTTCCCCTATGTGCCTTGCACATAAGGGCAAAATGGTCATTTTATCGTTTTGGTTAATTATTATGGTGTTACAACTTTAGGGACGAACGGTGTATTAAATCAAAAAGTTAAACCATCACTACCACCACCCTCTCTTCATCTATTTTTCCTGCTTCTCTCTCGAAAATTCTGCTTCTCTCTCTGAAATTAACACCATCATCATTCTCAAATCGCGTAAACCGCAAAAACAACTACACTATTTATTAATTGCATTGGATCGAACATTCACATAAGCGGATTTTTATGCCATTGCCCATATGTTGTTAATCCCACTTCAATGAGGATTCATGCTTAGCTCTCAACGATTCAACTAATCATTTTCTCAATGTTGCTTGTTCCATCAATTTGTAGCCCGGTTAAATTTACCACTTTGTAACGTAAAATTAGCATTAAAAGAAAACAAATACTTGTATCAGACAAATGCATATTTTTTTAAACCAAGCAATCAATATATTTCTACAATTTAGTAATTTATAACAACCGGTCCACCACCAATACAAATAACAATGAATTTGGTAAAATTTGCCAAATACAAATCTACATTTAATACAACTTTTTTTGTTACATATGCATATATCGATTTTTTAAATAATTTCATAATAAGACGCTCATGTAATCATGTTAACAGTTAGCCACCCTGAAACCACTAACGTTTGCCCCCACGCGCCACAACATTTTTTTGTTATGATCAATGCTCTTCTACAATCCAAGTCCTCTTGCTCACCCTCCTCCCTGTCGTATCTCCACCATCTGAGAGTTGCGCACAAACACTACGAGACTTCCCACCGCTGCATCTATAGTCCTCTTCACAGCCTACAACTGTCTTCAAAAGTTCGGACTGCAATATGGGAAACTTCTCTTTTAGATACTCGAACCCATCTGATCGCATAATCGCTGCAATGCCAAGTTTATAAACATATATTAGCATTCTCAGTTCCATAGTCTAAACTATAAAGCACGTAAATAATTCACCATGAGATCCACAATGGGACATTGCTTATATAGAAGCAGTAGTGAGATACAAAGATACAAAGGCTGCAATTATGTGTATTAACATATGCAGATGCTAGGTTGTGACTTTAATCTCTATGTAATGAAACGAATATGCTTAAAACCTACCAGAAATCAAATATAACCACCTTAAGTAGTTATTCTTTTTCAAAGAAAAGCAGACACTGATGCGATTAGAAACCGCAGATAATTTCCTAGCAAGGTGTCCTAATGAGGAGCTTATTTAAGGACATTGGTAGGCATGCGATCCTTCTGTTGACTGGATTTGGCAGCGATACATGTTTCCCCAATCTCTTACAACTTAAAGTAGCACTGTGTTGACCCAGGAATGTCAAGTGGTTTTTGTATACTTGATCTTTTGTCCCATATTTTATCATCTCTCAAGGCCTCATGGGTGTGTACTAAAAGGATCAGGATCCTCTCATGTTCATTTGAACATGATAGGTAAAGTTATGCATGTTATGATTGTACATTGCCATCATTGCAAAACATTTATTTTATTTTAATTCACATGTACAATCATAACATGCATAACTTTACCTCTCATGTTCAAATGAATATGAGAGGATCCTTATCCGTAATAAAAGGCTACATGCTGCCAATATTTATAAAGTTTCTTAATTATGATACTCGAAGGATACCACTTCACTCTGAAAAAATAAATGTTTGGATTTTCCTATTCTAATGCAGGTTCTTGCGCGTTATATATGACTTCACTTTGAGTGAGGTTGACCCACGCCTTAACAACTGCTAGTTCGTTTTCATTTCTATCTAACTTTTTCTTATTACTACAATACAGCCGATCCTTCCAATTATAAATAGTCCAAAAAGGTGTTCTCCATGGCACTTCTTTTTGGTTTTGCCTTAATTCGAAAGAGGTTCACTTTCTATACTATACACAAATAACTAAGAAACCCCGAAAGGGCTGCGCCCGATGGGTACACAAAAGTGACAAAGTTGCTTTGACTACTACAGAACCATGTATAGTGTATGTGTGTGTGTAACTGATCGCCGTTCAAGACAAAATAAATGACATAATCTTAATTTCAGTTAATCATAAGCACAAGGAATCACCTTTTCAATGGCCCTTAACTTACTTATGAGATCCATGTTAGCACTGAGGTTCTGAAGCTCCTTGTTTGCCCTTGAATACTCGGTTGGTGTGGTTTCTGGCTGTCTTTATTCAAGAGAGACAAATATAGAATAAAACATGATATTAGTATATAAACTCAATAACAAGGAAACTATAAGGAAATTTGAAATAATGTCCTGTTATAACAAGTAAAAAAATAAAGCATGCGTATTTAAACAAAACATGAGATGCTCACCTATGCTACGAGGGTTACAACTCATGTAACTTTAATTTTTACGACACACAGTTTGAAGGGTGTTTGGCATTGCATTTCGAAACTAATTACAGGTTGTGACTTTAATCTCTATCTTGATACATTGTTGTTGTAATGAACTAGTGCTAATTGAGCATATTTGGTAGCTTCCCATCTTCCAACTCTGCAATTAAAGACGAAAACAATAAAAAATATAAATTTTTATACCTAAATGTATGCAAGCTTCATGAGTATACAACAAGAAAATGAGCAAACTTACATCTTCTGCTCACCAAAAATCACCACAACAACACTTTTCATCTCTAAACAAATAAAACCAAACACAATCTCTTACAACCAATAACACCATAACCTGAACACCTCATCTTGTCTCGGCATCGTATAAAACATCTTTTACGTTTTAAAAGTTTTTCAGTTGGTTGAGTAATCATCGAGCACCTTGTGTGCATAAGTAATCTTGCATAGTTTATAGTAACTAGTACCGACTTCACTCAAGAAGTAGAATCCGAGCACAAGTACAACGACATTTCAACGCCGATACCTGTTCCGGAAACCAGAAGTCGAATCCGAACACAAGTAACCTAGCGTTCCGGTTATCCGAACTGGTGGAGGAGATTGATGAAGTGGTGACGGTGGATTTGGGGTTTGGGTTAGGGTTTGTAATGTTGGTCAGGATGAGTAACTTTTTTGGCCAGAGAGATATGGATGAAATGAAGAAAAGAGTGATGGATGAGATTATATATGGGCAAAATAGTCATTTAACAAGAATAACAGGATTTGACAACAAAAAACGGAACATTGACCAAGGGAAAACGGGTCAAGGGACGCAATCGGCCTCAAAAACTCAAGTTTTGGACTCAAGGTGACTAAAATCCCAAGTTTGGGGCCCAGACGATGCTTTTGGAAAATTTTAGGGACCAACGGTGTAAAACCTCAAAATTAAAACGATCTGAAATGACAAAAATGCCCTCAAATTTAAAATTTTAATAACTTATGAATATGCTATAAGTAACATTTATTGAATTTAACCTAAAGTAATTAAACCTTATGTTATCTAACGAATTAAATTAATAAAACCTTACCTTATGATTTAAAAATCACAAAGACTAAATTTCCTATGTCCTAATGATTCTAAGCGACATGTATGTGTAGTCATGATCAAATTTTCGGCCCAAGTTAAGCAATAATACCACATTAACTTTGATTGGAATTAAGCCCATGAGAGATTGGTCATTTCCTTGTATAACATAATCAAATCACACGGCTTCCTATTTTTTTCTTATAACCGAACATCACAAACCAAAATAAACCCTAAACTCTCCCACTCATCAAAAAAACCTTCGGCCTCCCTCTTGTTCTCTCCCATTCGATCCAGTTGCAGCAGCCAAAAGAGGATTTTTAGTTGTGTTCTTGTTCATTCGTATCATAGGTAATCTCCTTTTCATCATGTTTGATCCATACGAATCGTGGGAACAAACCCTAATCGAATATTTTTGTTTCTTTTGTGTTCTTGCCGTGCGTACCACAAAGAGAAGAAAGAAGGAAGGTGTTTGTGATCTCGTGTTGTGCTCTTGTTCTTCGTTTGATCTTCAAGGATATTTTGTATCATCCTCTCTTGCTTAATCTTTTCATATTCGATCCATGTTGTTTTTCTTGTCAAGAGATAATCACACATGATAATAGAAAAGAATCACATGAATTCATAAATCATTCACATGAAATAATGATAATGAAACCCTAATATGTATAATCGATCCATATGAAAGTTGTATGAATATGGTGAATTTAATTAATATTAATATGTTAAGATCATGTAAGAATCACCCTAATGTGTTTTTGTGTCATATGTGAAGACCTTGTGTTAATGGATGAGTTTTTAAAAGAGTTACACATAAAATCATGAACTATAGAGGCTGTCCAGGAAAATTGTTCAAATTTAATCGATTAGATAAAAATGATGGTAACGTGTATTTGGGTGTTTTTGGAGTCTAGAAGTAAGTTTGAGAAAATGGCTTTCTGGAAAAATTAACCTTGTAAATTTTAGAGGTGTGGAAGGCAACTTTTTGATTTTTAGAAGTTAAAGTGTCAAACTGAATTCGTATGTCTTGAAAAACAGTCGGTGTTTGTGAATTTTAATTTGTAAACCGTGTCGAATTAGAAGATGCCCTTTGAACTAAGTAATATTTAGGATGTCTAGTAATTACTGGAATTTTTGTAGATTTTTCTGAATTTTCTTGAAGGGGTTACTAATTACAAACTTTACGTATGTTAAAACTGATTAGAAATCTGAACGAGTTGGTTTAAGTGATTTTTAGTCTATAGTTTTACTACTTAATAAAATCTGGAAAAATTAGGTAAAATACTTAAGAAATTGAAGTATCTCTGGGAATTTTTGGGGATTTTATTTCTGAGTTCTTATATGATTCACAAATTAAAGGAAACGTAACAAATTCGTACTTAAAAACTGTTAAGGTTTAAAAAAAGGATTTAAAAAGGTGCTATGTGTTTATTTTCTAAACTAAAGGGTTTAAATTGTATTTTTCTAAACTAAAAGGACTTAACTTGCTAAATTATGGAACATTTACATTTTATACCCTAATCTTACCATATTGACATTATAATCCTTAAACTTGATATAATGGCATAATAAACCCTAAACTTATGAAAACTACACTATGAACCCTAAACTTATGAAAATGGCATTATGAACCTTAAACTATCAATATGATCACCTTTAATACTTTAATTTGATTAAATGATAAGCTTGGATGTTTATAACTAATATTTCTAAATATGAAAACTTGCTATTTTTGGAAAGTTACTAAATACGAAAACTTGCTATTTTTGGAAAGTTACTAAATACGAAAACGTGCTATTTTTGGAAAGTTACTAAATATGGAAACTTGCTAAATATGAAAAGTTACCTAAAATGGAAAGAAAACTAAAATGAAACCTATATGAATAAGAAGCTAAGTAAACTTATGATTATTGTAGATCGGGTGAAGAAGGAGTGATTCCTGCTTTCGTTTGATTTCATTTGCTTTCGTTGTGTGCTTTGTTAAGGTACAGATATTCTTTCCCTTTTCAGTAGGGATATTTCTATTGATCCTATGCCTGCTATGATTCCCTTTTATTTGATTCATGACATTCATTGTATGATTGTCATTCTATTAGATCCATTCTGACATTTTCTTGAATGTCTCTGCTATGCTATATTTATGTTTTTGCCATGCTTAGTTGAGTTACTATCTTGTTACTCTTGCCATGCTAGTTATGATTGTTGTATGATATGATAGATCCGTGCCTGAGCTTACCTAGTTCTAGAGGTACTAGGACCATGTCTTTGATGGCACTTTAGGCATGACACTCCCGTAGAGGTGTGATAGATCTACGGCGTTTCCCTTATGTATATGTATTTTAACGCGTTTTCACTATTGGCCAACCTTTTATGTGTGCTTAGTCTAGAGCTGACATACATACTTATGTTAGGGAGCGTATGGATATATCCTAGGTTTTATGTATATGTGATTATGGTGACCAGGTGGTGTGTGCCTTGCACTCCTTCTCACACTATTATTATTTACTTAGAGGTCTCCCCTCTTCGTATACTTATATTTGCTCTAGTTTGATTTGACGGATTATGATATGGAGTTCATATGGCACATCCTTACATGATTCTTTTCATCATTTCATTTCCTTGATTTATTACTTATTCAGTTTCTCATGCACTCTTAACTCTTTGTTCTTCTTTTAATTCGTACGACTTCTATGTTTATGCTTTTCGTTTGTATTCTTATTTCCTTCGTTGCCTATGCTATTTACCTTATTGTTATGCTTTGTATATATCTGTTCACTTGGCTTTTTAAGCTCAGCCGCATGTTTTCTTTTCTTATGCGGTAGGTAATAAGCGGGGCGACGGGCTTGGGAATGAGAGAGAGTAGGACCTAAGAGACCTATTTATTATCATTTCGTTGTCCATTGTTTTGGACTTTCATTTATTTCCGTACCTTGAATTGTACTTATTTACTTTGGTTTGTTTGGTTAACCCATTATGCATTGGGATTATCTTTTGGATACTAGTCTTGATGTTCGAGACTTAGTTATTTATTTAAAAGACTTCCGCTTGCGTTATGTATGCTTTGTATGACACCATAATGTGATATCTTGACCTTGTTGGGTCGGGGTGTTACAGTTATTGGGTAGACACTAGGCTTTTCGTTTGACGCGAACTCTTCTTCTTATTTTGACCCTTACGCTTGTTTTGTCTTTTTGACTCGTTTATGACCTTTCAGATGGTGAATACTAGTCGGAATGAGTTTGAAGGACCCACCGGTGCTGACTTTGATGCGGCGGTTCAACGAGCTATTGATGCGTTACTTCCCAGTTTGACTACACGCATCATGGAAGAGATTAGGAGGAACACCCCTAGTGGTAGTGGTAGTGGTGGAAGTGGTAATGGTGGAAGTGGAAATGGTGGTAGCGGTAATGGTGGTAATGGTGGTGGTGGTGGTGCTCCACCAGTGTCGATTCATGTGTGGTTGGAGCGTTTCAATAAGCAGAAACCACGTTCGTTCAATGCTGCTACTTCTCCTGTGGAGGCGGAGAATTAGATATCTCACATTGAGAAGATATTCGAGGTCCTTGGTTGTGATGATGGGTTTAAGGCTCGTTTGGCTAGTTACAAGTTTGAGGGAGATGCCCTCAGTTGGTGGAAGGCATATCGGACAGCTAAGGGAGGTGATGAGTTTGTTGCTGGGTTATCATGGGCTGAGTTTTGGGAGATATTCTTTCTTCAGTACTTCCCTAAATCCGAGAAACTGAAGTTCGAGCGTGACTATCATCAGATTTTCCAGTTGGAAAGGGAGACGAGTGCGGAGTATATAAAGAGGTTTGTGAGGCTTGCGGGTTTCTTGGGTGAGAAGGCTGGGCCTCCGGAGGAGCAGGCTTTGCATTTTAAGTGGGGGTTACGTGATGAGTTGCTTGATGGTATTCTGCATACCGATTTTGCTGATGTGGCACAAGTTGCCAATGCGGTCCGTAATAAGGAGTTGATGCAATAGGGGTCTAGGCGTGGGGTGAAGAGGCCTCTGGATAGTGATCAGCAGCAGGTTCAGGGTAATAGTCAGAGGGATGCTACTTCGAAGGGTAATGAGTTTCGGGGTAACGATAGGCGTGGTAACAACAACAGTGGGCAGAATCAGCGGTCAGGTCGTGACCAACAATTCAGGGGTCAGCAGAGTCGTGGTATTCAGCAGGGTAATCGTGGTGCTACTTCTTCGGCAGGGCAGAAGAATGTGGGGGGACAGCTTCCACCTCCTCCCGTTTGTGTTGAATGTGGGAAAGCTCATCCTGGTCGTACTTGCTATAAGGCTACTGGTGCCTGTTTTAGTTGTGGTGAAATTGGACATCGGGTTAGGGATTGTCCGAAGGCGAGTGGTAACAACCGTGGTAACGGAAATGGTGGGCAGCAGGCTTCTAAGGGCCGGGTTTTTGCACTCACCAGGGATCAGGCTGCGGGTACTTCTGGAACCGCCTCGGGTACGCTATATTTATTTGATCGTCCAATTTTTGTTTTATTTGATACTGGAGCTACACATTCTGTGATATCTATTACGTTTGCTAAACACATTAAAACAACCGCAACACCACTAAACTATGCTTTATCTATATCAACCCCAATGAAAACTTCCGTGATCATTACTCATAAATACTGATGAAAACTCAAATAAGTACATTTTATTACCATCATTTATCCTATTTATTTGAATTGTTTTATTATATTATCTGTGAGAATTGATACGTTAATGTTTACTTTTGTAATTCTCAGGTAAAATCAAGTATTATGTGAAACTTGGCGATTTTGGACTAATTCTGGAGCAAAAAAAGCAAGAACTATAGAGGCTGTCCAGGAAAATTGTTCAAATTTAATCGATTGGATAAAAATGATGGTAACGTGTATTTGGGTGTTTTTGGAGTCTAGAAGTAAGTTTGAGAAAATGGCTTTCTGGAAAAATTAACCTTGTAAATTTTAGAGGTGTGGAAGGCAACTTTTTGATTTTTAGAAGTTAAAGTGTCAAACTGAATTCGTATGTCTTGAAAAACAGTCGGTGTTTGTGAATTTTAATTTGCAAACCGTGTCGAATTAGAAGATGCCCTTTGAACTAAGTAATATTTAGGATGTCTAGTAATTACTGGAATTTTTGTAGATTTTTCTGAATTTTCTTGAAGGGGTTACTAATTACAATCTTTACGTATGTTAAAACTGATTAGAAATCTGAACGAGTTGGTTTAAGTGATTTTTAGTCTATAGTTTTACTACTTAATAAAATCTGGAAAAATTAGGTAAAATACTTAAGAAATTGAAGTATCTCTGGGAATTTTTGGGGATTTTATTTCTGAGTTCTTATATGATTCACAAATTAAAGGAAACGTAACAAATTCGTACTTAAAAACTGTTAAGGTTTAAAAAAAGGATTTAAAAAGGTGCTATGTGTTTATTTTCTAAACTAAAGGGTTTAAATTGTATTTTTCTAAACTAAAAGGACTTAACTTGCTAAATTATGGAACATTTACATTTTATACCCTAATCTTACCATATTGACATTATAATCCTTAAACTTGATATAATGGCATAATAAACCCTAAACTTATGAAAACTACACTATGAACCCTAAACTTATGAAAATGGCATTATGAACCTTAAACTATCAATATGATCACCTTTAATACTTTAATTTGATTAAATGATAAGCTTAGATGTTTATAACTAATATTTCTAAATATGAAAACTTGCTATTTTTGGAAAGTTACTAAATACGAAAACTTGCTATTTTTGGAAAGTTACTAAATACGAAAACGTGCTATTTTTGGAAAGTTACTAAATATGGAAACTTGCTAAATATGAAAAGTTACCTAAAATGGAAAGAAAACTAAAATGAAACCTATATGAATAAGAAGCTAAGTAAACTTATGATTATTGTAGATCGGGTGAAGAAGGAGTGATTCCTGCTTTCGTTTGATTTCATTTGCTTTCGTTGTGTGCTTTGTTAAGGTACAGATATTCTTTCCCTTTTCAGTAGGGATATTTCTATTGATCCTATGCCTGCTATGATTCCCTTTTATTTGATTCATGACATTCATTGTATGATTGTCATTCTATTAGATCCATTCTGACATTTTCTTGAATGTCTCTGCTATGCTATATTTATGTTTTTGCCATGCTTAGTTGAGTTACTATCTTGTTACTCTTGCCATGCTAGTTATGATTGTTGTATGATATGATAGATCCGTGCCTGAGCTTACCTAGTTCTAGAGGTACTAGGACCATGTCTTTGATGGCACTTTAGGCATGACACTCCCGTAGAGGTGTGATAGATCTACGGCGTTTCCCTTATGTATATGTATTTTAACGCGTTTTCACTATTGGCCAACCTTTTATGTGTGCTTAGTCTAGAGCTGACATACATACTTATGTTAGGGAGCGTATGGATATATCCTAGGTTTTATGTATATGTGATTATGGTGACCAGGTGGTGTGTGCCTTGCACTCCTTCTCACACTATTATTATTTACTTAGAGGTCTCCCCTCTTCGTATACGTATATTTGCTCTAGTTTGATTTGACAGATTATGATATGGAGTTCATATGGCACATCCTTACATGATTCTTTTCATCATTTCATTTCCTTGATTTATTACTTATTCAGTTTCTCATGCACTCTTAACTCTTTGTTCTTCTTTTAATTCGTATGACTTCTATGTTTATGCTTTTCGTTTGTATTCTTATTTCCTTCGTTGCCTATGCTATTTACCTTATTGTTATGCTTTGTATATATCTGTTCACTTGGCTTTTTAAGCTCAGCCGCATGTTTTCTTTTCTTATGCGGTAGGTAATAAGCGGGGCGACGGGCTTGGGAATGAGAGAGAGTAGGACCTAAGAGACCTATTTATTATCATTTCGTTGTCCATTGTTTTGGACTTTCATTTATTTCCGTACCTTGAATTGTACTTATTTACTTTGGTTTGTTTGGTTAACCCATTATGCATTGGGATTATCTTTTGGATACTAGTCTTGATGTTCGAGACTTAGTTATTTATTTAAAAGACTTCCGCTTGCGTTATGTATGCTTTGTATGACACCATAATGTGATATCTTGACCTTGTTGGGTCGGGGTGTTACAGTTATTGGGTAGACACTAGGCTTTTCGTTTGACGCGAACTCTTCTTCTTATTTTGACCCTTACGCTTGTTTTGTCTTTTTGACTCGTTTATGACCTTTCAGATGGTGAATACTAGTCGGAATGAGTTTGAAGGACCCACCGGTGCTGACTTTGATGCGGCGGTTCAACGAGCTATTGATGCGTTACTTCCCAGTTTGACTACACGCATCATGGAAGAGATTAGGAGGAACACCCCTAGTGGTAGTGGTAGTGGTGGAAGTGGTAATGGTGGAAGTGGAAATGGTGGTAGCGGTAATGGTGGTAATGGTGGTGGTGGTGGTGCTCCACCAGTGTCGATTCATGTGTGGTTGGAGCGTTTCAATAAGCAGAAACCACGTTCGTTCAATGCTGCTACTTCTCCTGTGGAGGCGGAGAATTAGATATCTCACATTGAGAAGATATTCGAGGTCCTTGGTTGTGATGATGGGTTTAAGGCTCGTTTGGCTAGTTACAAGTTTGAGGGAGATGCCCTCAGTTGGTGGAAGGCATATCGGACAGCTAAGGGAGGTGATGAGTTTGTTGCTGGGTTATCATGGGCTGAGTTTTGGGAGATATTCTTTCTTCAGTACTTCCCTAAATCCAGAGAAACTGAAGTTCGAGCGTGACTATCATCAGATTTTCCAGTTGGAAAGGGAGACGAGTGCGGAGTATATAAAGAGGTTTGTGAGGCTTGCGGGTTTCTTGGGTGAGAAGGCTGGGCCTCCGGAGGAGCAGGCTTTGCATTTTAAGTGGGGGTTACGTGATGAGTTGCTTGATGGTATTCTGCATACCGATTTTGCTGATGTGGCACAAGTTGCCAATGCGGTCCGTAATAAGGAGTTGATGCAACAGGGGTCTAGGCGTGGGGTGAAGAGGCCTCTGGATAGTGATCAGCAGCAGGTTCAGGGTAATAGTCAGAGGGATGCTACTTCGAAGGGTAATGAGTTTCGGGGTAACGATAGGCGTGGTAACAACAACAGTGGGCAGAATCAGCGGTCAGGTCGTGACCAACAATTCAGGGGTCAGCAGAGTCGTGGTATTCAGCAGGGTAATCGTGGTGCTACTTCTTCGGCAGGGCAGAAGAATGTGGGGGGACAGCTTCCACCTCCTCCCGTTTGTGTTGAATGTGGGAAAGCTCATCCTGGTCGTACTTGCTATAAGGCTACTGGTGCCTGTTTTAGTTGTGGTGAAATTGGACATCGGGTTAGGGATTGTCCGAAGGCGAGTGGTAACAACCGTGGTAACGGAAATGGTGGGCAGCAGGCTTCTAAGGGCCGGGTTTTTGCACTCACCAGGGATCAGGCTGCGGGTACTTCTGGAACCGCCTCGGGTACGCTATATTTATTTGATCGTCCAATTTTTGTTTTATTTGATACTGGAGCTATACATTCTGTGATATCTATTACGTTTGCTAAACACATTAAAACAACCGCAACACCACTAAACTATGCTTTATCTATATCAACCCCAATGAAAACTTCCGTGATCATTACTCATGAATACTGATGAACTCAAATAAGTACATTTTATTACCATCATTTATCCTATTTATTTGAATTGTTTTATTATATTATCTGTGAGAATTGATACGTTAATGTTTACTTTTGTAATTTTTAGGTAAAAACAAGTATTATGTGAAGCTTGGCGATTTCGGACTAATTATGGAGCAAAACAAGCAAGCAGTTAAGAGTCTACTGAAATGTACAAGATCAAGATCATTCTGCTCTAGATACGCCGCATCCTACTTATTATATACGGCGCATCACTATCAAGATTTCACAAGCTACGATCCAAGACAGAAAGGACATGCGCCGCATCTAAGAATGGAGTTACGCCGCATCTTCTGGCGGTGTACGAATATTCCTGAATATATTAATCTTGGACCCCACGCGAAGTTAAGTCAATGCGCTGCATCTACTTATCCTATGCGCCGCATCTAGCCCTCAGACAGAAACTATAAATACCCCAAAGTCAGATGAATTTCGGTGTTCGACAATTTAGCTAAGTACGAGACAGAAGAAACCCTAAGCCAAATTCAGACGAAGTAGCAGCACAAGACACACCTTGAACGAAGATACAAGAGCTGTAAGAAGGTCCTGCATGTATTCAATTCATTAAGTAGTTTTGTTTTATTGTATTAGTACACTTTAATTGGTCAGGATTGATGGGCTTGTGACATTGATTTAATCATGCACTTCAACTCCCCTTAAAATTGCTTTCCCATTAATTAAAGTTTATATGTTGATGTCTTTGGTGACTTTTATTAGTGCATTGATAACCTCTGTGTCTAGCTGAGCATTGCTTGGGTCGCCATGCCCCTTCCTTGCCTATTTATTATATCGCCTATGCATTCTATCGTCTGTAGAAAAGTAGGAAGAAAGATAAATAGGATAGTCATAAGTGATCATTAAGGGTTTACTCGCCGATAAGATTAGAGCCAACGAGAAAGGATTAATCTCGGTGCGTTGCATCGAACTATACACTTCATATAAAACTAGCAATAAAACAAGTGACAAGCTACTTAACTATCAGGACAGGTCTTCTTATTATCTCAAGTATTTATCTGTGTACGTGTGTGCTATTCGCTGATTCGTGCTCATTAGTTTAGTTTATATTTAATCACAACCAAACCGTGCCAGTCTCTCAGGCTGAACCCCCTTTGCGTTAGATTAGGTTGTATAGCTAACTTAAGATATTAAAATACTAATTAGAATAACTAGATAATACGTTCCACTCTTAGTGATCGACACTCTACTTACCATTATATTCATACTGACCGGGTACACTGCTCGTTAAAGTGTGTGTTATTGATAAGTCGGCTAAATATAAATTTAAAACTTGAATACTGCTAAAACCACAACGACATATCGTGGATATAAAATTAGAGCAATACCACACGCACATCAAGTTTTTGGCGCCGTTGCCGGGGAGTGAATTGTTATTATCTGTTAATTTGATTAGTATTTTAATTAGGTTTTTCTTTTTAATTTTTATTCTAACCGCTAACTCTGTTGTATATTAGTTAAATTGCATTCATTGTATTATTTTGCATATTTTCTGTTTTTGTGTGTTTTTATTTTCTTTAATTTGTGTTTCTTTTTGTTTGTTTTTATTTTTGTTTTTATTTTTCTATTTCTAGTATTCTGCTATCGTTGTACTGAGCTAATTCAAACGATACGGCGCATCTATTTTCATAGATACGGCGTATTGCGTTTAATTTTTATAAAATACAACGAGTTTAATAAATTCGATACGACGCATCTTTCCCCAAGATACGGCGTATCTGTTTTTAATAAAAAAAATTTTCTAAGCGATAACGCCATACGACGCATCTGCTTTAGCAGATACGGCGTATCTATTATTTTAATTAAAAACAGTTTTCGAATTATTAAACAGATACGACGCATCGATTTTTATCGATACGGCGCATCTTCTGAATCAAAAATCTTGTATTTTGAAACGTAACGAAAATACGGCGCATTAACCTTTGTTAATACGACGCATTTAATTTTAAATAAATATCGATTTTTGATAAAATTAAACTGATACGGTGCATTCAAATTTCTAAGCGGCGTATCTATTTTCTGAATAAAAGTCTGATTAAATTTTATCGATTATAAGATACGGCGTATCCAACTTTTTGGATACGGCGCATCGTCTGCAGATATCAGTAACTTTAATTTTTCGTATTCCGTTTTCGTTGTTGATTTTCTGATATATTACTTTCTTGAACATACCCTACTGATGCTTTTGTGATAGTTTCAGGAAGTGCATGACCAGGAGTTCTACTAAGGACTTGATTCAACCTTTCGAAGATCCTGAACGAGCCTTTCATTCGCTTAAAAGGCTTTTCAACACAAAAAGCTTTGATATCTCAAGTTCGTTCGAGCTTGATTATTTTTCTGAAGAGAAAGAGGAAGTAGAAACAGAAACAATGGCGGAAAACACTACAATGGAGGAATACATGAACAAAACCCATGCTGATTACACTTCAGGAGTTGCTAGACCAAAGTTTGATGAAAAGTCTAAGTTTGAGTTGAAGGGTCAGTTTCTCAAGGAGCTAAGAGAAAATGCTTTCAGTGGATCGGAACATGAAGATGCTAATGAACATGTTGGAAAGGTCCTCGAGATTGCAGATTTGTTTACAACAGAAGGAGTCTCTGACGATCAACTCATGCTAAGAATCTTTCCAATTTCACTTAAAGGAGCTGCTAACAAGTGGCTAAGGAATGAACCTGCTAGTTCAATCATAACGTGGGAGGATTTGAAGAGCAAATTCCTGAAGAGATATTGTCCACCTGCTAAAACCGCTAAAAAGATGGAGGCTATCAACAGTTTCAAGCAAGAGCCTGACGAAACTCTTTATCAAGCTTGGGAACGATTCAAAGACCTATTGATGAAATGCCCTCAACATTATCTAAGTGAAATGCAGGAGATAATATTGTTTTATCAAGGATTGGACGTGCCTACTAGACAAATCTTGGATGCTAAGGGAGTTGTGCCTCAAATGAGTGCAGCCAATGCTAGAAAAGCTATCCAAGAAGCTGCTGATCATTCTCAAAAATAGCACGATGGAACCTCTACTAGATCTAAGAGCAGCACTAATTTTGACGGGTTTGCTGCAATTCAAGCTCAATTGGATAAAATTAGTAGAGAGATGAAGAAGCGTGATGAGAAAGTGTATGCTGCCCAAGTTGGATGTGAAAAATGCGAAGGACCTCACTACACTAAAGATTGCCCTAATAAGAATGAAAGTGAGACGTTTGAAGAAGCATACTACACACAATTTGGACAACCATTCTGACCTTCAGGAAGATTTAGGGAAGCTACTCCGGGATTCTATCAAAAGAACAACTTTAATCCCACTTATCAAGAAAGTAGGCAGACTTTAGATGACACTTTAAAGCAAATTATGGCCGATGCTGCTAAAAGACATGATGAGAACACTGCTATAATCAAGGAAATCCGAGCTTCAACAAACACTATTACAAGAAATTAAGGAGCTTCGATCAAAGCATTGGAACAACAAATTGGACAAATGAGCAAAGTTCTTCAAGAAAGGGGATACGGAAGTTTACCTAGCTCAACTGAAACAAACCCAAGAGATCATGTCAAGGCCATAAGCACCACTGAAGAAGTCGCGCCTAACATTCCTTTTCCTAGAAGATTGATAAATGGTAATGATGCTGCAAAGCCCGAATTTTTCTTTAATTTTTCAATCAGTTTAAGGAGGTTACTTAAAGAGAAGACAAAGATTGAAGAGGAGATCAAGGCTACAATGAAAGAAGAGAGCTCTGCAACCGACTTACATGCCTTGCCTCATAAAGAAAAGGACCCAGGAAGTTTTACTTTACCTTGTTCAATTAATGATATATCTTTCAATAATGTGTTAGCTGACTTAGGAGCTAGTGTTAGTGTAATGCCCCTTAAGACATTCACTACCCTAGGACTAGGAAAATTAGCACCAACTAAGTTGCTTATTGAATTGGCTGATAAAACAGTAAAACAACCTGAAGGGATTGCTAATAATGTGCTAGTTAAGATTGAGAAGTTTGTTTTCCCTGTAGACTTTGTTATATTAGATATGCCCGAGGATGATAAGATTCCTTTAATCCTTGGAAGACCTTTCTTGTCTACCGCCCGTGCTAAGATTGATGTGTTTAAAAGAAAAATCTCATTAAGGGTAGGGAATAATAAACTAGTCTATAAGTGCCATGATCCTGTTAAAAGCATAATTAGAAGCGTCTATGTGCTAGGATTAAGAGAACGTATGGACCTCGATCTTGAAGCTAGGCTTATGGGAGAAACATTGATTCAAAACAACTCAACTAATCTTAATTATGAGAACTTCGAGGAATTTATTGACCTTAATGTACCTACCGAACTTAGGCGCGATATTGTTAATGATTCTGATGATGAGTGGTATGATTGCGTAGTGATTAACAAACGTAGGAGAATAGTTGAGCATACGAAGTTGAATAATGATGTGTTTATTGAACTACCACTCCACCTTGCTTATTTATGCCTATATAATAATAAGAATTTCCCGTCTATCATTTTGTCATCTCTGCCCGAAAGGGACAGAACTTTGTTTATACAGATATTAAAGAAGAACGGCGTGAAAATTATGGACGAGCAAGGAGTGTTCAATATTACTGGACTAGCGATGAGGGAGCGCGATGCTTCCGAATCCTTCAATGATCGGTAATAAGGAGCTGAACGTGAGTCAAACTTGAAGACTCTGGAATAAAGACAAGTGCTGACCGGGAGACAACCCGAAAATTTTTACTATTCTGTTCTGTGTCGAGTCAGTCAGGCCCGCAGAAGATACGGCGCATCTCAATCCTGAGATGCGACGCATCTCCTGCACTGGTCATATCTTACTTTATTTTCTGCATTTTTATTTTTAACTTTAAAACTTTTTATCAGTTTATTTTAATGCGGCGCATCCCTGGTTAAGGATGCGACGCATCTTCTATTCTGATTCGTATTTATACCAGGCTCGATATGGCGCATCTTCTTCCATGAGATACGGCGTATCGACTGACCTGATGATTTTCATTTTAATTTTTATGTTTTATTTTTACTAACTACTAATGTATTATGCAAGTTTGAACCTTCTTAACTCAGGTGTGTTTAAAGCCTTGATGGTATTATAGATTTCTGCATTTCCTGTGGATACATCAATTATGAAGCTTAAACGTTCTCATCCACAAGGAAGTTGATTTTTGCTCTTATACAAATAATGGAGGATCATACCGAGCAAATCTCTGGGGAGTTTTTCTGTTCTAATTCTTTTATTTTCCAGTTTTTAACCTTTGACACAAACAACGAGGACGTTGTTTAACTTAAGTGGGGGGATTGTAGAATTAGAACACTTTCTATTCTTTGTCGAGTCAGTCAGGCCCGCAACAGATACGGCGCATCTCAATCCTGAGATGCGACGCATCTCCTGCACTGGTCATATCTTACTTTGTTTTTCTGCATTTTTTTATTTTCGACTTTAAAACTTTTTATCAGTTTATTTCAATGCGGCGCATCCCTGGTTAAGGATGCGACGCATCTTCTATTCTGATTCGTAATTATTCCAGGCTCGATACGGCGTATCTTCTTCCATAAGATACGGCGCATCGACTGACCTGATGATTTTCAGTTTTAATTTTTATGTTTTATTTTTCCTAACTACTAATGTATTATGCAAGTTTGAACTTTCTTAACTTAGGTGTGTTTAAAGTCTTGGTGGTATTATAGATTCCTGCATTTCCTGTGGATACATCAATTATGAAGCTTAAACGTTCTAATCCACAAGAAAGATGATTTTTGCTCTTATACAAATGGAGGATCATACCGAGCAAATCTCAGGGGAGTTTTTCTGTTCAAATTCTTTTATTTTCCAGTTTTTAACCTTTGATACAAACAACGAGGACGTTGTTTAACTTAAGTGGGGGGATTGGAGAATTAGAACACTTAACACTTACTTGTCCTAAACTTTTCAAAATATGCGCTTAAAATGTGCTTAATATATCAAAATTTAAAATTTTTAGCATGTTTTTGTTTAAAGTCTAAATTACATAGCTGCACACATGACGTTATTTTCAAAAATTGTGAACTTTTCAAAATTCACAAATCTATGAGTGTGCCGGTGACTTATAAACTTTAGAACTTGGCCTGTATACTATTCGAGACCACCATAATAAGTATTATCTACATAATTGGAATGACTTGTCTAAATTGGTAAATTTCTAGGATTACACCCAAATAGCCTTTATATGTTATGTGATATTAGCTAACTACACTGGTTAGTTAACCCCCGTATAAACTCTTTTGTTACTCTCACTTTTAGAGTAAGATACCCCTAGAAAAACACTCAGAGCCGTTCCTTTCGTTTCTTACACCTTTGTTATAATGTTTCGTTACACCCTTACACCTTAGCCTACCCTATAGATTAAAATCCGTGGTTGGTTAATTGCTTTAGGCAAAGTGTGTTTCCTTACATTACCTGTGTTCGCGTGCGTAATTCATTATCTTTGGTTGAGTCAGGAAATTGCACAATGCAATTGGAGTGAAAGTAAATATTGTATATCTTTGAGTTTATTTTTCGTGTGTTTACTACTTTCGCTATTACAGTTATTTCTGAAAGTATGAAAAGTATGAAAAAAGTTATCCGGAAAGAAAGTGATAGAAAAGTTGTGAAATTTTACAAATCTATATTTATGTTTATGAAAAAAAAAATCGAAAAAAAATGAGAAAAGAAAAAGAAAAAAAAGAAGAGTTGGATGTTTGTTTTAACCAAATTATGTAAAGTTTTGTATTAAGTGGTCGATATCACCACTAGTTGTTGTATATTATATCTATGGATTGAATGGGAGTTGGACTGTAACGCCCCGTACCCGTTTAGACCAAAATTTAAAACTTTTTACGCGGAAATGACTCACTTTTACGGACATCTGCTTACTCTTTTGACCACTGACAAAAATCTATAAACTTTTAGCCCTTGAGACTATTTTTAAATGAAATTAGACTCAAATAGCTTCAAAACGATAGGTCATACGACCCATTTCGACTTACGGATTAAAAGATATGATTTTTCGAAAACTGCCCAACTAACCGTGACGCCGTCAGAAAAATGGTGACGCCGTCAGAACTTGACGGGCCAGAGGATTTTTGGAAGATTAAAAGGGGACGCCGTCAAGAAGGCCATCAAGAGCAAATCTGCAGTTTTCACCACTAAAAACCCATTTTGACCCATTCCATGACATCAAACTACTTATACCACTTCCGTTTTACACCAAACTTGACCAACTTCATTTATTTAACATAACAAGCACGTTCCAACAATACTTGACCCGATTACAACCCAAAATGGGTACAAACACACTTAAATCCAAACGCCCCTTAAACATTTACTAAAAACCCTTGAAACACACTTGACACATCGTTAGACCACCAAACCATTACACGACTTTGACACACATTATAGGACTCATAAAAGAGACTCTCGGGGGTACAACATTGACTCGAGCTCGGTATTCTACCTAGCTCCTATGTTTATTATCTCCTAAATCCGCTTCCAAATCCCTATGCTATAATCCAAGCCAAGTTATCCTCATCGCCATTAACCTACAAAACGTTGACAACTAAAAGAATAAGCTTACGCTTAGTAAGTAAAACGATAATCACATAACATCATACTTCAAATCAAACACATAAGCATCACATATCTCCAAACACTTACTTAGCTACTCCACTCTCTAATTCTTGCATAATCACCTAACATCAACTTACCATCACAACCAAATTCACCACTTAGATCCTATTCATCCTAGCACATAAGCACATATCCAATCTCTTATCACTAACCACAAAACATACATAACACATACATGTTAGACATCCATATAATACATGCCATCATCATTTTACTTACCTTGGTCCAAGCTAAACAACATCAAGAACATCATCAACAATACAATCTTCCATCATCATCATCATCCTTCACAACTAATCAAGACCTAATAACATAATAATCAAATACATAAACAAGGGTTAACAAAACCCATTAAACAAAATCATCTTTCTTACCAAATCATCATATGATCACACCTAGATCATATGATGATATCCCACTTTCCTACTCCTCTACAACTTCACTAAAACAAGATAATAGATTACTTACTTGCATAAGATCATAACTAAGGAAGGCTATGGACATAAGATCTTCATCTTCTTCATCCTTGATCAATAACTAGTTTTTCCCTCTCTTTTTACTTCTCTCTAAAAACCGGCCTCTCACTCTCTCTCAAAAATGAGAGAATTATCTAGATAAAACTAGATATAACTAGTTAGGTACAAGTTTGGGGCAAAGGCAAAGATGGTCCCTCAAGTCTCTTTTCTTCTATTTTGGCCACACTAACTTATAACACATAACTAACAATTGGCAACTTAGGTCCTTCTAGTTTATACATCACATTTCATATTACTACATGAGTCATACTTTGACTACTAGTTTGACCATCGGGTTTGACTTCCACGTAACTTCGTTGACCAACCAATTACATCCAACCTTAGCATATTTCATCTAGGGTGGGGCCTACTCGTAACCGGGATACGGGTCTAACATGGACGTTATGGGAACGCCAACTAAAGGTTATTCTTTGATTGAGATCTTGTTGAGTATAATTCGTGTCTACCTAAAGCGTGTGTTTCAAGTGTTAAAGCATGAGTTATTCAGTGATATGAGTCTTATTCATGGGATGGTTGGGATAGCAATTTACCACACTTAGGATTTTAATTTATCTGTTTTGTTTATTTTTCATTTTACACCAATTTGTATCCCAAATATTATCTATACCCTATATTATTCTTTATCCAAACCTTTGATTTATTGAGATTAGGGATTTGAGCAATCTTAAGTATCGTAGTCGTGGATTCGGCTATGTATTTATGATTTTGTCGCCCTTTTTGATATAATATTATTGGTAAAGATTACTTGGTCCTATCTTTAGCCTATTCGAGTTAAGGATTTGAGCAATTGCAAGTATCATGTTCGTGGATTCGATCATGTATTTGTGATTTTGTCGCCTTTTCTGGAATTTGAGATCGATAGAGATTAAGAAGAATGATTAACCCTTAACCTACAAACCCTTTTTACCGCTTTAGACTTGTTATTCCTTGGCTTTAGTGGGGGAGATGCGTATACTTGCCAAGCTTATGATAGAATATTCGTCACGACTGGACAGTTAAATGATTAGATTTGCTTTTATCGATATATTTTATTTTACTTCTAATTCGTTAAGTGTTTGGTTGTGTGATTATGACAAAAATGAATACATGCTTAAATATAAAAATAAATCCTAACATCTTTTAGGATACATTTTCATAAGATTAATTCTAAGGTTTACTTGGGCTCAAGTAAAGTTCAAGTGGGGGGATATTTCATGAACTCAAATAAGTACATTTTATTACCATCATTTATCCTATTTATTTGACTTGTTTTATTATATTATCTGTGAGAATTGATACGTTAATGTTTACTTTTGTAATTCTCAGGTAAAAACAAGTATTATGTGAAACTTGGCGATTTTGGACTAATTATGGAGCAAAACAAGCAAGAAGTTAAGAGTCTACTGAAATGTACAAGATCAAGATCATTCTGCTCTAGATACGCCGCATCCTATTTATTATATACGGCGCATGACTATCAAGATTTCACAAGCTACGATCCAAGACAGAAAGGACATGCGCCGCATCTAAGAATGGAGTTACGCCGCATCTTCTGGCGGTGTACGAATATTCCTGAATATATTAATCTTGGACCCCACGCGAAGTTAAGTCAATGCGCCGCATCTACTTATCCTATGCGCCGCATCTAGCCCTCAAACAGAAACTATAAATACCCCAAAGTCAGATGAATTTCAGAGTTCGACAATTTAGCTAAGTACGAGACAGAAGAAACCCTAAGCCGAATTCAGACGAAGTAGCAGCACAAGACACACCTTGAACGAAGATACAAGAGCTGTAAGAAGGTCCTGCATGTATTCAATTCATTAAGTAGTTTTGTTTTATTGTATTAGTACACTTTAATTGGTCAGGATTGATGGGCTTGTGACATTGATTTAATCATGCACTTCAACTCCCCTTAAAATTGCTTTCCCATTAATTAAAGTTTATATGTTGATGTCTTTGGTGACTTTTATTAGTGCATTGATAACCTCTGTGTCTAGCTGAGCATTGCTTGGGTCGCCATGCCCCTTCCTCGCCTATTTATTATATCGCCTATGCATTCTATCGTCTGTAGAAAAGTAGGAAGAAAGATAAATAGGATAGTCATAAGTGATCATTAAGGGTTTACTCGCCGATAAGATTAGAGCCAACGAGAAAGGATTAATCTCGGTGCGTTGCATCGAACTATACACTTCATATAAAACTAGCAATAAAACAAGTGACAAGCTACTTAACTATCAGGACAGGTCTTCTTATTGTCTCAAGTATTTATCTGTGTACGTGTGTGCTATTCGCTGATTCGTACCTCATTAGTTTAGTTTATTATTTAATTGCAGCCAAACCGTGCCAGTCTCTCAGGCTGAACCCCCTTTGCGTTAATTAGGTTGTATAGCTAACTTAAGATATTAAAATACTGATTAGAATAACTAGATAATACGTTCCACTCTTAGTGATCGACGCTCTACTTACCATTATATACATACTGACCGGGTACACTGCTCGTTAAAGTGTGTGTTATTGATAAGTCGGCTAAATATAAATTTAAAACTTGAATACTGCTAAAACCACAACGACATATCGTGGATATAAAATTAGAGCAATACCACACGCATATCAAATACGTGAATTGTCCTCTTCGTTTCGACGATAGGGTTCGCCCTGCAAATCTTCTTCATCTCGATATGCATGACTTTGATGTAATTTTGTGTATGGATTGGTTGTCGGAGCCTCGAGCTACGATTGATTGCCATTCCAGGCGTGTGATTTTTGGCGATCTTTGTAATCCTGAATTTGTCTACCAAGGTTCTCAGCTTGGTAAATCTATTAAGATCATATCCGCTATGAAAGCTCGATCTTTGCTAACTCGTGGTTGTGAAGGTTTTCTGGCTTCGATTAAGGATTCATCTTTGGAGGGTCCTATTATTGAGAGCCTTTCGGTTGTTCGTGAATTTCCGGATGTATTTCCTGTTGAACTCCCAGGCATGCCGCCTGAGCGTGAAGTTGAATTCTCGATTAATTTAATTCCGGGTGCGGAACCTATCTCTAAGGCTCCGTATCGTATGGCTCTTGTTGAATTGAAAGAATTGAAAGAGCAGTTGCAGGAATTGCTTGAATCTGGTTCTATCCGTCCCAGTGTTTCTCCGTGGGGTGCTCCGGTGTTATTTGTTAAGAAGAAGGACGGTAGCATGAGGTTATGCATCGACTACCGCGAGCTTAACCGGATTACTATTCGTAATCGTTATCCGCTTCCCCGCATCGATGATTTGTTTGATCAGCTTCAGGGTGCGAAATTATTTTCTAAGATCGATTTGAGGTCTGGATATCATCAGCTACGTGTGAAGGAGCAGGATGTTCCTAAGACCGCGTTTCGTACGAGATATGGCCACTACGAGTTCTTAGTCATGCCGTTCGGGTTGACGAATGCTCCAGCGGTTTTCATGGATTTGATGAATCGGATTTTTCACGAGTACTTAGATAAGTTCGTGATCGTGTTTATTGACGACATCTTGGTGTACTCTAAGTCTAAGGAGGAGCATGAGAGTCATCTTCGTATTGTTTTGGAGACTTTGAGGCAGAAGAAGTTGTATGACAAGTTCTCCAAGTGCGATTTTTGGTTAGGACAAGCCGCATTTTTAGGTCATGTCGTTTCCGCAGATGGTATCACCATGGATCCGGCTAAGGTTGAGGCTATCACAAAGTGACCAAGACCGACCAATGTGACTGAGATCAGGAGTTTTCTTGGATTGGCTGGTTATTACAAGAGGTTTGTTGAAGGTTTTTCTCGTTTATCGTTACCGTTGACTCAGCTTATGCGCAAAGGAGAGAAGTTTGTATGGACCGACGAGAGAGAAGCTAGTTTTGAAGAGTTGAAGAAGAGGCTTGTTTCTGCGCCGATTCTTACTCTACCATCAGGTTCGGGAGGTTATCAGATCTATAGTGATTCTTCGAAGAAGGGTTTGGGTTGTGTTTTGATGCAACATGGGAAGGTGATTGCATATGCTTCTAGACAATTGAAACCATATGAGGCTAACTATCCTACTCATGATCTTGAATTAGCTGCCATTGTCTTTGCTTTAAAAATCTGGAGGCATTATCTTTATGGTGAGAGCTGTGATATATTCACCGACTATAAGAGCCTGAAGTATATATTTACCCAGAAAGAATTGAACATGCGACAGAGACGTTGATTGGAGTTGTTGAAGGACTATGACACCAATATTCAGTATCGCCCTGGAAAAGCCAATGTTGTGGCTGATGCTTTGATTCTTAAGTCGGGAATGATTGCTAGTCTTGACTTTGAGCCGAGAATTCTGAATGACTTAGAGCTTATGGAAGTCGAGTTATGTGTTCGGGGTCATGATGGTTTTTGGGCTAGCTTGAAGGTGGAGTCTTATATGATGTTGAGGATTAAGGAAGCTCAGAAAGATGATGGTGAGTTATGGGCTATTGTACAGAATGTGGAGGATGGTAAGCAGTCAGATTTTTGTGTAGATGCGGATGGTGTTGTTTGGTTTGGTGATCGTCTATGTGTTCCGGATGATGCTGCTCTTCGTGAATCTGTACTTTCTGTGGCACATAGTTCTCCGTTCTCTATTCACCCAGGTTCGACTAAGATGTACCATGATCTGAAGCAACATTTTTGGTGGAATGGGATGAAGCAGGATGTGGCTTTGCATGTGGCTAGATGTATGACTTGTCAGCAGGTCAAGATTGAACATCAACGTGCAAGTGGTCTTTTGCAACCTCTTGACATTCCTATGTGGAAATGGGATGAGATATCTATAGACTTTGTTACCGGTTTACCTCGTACTCTTCGAAAGCATGACGCTATTTGGGTCGTTGTTGATCGTCTGACCAAATCTGCGCATTTTTTCCCCATTCGTATTGATTATTCTGTGGGTCATTTGGCTCAGATTTTCCAGCAGGAAATTGTTCGATT
Organism: Artemisia tridentata subsp. tridentata; assembly: GCA_021014915.2. Classification (NCBI taxonomy): domain Eukaryota; kingdom Viridiplantae; phylum Streptophyta; class Magnoliopsida; order Asterales; family Asteraceae; genus Artemisia; species Artemisia tridentata. The sequence continues at coordinate 318,987,719 of CP139502.1, forward strand.
GCATGGTACGCCGTCTTCTATTGTGTCCGATCGTGATCCTTGTTATACGTCTCGTTTCTGGAAAGGGTTACATAAAGCTTGGGATACGCGACTTAAATTCAGTACGGCATTTCATCCTCAGACTGACGGACAGTCGGAGCGGACGATTCAGACCTTGGAGGATATGTTGAGGTCTTGTGCTTTAGAGTGGACAGGCCACTGGGATGATTACTTGTGTTTGGTGGAGTTTGCCTACAATAATAGTTGGCATGCTAGTATCAGAATGGCTCCATTTGAGATGTTATATGGGCGTAAGTGTAGAGCGCCGGTTTGTTGGAATGAGGTCGGGGAACGACTCATTGAGGGACCAGAATTGATTAGGATTACTAATGAGAAGGTGGCTGTAGCCAGAGAGAAGTTGAAGGAAGCTCGTACTAGGCAGAAGAGCTATGCTGACCGTCATCGTCGTGATGTTGTGTTTAACTCTGGTGATCTTGTGTTCTTGAAGGTTTCCCCTTTTCGAGGTGTTAAGCGTTTCGGTATGAAAGGGAAGCTTAGTCCGCGTTATATCGGTCCGTTTGAGATTCTTGATCATGTTGGAGAGGTATCTTATCAATTGGCGCTACCTCCCCAGTTATCGCATGTGCATAACGTCTTTCATGTGTCACTTCTTCGTGGGTATAATTATCATCCGCTTCACGTTGTGTCTTGCCCGTTCGATCAAATTCGGGAAGATCTTTCTTATAGTGAAGAACCTGAGGCTATTTTGGAGCGTCAGGAAAGAGTCATGAGAACTAAAACCATTCCATTCGTAAAGATTCTTTGGAAGAACCATCCTGAGAGCGAGGCTACTTGGGATACCGAAGAGTCAATACGATCGGATTATCCACATTTTCATTTTGACTTGGTACGTATTCATTTCAATTTCGTTTTTGATTTCATATTTCTATTCGATTTCGTATTTCAATTTTCGAGGACGAAAATTTTCTTTTAGAGGGGAAGAATTGTAAAACCCCAAAATTAAAACGTCCTGAAATGACAAAAATGCCCTCAAATTTAAAATTTTAATAACTTATGAATATGCTATAAGTAACATTTATTGAATTTAACCTAAGGTAATTAAACCTTATGTTATCTAACGAATTAAATTAATAAAACCTTACCTTATGATTTAAAAATCACAAAGACTAAATTTCCTATGTCCTAATGATTCTAAGCGACATGTATGTGTAGTCATGATCAAATTTTCGGCCCAAGTTAAGCAATAATACCACATTAACTTTGATTGGAATTAAGCCCATGAGTGATTGATCATTTCCTTGTATAACATAATCAAATCACACGGCTTCCTATTTTTTTCTTATAACCGAACATCACAAACCAAAATAAACCCTAAACTCTCCTACTCATCAAAAAAACCTTCGGCCTCCCTCTTGTTCTCTCCCATTCGATCCAGTTGCAGCAGCCAAAAGAGGATTTTTAGTTGTGTTCTTGTTCATTCGTATCATAGGTAATATCCTTTTTATCATGTTTGATCCATACGAATCGTGGGAACAAACCCTAATCGAATATTTTTGTTTCTTTTGTGTTCTTGCCGTGCGTACCACAAAGAGAAGAAGGAAGGAAGGCGTTTGTGATCTCGTGTTGTGTTCTTGTTCTTCATTTGATCTTCAAGGATATTTTGTATCATCCTCTCTTGCTTAATCTTGTCATATTCGATCCATGTTGTTGTTCTTGTCAAGAGATAATCACACATGATAATAGAAAAGAATCACATGAATTCATAAATCATTCACATGAAATAATGATAATGAAACCCTAATATGTATAATCGATCCATCTGAAAGTTGTATGAATATGATGAATTTAATTAATATGAATATGTTAAGATCATGTAAGAATCACCCTAATGTGTTTTTGTGTCGTATGTGAAGACCTTGTGTTAATGGATGAGTTTTTAAAAGAGTTACACATAAAATCATGAACTATAGATGTTGTCCAGGAAAATTGTTCAAATTTAATCGATTGGATAAAAATGATGGTAGGGTGTATTTGGGTGTTTTTGGAGTCTAAAAGTAAGTTTGGGAAAATGGCTTTCTGGGAAAATTAACCTTGTAAATTTTAGAGGTGTGGAAGGCAACTTTTTGATTTTTAGTAGTTAAAGTGTCAAACTGAATTCGTATGTCTGGAAAAACAGTCGGTGTTTTTGAATTTTAATTTGCAAACCGTGTCGAATTAGAAGATTCCCTTTGAACTGAGTAATATTTAGGATATCTAGTAATTACTGGAATTTTTGTAGATTTTTCTGAATTTTCCTGAACGGGTTACTAATTACAAACTTTTCGTATGTTAAAACTGATTAGAAATCTGAAGGAGTTGGCTTAAGTGATTTTTAGTCTAAAGTTGTACTACTTAATAAACTCTGGAAAAATTAGATAAAATACTTAAGACATTGATGTATCTCTAGGAATTTTTGGGGATTTTATTTATGAGTTCTTATATGATTCACAAATTAAAGGAAACGTAACAAATTCGTACTTAAAAACTGTTAAGGTTTAAAAAAAGGATTTAAAAAGGTGCTATGTGTTTATTTTCTAAACTAAAGGGTTTAAATTGTATTTTTCTAAACTAAAAGGACTTAACTTGCTAAATTATGAAACATTTACATTTTATACCCTAATCTTACCAGATTGACATTGTGGGAAACTAGAAGGGGGGGTTGAATAGTTTACCGGTTTAAAAACTTCTTTTAAAAAATCTTGTTTTAAAAGTATGCTATTGGAAACTTTGATTCGAACTCTATGTGTAATCAATCAACACCAATATGAACTAGACACTAAGCTAAGTAATAATAACAAATAAAAGTAAAGAGTAGAGTTGGAAAGATCAAACCGAGACAGAGGATTTATAGTGGTTCGGCTACGAAGCTCTTCTTCGCCCTACTCCACTCCCCGAGTACCACACTCGAGAGTTTCAAACACTATATCAACAACCTCCCTTCAGGCGGAGAAGACCGTACACGTCGCTTATCCTATTACCGACACTAAACTAGATGTCGAGTGCTAATCTTAGCTAGCACCAATCTACCAAGGTCCACGTGACCAAACACTCAAGCCCAGTGGCTTCAAGAGATCACCAAGATCTCAACACGATCACAATGATCAACACTCACTTCACTCTACTCAACTAACACTAACCTAATGACCCTTGATCTTCTTGATCAATCACACAAGCCCAATGGCTTCAAGAGATGTTCACTATCTCTATAGATCACACTTGATCTTCACTCTCACTCACAAAAAGGAAATAAACTTGATGTATGCTAAGACACAACAAGGTTGTAACAAGTGTTTACAAAAACCTATCAACTATAACTCTAGTATCTTCTTGATTACTTGAGTTCTTCTCTTGCTAATGAAGAGGGATGACAACACCTTGTATCAACTTGGATACTTGTGTTCTTCTCTTGCTAGTGAAGAGGTATGAAGAGGATCACTTGAAGGATGATTGGATCACTCTTGAAACAAAGAAAAACTAATCTAAATGATCCTAAGAAGTGAAAGGTGTGAGAGGATTCAGCTAAGGGATTTTTCTGTGTGTGAAGGGTGCCTAAAACTGTGAAAGAGGTGGGTATTTATAGGCAAAGAAAATCTGAACGTTACAAAGAAATTCTGTACGGACGGCTCCGTTAAATACCATACGGCTCCACTAAATTTAGTGGAACCGTGGAGCCGTGGTAGACTAGGACGCTCCAAATTTTGCCTTTTCTGGTGAAAACTTATTTGGGGAAGGTTGGAGCTGATTTTGGGGGGAAAATAGCTGTTGTGATTTTCAAACTAATTTTTCCATTAAAACATTTCTTAATATTTCAAAAATAATTTGTCATGTGTATTTTTGAAAAAATGTTTTGTCCCATTTAAAATGTGAATTTTCAAAACATAAATTCACTTCTTTGATCACTAGTTCAAGTTGTAACTTTGTTCAAGAGTGATTTGCGTAGAAACGGGATCTTCCGATTAAAAACTTGTTAACGTTAATTTTAACGTAACGTGAGTTCACATTTTGTCATCCTCAAAACGTGAGGTAATCGAAAGATATAAATAACGTTTTTAGAACATTATTTGCATCAACAATCTCCCCCTTTTCGATGATGACAAAATATAAACTCATTTTAGGTTAAAATTAGTTTTAACAAGTTTTTAATGAGTTTACTCCCATTTCTCCCCCTTTTTGTCAAATCAAAAACGTGATTAAGGCTCCCCCTTGATGTGTACTCCCCCTCATTTGGAGAACACAAAGGAACCGAGCAATGGTTCGTGCTACAAAACAAGGTTAGACGGCAAATAAACAATATCTAACAAGTAGCACATAAGACAAATATCCAACCACAATAAAAGAATTATGGCTAAGTAGCCAAAATGAAAAGCCCATTACATAAATATAAAATAAATGTCATACATAAGTATGACTACAATAGGAAAGCAAATTAAACTAACAAGAAGACACATAAACATCTAAAGTAACATGAGGATTCTAGATTTGCTTCCAACTTCAAAAGGGTTCCTAGGTATTTATTGGGAAAAACTAAACATGACTATGTTTACTTGGTTGGGCTATGTGGTGGTGGAGGTGGTAAAATGATGGGTCCTTGTGGTTGTGTGAGGAGGTGTTCAAGGTAGGAGAATTGAAGACTCAATTCATCTTTAAGGCCTATGATGAGGAGTTGGTTGTGGTGACAACAAGCACAACTCAAGGTGTGTGGTTGTAGGGGATAAAGGATGGGATGACCCATTAAAGGTTGAGGTGATGGTGATAGGGAAGATGATGATGTGTTGGTGGTAAGTTCAAAAGGTGATATGGGTGATAGGGCTAGTGTGAGGGCTAAAGGTTGTGGTGATGGTGAAGATGATGGGGTGAAGGTTAAAGGTGTGTTGGTTCTAAAGGTTGTGGAGGATGAGGATGTTGGTTTGGTTGATGTTGCCTTGGATGGAGCATGGGGTGTAGTGAAAGAAGATGATGATTTGGTTGAGGTTATGGGTGTGTGTGTATCACCTTCATCATCCAAGGTGAGATCAATGAAAATTGTCTCTTTGGTGTTTGGTGAGACTTGTGATGTGTGAGTACACTTGATCCATTGATCAATTTGAGTGGTTTCATTTGTTGGTTTGATGTAGAATTTTTGTTTCTTGAATACCCTTGATCCCATGATGGTGGTATAATGAGTGTGAAGGTGTAAGGATGGGTGTAAGGATGGCAATGCATAATGTTAGCTTAAATAGCCAAATCATAAGCATGCAAGTTTGAAATGTTGGATTTGGGGATTTGGGTGCATGGGAATCAGGTTTTGTTTGCATATTTTCAGGAAAAGAGAGTCAAAAAGTGGAAGAGAATAGCAGTTTTTGTCTTCCAGAGGCACGGCACCATTAAAGGTGCTACATCACCACTAAATTTAGTGGATCCGTGGCCTATTTAATGGAGCTGTGGGCTCTTTTGACCTTCTTTCCAGGTCTGCAGGTTTTAGGCAGCCTAAATGGGGAAATTTCTGGGGAATCCATTGGCTGCAAATCTCAAAGCCTCAAATTACTAAACACATAGAATTCCTAAAGCTAGTTTCAACTAGCAACTAACATGATCATGTGATCATCTATGTATTTAGGCAACTATTAAGCATGCATGAATCCAAGCATTTTTAACATCTAGTGCATGTAATAAAATAAGCTAACATGCATGAGTTAGGCAAGATAAACCAACATGAGGATTAATTAACAAGAGAATTAACCATGTTGAAGTGTTAAAATGTTAAGAGGGAACATTCCAAGCAAGTTAATGCCATGACTTTATATATAATAGCTTAATAATACTTAAGTTAATAGTACTACTTAAGCTAATCCTAACTAGTCTCGTTTCTTCCCCAACTTCTTCAGCTTGCTCCCGATCCCTTTTAGCGCCTTCCCAATAGACTTGAAACCCCCGACAGTTTGCTCATGCATCTCCACTTGTCTATTGTACATTGTAGTTTGCCTCTCATCACTTGGGATGGTTGACCATCCCGTTTTCGAGGTCGGTTGTACGTCGAAATGATGAGGTGTCAAGGTTGTCAAAGTAGACGTCGGGAGAAGGAGAACGTGTACAAGACGTTCCTTCTTCGTTCACCTCATCATCATCTGCATGCATAGGTTGAGATGATGATTCATGACCGAAGGAAGAGGATGAGAGAGGAATGTCGGAAGTGGATTTACGACCACGCTTGGACCCTTTGTCCTTACGTTGCTTTGTGCGACGTCGTGGTCCACCAAGAGGTTTCATAACAGAATTGACTAGGACATAGTCGACACTTTGGAGATTAGGAAAATGTTCCATGACCCAATGGAAAAGACGAGTAAGCAGCATACCATATGGCATGAGCTTATCCGAACGACTGTGAATATTGGCCATCCTTTTTACCATATAGTATGCGAGGTTATATGGTTCCTCGATACTAAGACAGTAGAGCATATGGGCGAGACTCGCAGAGACATGATCACGGTTGCCCACAAGGCTCAACACGTTCTCACGAAGAAGGAGTTCCCAACTTCTAAGGTCGGGAAGGAGCTCTTTGAGGTAGATACGGTTTGGGTCAAGGTAGACAATTGAACCATCACGCTTTTGATACGTGTGGACGACTCGAGGTGTTTGGATGACTTGTTTGATGGACTCGAGGTCGGGAATTTCAGTGCGATAGGCACCTACATCCTCAAGATTATAGAAGAGAGACTCAAGAGTATGGTCTTCAATGTATGCACACTGACCATATGCAGGAACACCGAGAATTTGTCCAATCTCAGAGACAGACAGGATGATATTTTGGTTTTGAATCCAAAAATCAAGAAAAACATTACCATCATCATCATCAGTGAAGGTACGGACTCGACTATAAAACTCGAGAACAAAACGAGGACAGACTTGATCGTTTATTTTGTATAAACAATCGAACTCGATAGAAGGAAAACAGGCACGGATGTTGTCTGTCGTGACATAGAGTGCATCGACTACACGCCCTTCGTGTATGTATCGATTTTGGACTTTTGCGAAATAAGCTCTTTGCTCATTAGGAATGTTTAGATTTTCAAGAGTACTAAGAATGTATTGTTTGGTATCTTGATAATCATTTCGAGGCATTATTTGTCTACAAAAAAAATATTTTTGTATATGTTAGTTCGTTGCATTTTAATGATTACACTTCTAGTGTGTGTGCCTAAATGCAAACAATGTGAAGGTGCGGCAATCTCGACTCTAAAATTATCCTAAAGAGATTACCCAAACGCTCTTAACTTCACTTTTGCTTAACCAAATATGTCAAACAATACATATCAATTATGTACTTCGAGCCATATTTGAGAGTTCATGTATGCATGCAAAAACGTTTTTAATTTGCATCAACGATGCGTGAAAAAGGTTTCATGATCCTAGACTTGTGAAATTAAAAAAAAAAAAAAATTCGAATAGGGGTGTTTGGCAAACGGCTCATTGTGGCGCCAAAAAGCTTAAGTTCGAAAAGCTTTAATGCAAAACGTTCCAAATCCAATTTTAATTATCCTAAACATGATTCCACTACAAGCAATCAAACATAATCCGATTTTAGTTGTTAATTTTGGATTAGGTTTTGCAACACAAATGGGTTTTTGGAAATTCTAGGTTTAGGGAATCATGTGAATGCTACATTGTCTAATCCTAGTCTTAATTTCACAAGGGTTCAATTAATTTTGAAAATCCCCAATTCGGATTTATACTCAAGAACAAACCCTAGACTCAAATTAAATGAAATTAAGAGTGATTTACTTACAATTAGTGATTTTATGATTAGGATTTGTTGATTCCAATGCCTCAATCTTGATTTGCAAGAGTTTAGTTGAATTAAGATGTGATGAACTCAAATAAGTACATTTTATTACTATCATTTATCCTATTAATTTGACTTGTTTTATTATATTATGTATGAGAATTGATACTTAATCGTTTACTTTTGTAATTCTCAGGTAAAAACAAGCATTTGGTGAAACTTGGCAATTTTGGACTAATTATGGAGCAAAACAAGCAAGAAGTCAAGAGTCTACTGAAATGTACATGATCAAGACTATTCTGCTCCAGATGCGCCGCATCTTACTTATTACATACGGCGCATCACTATCAAGATTTCACAAGATACGATCCAAGATACAAGAGGACATGCGCCGCATCTATAAATGGAGTTACGCTGCATCTTCTGGCGGTGTACGAATATTCCTGAATATATTAATATTGGACCCTACGCGAAGTTAAGTCAATGCGCCGCATCTTACCTCAGACAGAGACTATAAATACCCCAAAGACCAGACGAATTAAGAGACTTTTGTTACGTACGATATTCGAAGGACAGAAGCCCTAGGCCGAATTCAGTCGTGATAGCAGCACAAGACACACCTTGAACGAAGATACGAGAGCTGTAAGAAGGTCCTGCATGTATTCAATTCATTAAGTAGTTTTGTTTTATTGTATTAGTACACTTTAATTGATCAGGATTGATGGGCTTGTGTTATGTTATCATTCACTTCAACTCCCCTTAAAATTGCTTTCCCATTAATTAAAGTTTATATGTTGATGTCTTTGGTGACTTTTATTAGTGCATTGATAACCTCTGTGTCTAGCTGAGCATTGCTTGGGTCGCCATGCCCCTTCCTCGCCTATTTATTATATCGCCTATGCATTCTATCGTCTGTAGAAAAGTAGGAAGAAAGATAAATAGGATAGTCATAAGTGATCATTAAGGGTTTACTCGCCGATAAGATTAGAGCCAACGAGAAAGGATTAATCTCGGTGCGTTGCATCGAACTATACACTTCATATAAAACTAGCAATAAAACAAGTGACAAGCTACTTAACTATCAGGACAGGTCTTCTTATTGTCTCGAGTATTTATCTGTGTACGTGTGTGCTATTCGCTGATTCGTGCCTATTAGTTAGTTTATTATTTAATTGCAACCAAACCGTGCCAGTCTCTCAGGCTGAAACCTCCTTGCGTTAAATTAGGTTGTATAGCTAACTTAAGAAATTAAAATACTGATTAGAATAACTAGATAATACGTTCCCCTCTTAGTGATCGACGCTCTACTTACCATTATATACATACTGACCGGGTACACTGCTCGTTAAAGTGTGTGTGTTATTGATAGGTCGGCTAAATATAAATTTAAAACTTGAATACTGCTAAAACCACAACGACATACCGTGGGTATAAATTAGAGCACTCGCACGCACGCATCAAGTTTTTGGCGCCGCTGCCGGGGAGTGAATTGTTATTATCTGTTAATTTGATTAGTATTTTAATTAGGTTTTTCTTTTTAATTTTTATTCTAACCGCTAACTGTGTTGTACATTAGATTAATTTGCATTCATTGTATTATTTTGCATATTTTCTGTTTTTGTGTGTTTTTATTTTTGTTTGTTTTCGTTTGTTTTTATTTGTTTTTATTTGTCGTATTTTCTGTGTTCTGCTATCGTTGTACTGAGCTTATTCAAACGATACGGCGCATCTATTTTCATAGATACGGCGTATTGTGTTTAATTTTTATAAAATACAACGCGTTTAATTAATTCGATACGACGCATCTTTTCCCCAAGATACGGCGTATTTGTTTTTGATAAAAAAAAATTTCTAAACGTTAACGTTATACGACGCATCTGCTTTAGCAGATACGGCGTATTTATTATTTTAATTAAAAACAGTTTTTGAATTATTAAACAGATATGACGCATCGATCTCTGTCGATACGGCGTATCTTCTGAATCAAAAATCTTATATTTTTGAAACGTAACGAAGTAACGGCGTATTAGTTTTTGCTGATACGGCGCATTAAAATTTTTATAAATATATCTAATTTTTTATTATTTAAACATACGGCGCATTTGATTTATCAAGCGCGGCGTATTGCTTTTCTGAATAAAAGTTTGAATTATTTTTAACGTATTAAGATACGGCGTATCCCATTTATAGGATACGGCGCATCAACAGCAGATATCAGAAGCTTTTATTTTACTTTGATCGTTTCACCCTTCTTTTGCACGAGTAAGTTTTATTTCAGGAAGATGGACGATCCGGATATTACAATGGAAGAATATATCAGATTTGAAGAGGAAAGAGCCTTGAGCAATAATGGGATATACGATTGGGAAAGAACAAGATATGGTGCACAAGTCATCATGGATAAAGAACCCACGATGGAAGAATACTTGTTATTGAAGCAGAAAAAGTCAGGGAGAGAAAGAAACAAATTGCCATTTCGACACACTTGGACTTTATCAAATGATGAAGATGAAGAAGAATCATACGATTTTGGTGCAATTAGGTTTCCGGCAATAGTTATTGATGATGTTATTTCTCCGGAAGTTGCCCAAGATGAAGAAGAGTCACAAGTGTTTGATTTAAATGAAAATCCGGCGATTGTTTACAAAGAAGCTTATTCATCCGAAAGTGCTTATAATGAAAATGAAGATGAATGTGGGACAATGGTGTTTAGTGCTATTACTTGTGATTTTCCACCCGAGGTGGAAGATATATTCTCATCATATCAAAAACACCATGATAATATCCCCTCGGATGAAGATAATGAGTATTCTGATATTGAAGAGTTTGATGCTATTGCATACGATAGCATACCGCAGTTACCACAACAAACGGAAGTATTTAGGTGCGGAACGGATAAGCCAGATTTTGACCCAACGAGGGATTTTGAAGAAATCTGGGATTACTTATTTAAGAATGAAATTCGGGACGATGCTGAAATTATAAGACCACTTGTTGAAGATGGATATTCAAATGATGAAATGGAGTCACTTACAACACAAAGTGGTACAAATTTATTTAATATTATTAATCCCGTTATTAATAATCTTGCTAGTTTTCCTAAACAGGTTGCAAAACAAAAGAATGATGAGGTGAAATTTATTACACTACCTATTGAAGCACCTGCGATCAACCTGTATTTGGTGGAGCTCGAAGAAGAATTTGGTAATAAGCTCTTAAACATTGCTATGATTGATGAAAATGAAGATCTCGACCCTATGAAGGTTATTGAGGAACTCGAACTTTTACTTGCCAAAGACCCTTTCTCATCTTCTGCGGAAGTCGAGGGACGCCTTACTACCAAAGAGACTAACCAAGAAGAAAGGAGACTAATTTTTCCTCAACAGACTACTTTTTCAGATGAAGTGGGCGAGTCATCCAATTTATCAACCAAACCGGGTAAGATTAGGAAAGATGTACACATATTGCCAAGGTATGATCTTTATGTATTTCTTCCATCTTTAATAGCAAATTTACACTCTTTTCATGTTTATTGCTACTATCACCCGCACTTGATCCCAAGTGGGGGGAACAACACCCTATTACACAGTAAATAAGGGTGGAGTCAGGCTCGTGACTCGAACAAAAACAAGCGCTTCGTGGGAGGCAACCCATGTTTATCTTTTATTTTATTTTCTATTCTTTGTCGAGTCAGTCAGGCCCGCAACAGATACGGCGCATCTCAATCCTGAGATGCGAGCACTCCTGCACTGGTCATATCTTACTTTGTTTTTCTGCATTTTTTTATTTTCGACTTTAAAACTTTTTATCAGTTTATTTCAATGCGGCGCATCCCTGGTTAAGGATGCGACGCATCTTCTATTCTGATTCGTAATTATTCCAGGCTCGATACGGCGTATCTTCTTCCATAAGATACGGCGCATCGACTGACCTGATGATTTTCAGTTTTAATTTTTATGTTTTATTTTTCCTAACTACTAATGTATTATGCAAGTTTGAACTTTCTTAACTTAGGTGTGTTTAAAGTCTTGGTGGTATTATAGATTCCTGCATTTCCTGTGGATACATCAATTATGAAGCTTAAACGTTCTAATCCACAAGAAAGATGATTTTTGCTCTTATACAAATGGAGGATCATACCGAGCAAATCTCAGGGGAGTTTTTCTGTTCTAATTCTTTTATTTTCCAGTTTTTAACCTTTGATACAAACAACGAGGACGTTGTTTAACTTAAGTGGGGGGATTGGAGAATTAGAACACTTAACACTTACTTGTCCTAAACTTTTCAAAATATGCGCTTAAAATGTGCTTAATATATCAAAATTTAAAATTTTTAGCATGTTTTTGTTTAAGATCTAAGTTGCATAGCTGCACACATGACGTTATTTTCAAAAAATTGTGATTTTTCAAAATTCACAAATCTATGAGTGTGCCGGTGACTTGTAAACTTTAGAACTTGGCTTGTATACTATTCGAGACCACCATAATAAGTATTATTTTTATAATTGGAATGACTTGTCTAAATTGGTAAAATTCTAGGATTACACCTAAATAGCCTATTATATGTTATGTGTTATTAGCTAACTACACTGGTTAGTTAACCCCCGTAAAAACCCTTTTGTTACTCTCACTTTTAGAGTAAGATACCCCTAGAAAAACCCTCAGAGCCATTCCTTTCGTTTCTTACACCTTCGTTAAAATGTTTCGTTACACCCTTACACCTTAGCCTACCCTGTAGATTAAAATCCGTGGTTGGTTAATTGCTTTAGGCAAAGTGTGTTTCCTTACATTACCTGTGTTCGCGTGCGTAATTCATTATCTATGGTTAGGTCGGGAAATTGCACAATGCAATTGGAGTGAAAGTAAATATTGTATATCTTTGAGTTTATTTTACGTGTGTTTACTACTTTCACTATTACCGTTATTTCTGAAGTCATGAAAAGTATGGAAAAATTATCCAGAATTATCATTATAGTGATGTGGTGAAATTTTACACATCTTTGTTTATGTTTAAAAAAAAAAAAAAAAAAAAAAAAAAAAAAAAAAAAAAAAAAAAAAAATCGAAAATAAGAAAAGAAAAGAAAAAGGAAGAGTTGGATGTTTGTTTTAACCAACTTATGTAAAGTTTTGTTTTAAGTGGTCGATATCACAACTAGTTGTTGTATATTATATCTATGGATTGAATGGGAGTTGGCAGTTATGGGAACACCAACTAAGGTTTATTCTTTGATTGAGATCTTGTTGAGTATAATTCGTGTCTACCTAAAGCGTGTGTTTCAAGTGTTAAAGCGTGAGTTATTCTATGATATGAGTCTGATTCATGGGATGGTTGGGATAGTGATTAACCACACTTAGGATTTTAATTTATTTGTTTTGTTTATTTTTCATTTTACACCAATTTATATCCCAAATATTATCCATACCCTATATTATTCGTTATCAAAACCTTTGATTTATTGAGATTAGGGATTTGAGCAATCTTAAGTATCGTAGTCGTGGATTCGGCTATGTATTTATGATTTTGTCGCCCTTTTTGATATAATATTATTGGTGAAGATTACTTGATCCTATCTTTAGCCTATTCGAGTTAAGGATTTGAGCAATTGCAAGTATCGTGTTCGTGGATTCGATCATGTATTTGTGATTTTGTCGCCTTTTCTGGAATTTGAGATCGATAGAGATTAAGGAGAATGATTAACCCTTAAACCTCAAAACCCTTTTTACCGCTTTAGACTTGTTATTCCTTGGCTTTAGTGGGGGAGATGTGTATACTTGCCAAGCTTATGATAGAATATTCGTCACGACTGGAATGTTAAACGATTAGATTTGCTTTTATCAAAATATTTTATTTTACTTCTAATTCGTTAAGTGTTTGGTTGTGTGATTATGACAAAAATGAATACATGCTTAAATATAAAAATAAATCCTAATATCTTTTAGGATACATTTTCATATGATTAATTCTAAGGTTTACTTGGGGACAAGTAAAGTTCAAGTGGGGGGATATTTGATGAACTCAAATAAGTACATTTTATTACTATCATTTATCCTATTAATTTGACTTGTTTTATTATATTATGTATGAGAATTGATACTTAATCGTTTACTTTTGTAATTCTCAGGTAAAAACAAGCATTTGGTGAAACTTGGCGATTTTGGACTAATTATGGAGCAAAACAAGCAAGAAGTCAAGAGTCTACTGAAATGTACATGATCAAGACTATTCTGCTCCAGATGCGCCGCATCTTACTTATTACATACGACGCATCACTATCAAGATTTCACAAGATACGATCCAAGATACAAGAGGACATGCGCCGCATCTATAAATGGAGTTACGCCGCATCTTCTGGCGGTGTACGAATATTCCTGAATATATTAATCTTGGACCCCACGCGAAGTTAAGTCAATGCGCCGCATCTACTTATTAGATGCGCCGCATCTTACCTCAGACAGAGACTATAAATACCCCAAAGACCAGACGAATTAAGAGACTTTTGTTACGTACGATATTCGAAGGACAGAAGCCCTAGGCCAAATTCAGTCGTGATAGCAACACAAGACACACCTTGAACGAAGATACGAGAGCTGTAAGAAGGTCCTGCATGTATTCAATTCAATAAGTAGTTTTGTTTTATTGTATTAGTACACTTTAATTGATCAGGATTGATGGGCTTGTGTTATGTTATCATTCACTTCAACTCCCCTTAAAATTGCTTTCCCATTAATTAAAGTTTATATGTTGATGTCTTTGGTGACTTTTATTAGTGCACTGATAACCTCTGTGTCTAGCTGAGCATTGCTTGGGTCGCCATGCCCCTTCCTCGCCTATTTATTAGATCGCCTATGCATTCTATCGTCTGTAGAAAAGTAGGAAGAAAGATAAATGGGATAGTCATAAGTAATCATTAAGGGTTTACTCGCCGATAAGATTAGAACCAACGAGAAAGGACTTAATCTCGGTGCGTTGCATCGAACTATACACTTCATATAAAACTAGCAATAAAACAAGTGACAGGCTACTTAACTATCAGGACAGGTCTTCTTATTGTCTCGAGTATTTATCTGTGTACGTGTGTGCTATTCGCTGATTCGTGCCTATTAGTTAGTTTATTATTTAATTGCAACCAAACCATGCCAGTCTCTTAGGCTGAAACCCCCTTGCGTTAAATTAGGTTGTATAGCTAACTTAAGAAATTAAAATACTGATTAGAATAACTAGATAATACGTTCCACTCTTAGTGATCGACACTCTACTTACCATTATATACATACTGACCGGGTACACTGCTCGTTAAAGTGTGTGTGTTATTGATAAGTCGGCTAAATATAAATTTAAAACTTGAATACTGCTAAAACCACAACGACATACCGTGGGTATAAATTAGAGCACTCGCACGCACGCATCAAGATGTTATGGTTTGGTTTTGACAGCACGTGGAAGTAGTTTTGTGTGTTTGGAAAATTTGTGCAGAAGAAAAGAGTAACTGGGCGCGTTTATCAGATGCACGGCTCCACGGTTCCACTAAACATTAGTGGAGCCGTATGTCTGATGGTCCAGTTTTTCTTCTGTTTTGACTTTTGGCTGATTAATCTTACTTATTTAGTACGACTTTTTGACACGAGGAAAAAGTTTATACCTAATAAACTTTTTGACGAAAGATGATTAAATGGGATGACCGGAAATGACCTTAGCGTTTCCGAAGAAATTGACTAAGTTGTCATTGGATGAGGATTTACTTCTAGTATTTCCCGTGAAATAAATAGAAGTTATGAGTTGTGTTTAGGAGGATGACTATAATATTTCCCATGAAATATTTAATTAGTCGGAGTACGCGACACAAGGAATGACTTGATATTTCCCGTGAAATATTCATAAGTCATGTGACGTGAGAAAAATATGACTTAAAAAGTCATGGGCGATTTGTAGAGAATGACTTCAATGTTTCCCGCGAAACTTTCGAGAGGTCATAGAAGGGATGAAAGGTTATGAGATATGACGTGACGGATGACTTTAATATTTCTGAAGGAATATTCAAATAGTCATGAGAGGGATGAGAGGAATGACTTGAAAAGTCATATGACGAGATGCAAGGAATGACGTTAATATTTCCAGTGAGATATTAAGAAGTCATGAGATGAGGTTTAGGGAATGACTTGACATTACCAATGAAATATTCAAGGATCATGAGTCGAGAATAAGATGGATGTGTGAGATGACTTCAATATTTCTGGAGAAATATTCAAATAGTCATAAGAGGGGATGAAAGGTTATAAGATATGACGCGAGGGATGACTTTAATATTTCCATAGAAATATTGAAATAGTCATGAGCGGGATATGAGGAATGACTTGAAAAGTCATATGATGAGACGTGAGAGATGACATTAATAATTCCAATGGAGTATTAAGAGGTCATTTGACGAGAATGTAAAGGTTAAGGTGAGAAGAGATACTTTAAAAAAAAATCTCTTTTGACGTTATCATGACGGAGAAGATGTCTTTCCGCGGGGAGATGACGTACTTCGACGAGCTTCGTTCATGAGCAAACTATAGGGTTCCCGGACAAGTCTAATGGCATCTTGACTGCTACTCTTCACAGGGAGTTGTCTCATCTATAGTGTTTGTTGTCATGCCTTTCCGGCGCTTGCGTACTCGGCTTCGGTCGTGGAAATAGCAAGAGTAGTTTGTTTCTTGGGGAACCAAGAAGTTTGTTAACAAACCTATGAAGGTACAAACATTGCTCTTTATGTCTCAATCCACATCAACTCTCGCATTATCAGAGTTGGTATAGAAACATTTTCTACAACCGTCTCCTTGAGATATCGTAGTCTCAAGTGTGTAGTATCTTCAATGCATCGTATGATACTGATGAACTCAAATAAGTACATTTTATTACCATCATTTATCCTATTTATTTGACTTGTTTTATTATATTATCTGTGAGAATTGATACGTTAATGTTTGCTTTTGTAATTCTCAGGTAAAAACAATTATTATGTGAAACTTGGCGATTTTGGACTAATTATGGAGCAAAACAAGCAAGAAGTTAAGAGTCTACTGAAATGTACAAGATCAAGACATTCTGCTCCAGATAAGCCACATCTTACTTATTACATACGGCGCATCACTATCAAGATTTCACAAGATATTATCCAAGACAGCAAGGACATGCGCCGCATCTAAGAATGAAGTTAGTCCGCATCTTCTGGCGGTGTACGAATATTCCTGAATATATTAATCTTGGACCCCACGCGAAGTTAAGTCAATGCGCCGCATCTACTTATTAGATGCGCCGCATCTTACCCTCAGACAGAAACTATAAATACCCCAAGACCAGACGAATTTCAAGAGCCCTAGTTCGACAGTTTTAGAAGACCGAAGACAACAGAAACCCTAGGACGAATTCAGTTGAAGTAGCAGCACAATACACACCTTAACGAAGATACAAGAAATGTAAGAAGGTCCTGCATGTATTCAATTCATTAAGTAGTTTTGTTTTATTGTATTAGTACACTTTAATTGGTCAGGATTGATGGGCTTGTGATCATGGATTTAACCACGCACTTCGACTCCCCTTAAAATTGCTTTCCCATTAATTAAAGTTTATATGTTGATGTCTTTGGTGACTTTTATTAGTGCATTGATAACCTCTGTGTCTAGCTAAGCATTGCTTGGGTCGCCATGCCCCTTCCTTGCCTGTTTATTAGATCGCCTATGCATTCTATCGTCTGTAGAAAAGTAGGAAGAAAGATAAATAGGATAGTCATAAGTAATCATTAAGGGTTTACTCGCCGATAAGATTAGAACCAACGAGAAAGGACTTAATCTCGGTGCGTTGCATCGAACTATACACTTCATATAAAACTAGCAATAAAACAAGTGACAAGCTACTTAACTATCAGGACAGATCTTCTTATTGTCTCAAGTATTTATCTGTGTACGTGTGTGCTACTCGCTGATTCGTGCCTATTAATTTAGTTTATTATTTAATCGCAACCAAATCGTGCCAGTCTCTCAGGCTGAAACCCCCTTGCATTAGATTAGTTGTATAGCTAACTTAAGATATTAAAATACTGATTAGGATAACTAGATAATACGTTCCACTCTTAGTGATCGACACTCTACTTACGATTATATTCATACTGACCGGGTACGCTGCTCGTTAAAGTGTGTGTGTTATTGATAAGTCGGCTAAATATAAATTTAAAACATGAATACTGCTAAAACCACAACGACATATCGTGGGTATAAATTAGAGCATACGCACGCACGCGCATCAAGTTTTTGGCGCCGCTGCCGGGGAGTGAATATTTATTATCTGTTAATTTGATTAGTATGTTAATTAGGTTTTCCTTTTTAATTTTTAATCTAACCGCTAACCGTGTTGTGTATGAGTTAAATTGCATTCATTGTATTATTTTGCATATTTTCTGTTTTTGTGTGTTTTTATTTTTGTTTGTTTTCATTTGTGTTTATTTTTGTTTTTATTTTTCTGTTTTTCTGTATTCTGCTATCGTTGTACTGAGCTAATATAAACGATACGGCGCATCTATTTTCATAGATACGGCGTATTGCGTTTAATTTTTATAAAATACGAGTTTAATTAATTCGATATGACGTATCTTTCCCCATGATACGGCGTATCTGTTTTTAAATAAAATTTTTTTTCTAAACGTTAACGCCATATGGCGCATCTGTTTTTACAGATACGGCGTATCTATTATTTTAATTAAAAACAGTTTTCGAATTATTAAACAGATACGACGCATCGATTTTTATCGATACGGCGCATCTTCTGAATCAAAAATCTTGTATTTTGAAACGTAACGAAAATACGACGCATTAACTTTTGTTAATACGACGCATTTAATTTTAAATAAATATCAATTTTTGATTAATTAAACTGATACGGCGCATTCTAATTTATAAGCGGCGTATCTTTTTTCTGAATAAAAGTCTGATTTATTTTTAACGTTATAAGATACGGCGTATCCAACTTTTTGGATACGGCGCATCGTGTACTGATATCAGCAACTTTTATTTTACTTTGATTGTTTCACTCTTCTTTTGCACGAGTAAGTTTTATTTCAGGAAGATGGACGATCCGGATATTACAATGGAAGAATACTTGTTACTGGAAATGGTTAAGTCAAAGAAAGAAAGAAACAAATTGCCGTTTCAACACACTTGGTGTATGTCAAATGATGATGAAGAAGATTCATATACCGTGAAACCAATTCCGGCAATTGTTCTTGATAGTACTTTTTCTCCGGAGATTGCACAAGATGATGTGTATACGGAACCTTACGTTGAAGAATATTCTGCAATCGTATTACCACCATTAGACAATCCAACGGATGAAGATGAAAAGTATTCTAATTTTGATTTCGAACCATTTGACGCCATCGTTTATGATGACGTACCTCAACCAGATTTTGACCCAACAAGGGATTTTGAAGAAATCTGGGATTACTTATTTAAGAATGAAATACGGGACGATGCTGAAATTGCAAGACCACTAGTTGAAGATGGAGATTCACAAGACGAATTGGAGTCACTTACAACACAAAGTGGTACAAATTTATTTAATATTATTAATCCCGTTACTAATAATCTTGCTAGTTCTCCTAAGCAGGTTGCAAAACAAAAAGATGATGAGGAGAAATTTATTACACTACCTATTGAAGCACCTGTGATCAACCCGTATTTGGTGGAGCTCGAGGAAGAGTTTGGTGATGAGCTCTTAAACATTGCTATGATTGATGAAGATGCTGATTCCGACCCTATGAAGTATATAGAGGAACTCGAACTTTTACTTGCCAAAGACCCTTTCTCATCTTCTGCGGAAGTCAAGGGACGCCTTACTACCAAAGAGACTAACCAAGAAGAAAGGAGACTCATTTTTCCTCAACATACTACTCTTTCAGATGAAGTGGTCAAGTCATCCAATTTATCTACCAAACCGGGTAAGAATAGGGAAAATGTACATATATTGCCAAGGTATGATCTTTATGTATTTCTTCCATCTTTAATAGCAAATTTACACTCTTTTCGTGTTTATTGCTACTATCACCCGCACTTAACCCAAGTGGGGGGAACAACACCCTATTACACAGTAAATAAGGGTGGAGTCAGGCTCGTGACTCGAACAAAAACAAGCGCTTCGTGGGAGGCAACCCATGCTTATCTTTTATTTTATATTCTGTTCTGTGTCGAGTCAGTCAGTCCCGCAGAGGATACGGCGCATCTCAATCTTGAGATGCGACGCATCTCCTGCACTGGTCATATCTTACTTATTTTTCTGCATTTTTACTTTTGACTTTAAAACTTTTTGTCAGTTTATTTTAATGTGGCGCATCCCTGGTTAAGGATGCGGTGCATCTTCTATTCTGATTCGTAATTATTCCAGGCTCGATACGGCGTATCTTTTTCCATAAGATACGGCGCATCGACTGACCTGATGATTTTCAATTTTAATTTTTACATTTTATTTTTACTAACTACTAATGTATTATGCAAGTTTGAACCTTCTTAATTTAGGTGTGTTAAAGTCTTGGTGGTATTATAGATGCCTACATTTCCTGTGGATACATCAAATATGAAGCTTAAACGTTCTAATCCACAAGAAAGATGATTTTTGCTCTTATACAAATAATGGAGGATCATACCAAGCAAATCTCAGGGGAGTTTTTCTGTTCTAATTCTTTTATTTTCCAGTTTTTAATCTTTGATACAAACAACGAGGACGTTGTTTAACTTAAGTGAGGGGATTGGAGAATTAGAACACTTACTTGTCCTAAACTTTTCAAAATATGCTTAAAATGTGCTTAATATATCAAAATTAAAATTTTTTTTTTAGCATGTTTTTGTTTAAAGTCTAAGTTGCATAGCTGCACACATGACGTTATTTTCAAAAATTGTGATTTTTCAAAATTCACAAATCTATGAGTGTGCCGGTGACTTGTAAACTTTAGAACTTGGCTTGTATACTATTCGAGACCACCATAATAAGTATTATTTTTATAATTGGAATGACTTGTCTAACTTGGTAAATTTCTAGGATTACACCCAAAAAGCCTATAAATGTTATGTGTTATTAGCTAACTACACTGGTTAGTTAACCCCCGTATAAACCCTTTTGTTACTCTCACTTTTAGAGTAAGATACCCCTAGAAAAACACTCAGAGCCATTCCTTTCGTTTCTTACACCTATGTTTAAAATGTTTCGTTACACCCTTACACCTTAGCCTACCCTGTAGATTAAAATCCGTGGTTGGTTAATTACTTTAGGCAAAGTGTGTTTCCTTACATTACCTATGTTCGCGTGCGTAATTCATTATCTATGGTTAGGTCGGGAAATTGCACAATGCAATTGGAGTGAAAGTAAATATTGTATATATTGAGTTTATTTTTCGTGTGTTTACTACTTTCACTATTACCGTTATTTCTGAAAGTATGAAAAGTATGGAAAAATTATCCAGAGTTATCGTTATAGTGATGTGGTGAAATTTTACACATCTTTGTTTATGTTTAAAAAAAAAGAAAAAAAAAAAGAAAAAAAAAATCGAAAAAATTGAAAAGAAAAAGAAAAAGGAAGAGTTGGATGTTTGTTTAACCAACTTATGTGAAGTTTTGTATTAAGTGGTTGATATCACCACTAGTTGTTGTATATTATATTTATGGATTGAATGGGAGTTGAACGTTATGGGAACGCCAACTAAAGGTTATTCTTTGATTGAGATTTTGTTGAGTATAATTCGTGTCTACCTAAAAGCGTGTGTTTCAAGTGTTAAAGCGTGAGTTATTCAATGATATGAGTCTTATTCATGGGATGGTTGGGATAGTGATTAACCACACTTAGGATTTTAATTTATCTGTTTTGTTTATTTTTCATTTTACACCAATTTATATCCCAAATATTATCCATACCCTATATTATTCATTATCCAAACCTTTGATTTATTGAGATTAGAGATTTGAGCAATCTTAAGTATCGTAGTCGTGGATTCGGCTATGTATTTATGATTTTGTCGCCTTTTTGATATAATATTATTGGTGAAGATTACTTGGTCCTATCTTTAGCCTATTCGAGTTAAGGATTTGAGAAATTGCAAGTATCGTGTTCGTGGATTCGATCATGTATTTGTGATTTTGTCGCCTTTTCTGGAATTTGAGATCGATAGAGATTAAGGAGAATGATTAACCCTTAAACCTCAAAACCCTTTTTACCGCTTTAGACTTGTTATTCCTTGGCTTTAGTGGGGGAGATGCGTATACTTGCCAAGCCTATGATAGAATATTCGTCAGGACTGGACAGTTAAACGATTAGATTTGCTTTTATCAGAACATTTTATTTTACTTCTAATTCGTTAAGTGTTTGGTTGTGTGATTATGAAAAAAATGAATACATGCTTAAATATAAAAATAAATCCTAACATTTTTAGGATACATTTTCATAAGATTAATTCTAAGGTTTACTTGGGGACAAGTAAAGTTCAAGTGGGGGGATATTTGATGAACTCAAATAAGTACATTTTATTACCATTATTTATCCTATTTATTTGACTTGTTTTATTATATTATCTGTGAGAATTGATACGTTAATGTTTACTTTTGTAATTCTCAGGTAAAAACAAGTATTATGTGAAACTTGGCGATTTTGGACTAATTATGGAGCAAAACAAGCAAGAAGTTAAGAGTCTACTGAAATGTACAAGATCAAGACATTCTGCTCCAGATACGCCGCATCTTACTTATTACATACGGCGCATCACTATCAAGATTTCACAAGATATTATCCAAGACAGCAAGGACATGCGCCGCATCTAAGAATGGAGTTACGCCACATCTTCTGGCGGTGTACGAATATTCCTGAATATATTAATCTTGGACCCTACGCGAAGTTAAGTCAATGCGCCGCATCTACTTATTAGATGTGCCGCATCTTACCCTCAGACAGAAACTATAAATACCCCAAGACAAGACGAATTTCAAGAGCCCTAGTTCGATAGTTTTAGAAGACCGAAGACCACTGAAACCCTAGGACGAATTCAGTTGAAGTAGCAGCACAAGACACACCTTAACGAAGATACAAGAGCTGTAAGAAGGTCCTGCATGTATTCAATTCATTAAGTAGTTTTGTTTTATTGTATTAGTACACTTTAATTGGTCAGGATTGATGGGCTTGTGATCATGGATTTAACCATGCACTTCGACTCCCCTTAAAATTGCTTTCCCATTAATTAAAGTTTATATGTTGATGTATTTGGTGACTTTTATTAGTGCATTGATAACCTCTGTGTCTAGCTGAGCATTGCTTGGGTCGCCATGCCCTTTCCTCGCCTGTTTATTAGATCGCCTATGCATTCTATCGTCTGTAGAAAAGTAGGAAGAAAGATAAATAGGATAGTCATAAGTAATCATTAAGGGTTTACTCGTCGATAAGATTAGAACCAATGAGAAAGGACTTAATCTCGGTGCGTTGCATCGAACTATACACTTCATATAAAACTAGCAATAAAACAAGTGACAAGCTACTTAACTATCAGGACAGGTCTTCTTATTGTCTCAAGTATTTATCTGTGTACGTGTGTGCTACTCGCTGATTCGTGCCTATTAATTTAGTTTATTATTTAATCGCAACCAAATCGTGCCAGTCTCTCAGGCTGAAACCCCCTTGCGTTAAATTAGGTTGTATAGCTAACTTAAGATATTAAAATATTGATTAGGATAACTAGATAATACGTTCCACTCTTAGTGATCGACACTCTACTTACCATTATATTCATACTGACCGGGTACACTGCTCGTTAAAGTGTGTGTGTTATTGATAGGTCGGCTAAATATAAATTTAAAACTTGAATACTGCTAAAACCACAACGACATATTCTGGGTATAAATTAGAGCATACGCACGCACGCGCATCAGATACATTGAACACTTTGATGTAAGAAGTTTTGGGACACTTCTTACAAGTGGGCACAAAGCCAACACTATTCATGATAATGGACCTACTTGCCCTTAGGTAAACTACTTTACCTATTGTGCCCCTAACCTAGTTATATCCGTGTACTCACCTTCTTCGTCTCTTGTGAGTTTCGCATTTGCGGATATGGGCGTTATTGTCAATAAAGACTATTACTTAAACTATGTATCTCATACATTTAGTATACATAAGTTTAAAGGGATACTTAATTTATGCAAGATTACATATGTACAAGGAAGGGAACTTGATTCACTCATCAATGCTTAATTCAAACTTTTCACGCATGATCTTCAAGCGATCATCGGACATTTCTGGACAAGATGAATTTGGCATGATGAGATGTGAATAGAGTTTCTGTGTTATAGTGCCATGTTAGATTCTAACTACACTATTTCATGCCAAACATTACTACTAACAAAGGGTGTTTTAAGAAAGCGTACCTGTGCCTGAGGTGTTTGCTCTTAAAACTAGAAGACTAGGGTACCTTTGTTGAATGTTAAGCATGAAAGACACGACTTGACTATTGCGTCACCGGATTTGCTTGATAACGCATCATACTCCTTTTGTTAGACTCCAAAGTTTATTTACACTCATGTTTTCCTAGCAAAACAAATGTTCAAACATCTGGTCCCCAATATCTCATGGGTCCAAAGTTGTTAGAGTCAAACATCCTACGCATTTGTTGCGTTAGTTTAGGATGTGAGAATGGAGGACACATTTCCCATGGTAAGTAACCTTTTGGTGGACGATCATTCCAAGTTACGGGAAAGTTACTTGGATGATTTTGTCTTCTAAAGTTACCTCTCGGTAGAGGAGTTCTAGACCGAGGTTTGGGAGAGTTTACCTTTCTAGGTGGAGGAGTAGTTGACCTAGTGTCACGCTTTACAAATCCATTTCGGGAGATGACAATGGTTTGTTAAAGCTTTTGGTTTCCTCTCTACTTGGAGTAGACACTTTAGTTCTATTTACAACTACGTGACTTGGTTTAGGACTTAAGTTACTTTTCAGAATTGACCCAGTTTTGTCCTCAGCACCACACGGTACCACTAAATTTAGTGGTGCCGTCTGTACCTTTAATGGTGCCGTCACCTTCAGACATGGAATTTTCAGGCATTACAAATTTTACTTGTTTAGTACCACTTGTAGAAGCCTGATTTGGGTCAAATCCTAAACCCAAACGGACATGTTCACTATATCTAATATTTTCAAGTATATCATTAAGCTTTTTAGTTCCTTCATCAAACTTAATGATTCTTAAAGCATTTTCTTTAAGTTTTTCATTTTCTACTTGAAGACTAATACATGACCCGCATCCTACGTCTAGTTCCTTGTTTTTCTCAAGTCTCTTGACTTGATCATTTAGTTCTAAGACTTGTAGTTCTAGTTCTTTTAATTTTAATTTTAGCTTTGTGTTTCTACATAAGATCTTAGTACTAACTACGCATAGTTTGTTGTATTCGTCATGTAATTCACTGTCATCTACTGACGAATTATTATCACTATAATAAGAAGATTCGGAATGTACCTCGTTAGAAGCTTGAGCCATTAGGCACGTTTCATCGTTAGGCTTCTTCTCTTCTTCTTCACCGCTATCACTCCAAGAACCTCCTACAAAGGCTCTTTGGTTGTTGGATTTTGGTGGCTTAGGACATTCTCCTATGAAGTGATTAGGATCTCCGCATCTAAAGCATCTCCTATCACTTGTCCCTTTTCTTTCATCATGATTTCTTTGGGATGACTTCTTCTCATCGCGAGATTGTCTAGGAAATCTACCTTTCCTCCTAAAGAACTTTCTAAAGTTCCTAACGGCTAGTGCGTACTCTTCATCTTCACTACCGGAACTCGAACATTCCTCATCACTAGACTCCTTCTTGGCTTTTAATGCTAGAGATCTAACTCTCTCACTTTTGCCTTTGACAATTTCAGAGTCTTTCTTGATGATCATCTCGTGAAGTTTCAAGTTTCCTATAAGTTCATCGAGTGACAATGCCGCCAAGTCCTTTGACTCTTCTATGGCGGTTACCTTTGCTCTCCATTTAGGATGTAGAGATCTAAGAAACTTCCTAACATAGTTCTTACTAGAATAACCTTCATCAAGAGCTTTAAGACTAGTGATAATAGTATTAAATCTAGCAAAAGCATTATCTATTGACTCATCCTCATAAATGGAGAATTGTTCATATTGTTGAACAAGAAGATCTATCTTGTTCTCTTTGACTTGGCTATTACCTTGGTGAGTGACTAACAAGGTTTTCCAAATATCTTTTGCCGTATTACACATGAAAATTCTTTCAAACTCCTTTTTAGGCAAAGCATTATAAATCATCATTTTAGCCTCATTATTTTTGGCTAATTTCCTTTTTAGTTCATCACTTTGTTTATCATAAGAAACTATTTCATCCTTTTTAGTTTCCGGATTCTTTTGAATAGGTTGAAAGTCACCCTCGGTAATAACATGCCAAAGATCAATGTCTTTTGATTTCACATACGTTTCGAATCTTGTTTTCCAATATATAAAACAATCGGTTTCGAAAAGTGGTGGTCTTTGCATAGATTGCCCTTCTAGATATTTGTCGGAATCCATTGATCGGTTTAAGCTTTAAAATACAATATACTTTAAAAACTTGACTAACCTGGCTCTGATACCAATTGTGGGAAACAAGAAGGGGGGTTGAATAGTTTACCGGTTTAAAAACTTCTTTTAAAAATCTTGTTTTAAAAGTATGCTATTGGAAACTTTGATTCGAACTCTATGTGTGATCAATCAACACCAATATGAACTAGACACTAAGCTAAGTAATAATAACAAATAAAAGTAAAGAGTAGAGTTGGAAAGATCAAACCGAGACAGAGGAGTTATAGTGGTTCGGCTACGAAGCTCTTCTTCGCCCTACTCCACTCCCCGGGTACCACACTCGAGAGTTTCAAACACTATATCAACAACCTCCCTTCAGGCGGAGAAAACCGTACACGTCGCTTATCCTATTACCGACACTAAGCTAGATGTCGAGTGCTAATCTTAGCTAGCACCAATCTACCAAGGTCCACGTGACCAAACACTCAAGCCCAGTGGCTTCAAGAGATCACCAAGATCTCAACATGATCACAATGATCAACACTCACTTCACTCTACTCAACTAACACTAACCTAATGACCCTTGATCTTCTTGATCAATCACACAAGCCCAATGGCTTCAAGAAATGTTCACTATCTCTATAGATCACACATGATCTTCACTCTCACTCACAAAAAGGAAATAAACTTGATGTATGCTAAGACACAACAAGGTTGTAACAAGTGTTACAAAAACCTATCAACTATAACTCTAGTATCTTCTTGATTACTTGAGTTCTTCTCTTGCTAATGAAGAGGGATGACAACACCTTGTATCAACTTGGATACTTGTGTTCTTCTCTTGCTAGTGAAGAGGTATGAAGAGGATCACTTGAAGGATGATTGGATCACTCTTGAAACAAAGAAAAACTAATCTAAATGATCCTAAGAAGTGAAAGGTGTGAGAGGATTTAGCTAAGGGATTTTTCTGTGTGTGAAGGGTGCCTAAAACTGTGAAAGAGGTGGGTATTTATAGGCAAAGAAAATCTGAACGTTACAAAGAAATTCTGTACGGACGGCTCCGTTAAATAACATACGGCTCCACTAAATTTAGTGGAACCGTGGAGCCGTGGTAGACTAGGACGCTCCAAATTTTGTCTTTTCTGGTGAAAACTTATTTGGGGAAGGTTGGAGGTGATTTTGGAGGGAAAAATAGCTGTTGTGATTTTCAAACTAATTTTTCCATTAAAACATTTCTTAATATTTCAAAAATAATTTGTCATGTGTATTTTTGAAAAAATGTTTTGTCCCATTTAAAATGTGAATTTTCAAAACATAAATTCACTTCTTTGATCACTAGTTCAAGTTGTAACTTTGTTCAAGAGTGATTTGCGTAGAAACGGGATCTTCCGATTAAAAACTTGTTAACGTTAATTTTAACGTAACGTGAGTTCACATTTTGTCATCCTCAAAACGTGAGGTAATCGAAAGATATAAATAACGTTTTTAGAACATTATTTGCATCAACAGACATTAAAATCCTTAAACTTGATATAATGGCATAATAAACCCTAAACTTATGAAAACTACACTATGAACCCTAAACTTATGAAAATTGCATTATGAACCTTAAACTATCAATATGATCACCTTTAATACTTTAATTTGATTAAATGATAAGCTTGGATGTTTATAACTAATATTTCTAAATTTGAAAACTTGCTATTTTTGGAAAGTTACTAAATACGAAAACTTGCTATTTTTGGAAAGTTACTAAATATGGAAACTTGCTAAATATGAAAAGTTACCTAAAATGGAAAGAAAACTAAAATGAAACCTATATGAATAAGAAGCTAAGTAAACTTATGATTATTGTAGATCGGGTGAAGAAGGAGTGATTCCTGCTTCCGTTTGATTTCATTTGCTTTCGTTGTGTGCTTTGTTAAGGTACATATATTCTTTCCCTTTTCAGTAGGGATATTTCTATTGATCCTATGCCTGCTATGATTCCCTTTTATTTGATTCATGACATTCATTGTATGATTGTCATTCTATTAGATCCATTCTGACATTTTCTTGAATGTCTCTGCTATGCTATATTTATGTTTTTGCCATGCTTAGTTGAGTTACTATCTTGTTTCTCTTGCCATGCTAGTTATGATTGTTGTATGATATGATAGATCCGTGCCTGAGCTTACCTAGTTCTAGAGGTACTAGGACCATGTCTTTGATGGCACTTTAGGCATGACACTCCCGTAGAGGTGTGATAGATCTACGGCGTTTCCCTTATGTATATGTATTTTAACGCGTTTTCACTATTGGCCAACCTTTTATGTGTGCTTAGTCTAGAGCTGACATACATACTTATGTTAGGGAGCGTATGGATATATCCTAGGTTTTATGTATATGTGATTATAGTGACCAGGTGGTGTGTGCCTTGCACTCCTTCTCACACTATTATTATTTACTTAGAGGTCTCCCCTCTTCGTATACTTATATTTGCTCTAGTTTGATTTGACGGATTATGATATGGAGTTCATATGGCAC
This sequence comes from Artemisia tridentata subsp. tridentata, assembly GCA_021014915.2. Classification (NCBI taxonomy): domain Eukaryota; kingdom Viridiplantae; phylum Streptophyta; class Magnoliopsida; order Asterales; family Asteraceae; genus Artemisia; species Artemisia tridentata. The sequence goes on from CP139502.1 coordinate 319,016,605, forward strand.
ATCCTTACATGATTCTTTTCATCATTTCATTTCCTTGATTTATTACTTATTCAGTTTCTCATGCACTCTTAGCTCTTTGTTCTTCTTTTAATTCGTATGACTTCTATGTTTATGCTTTTCGTTTGTATTCTTATTTCCTTCATGCCTATTCTATTTACCTTATTATTATGCTTTGTATATATCTATTCACTGGGATTTTTAAGCTCAGCCGCATGTTTTCTTTTCTTATGCGGCAGGTAATAAGCGGGGCGACGGGCTTGGGAATGAGAGAGAGTAGGACCTAAGAGACCTATTTATTATCATTTCGTTGTCCATTGTTTCGGACTTTCATTTATTTCCGTACCTTGAATTGTACTTATTTACTTTGGTTTGCTTGGTTAACCCATTGTGCATTGGGATTATCTTTTGGATACTAGTCTTGATGTTCGAGACTTAGTTATTTATTTAAAAGACTTCCGCTTGCGTTATGTATGCTTTGTATGACACCATAATGTGATATCTTGACTTTGTCGGGTCGGGGTGTTACAGTTATGGTATCAGAGAGACTGGGTTTGACCTGTAGAACCTTAGAAATGACCTGTGAGGATATTGGGTAGACACTAGGCTTTTCGTTTGACGCGAACTCTTCTTCTTATTTTGACCCTTACGCTTTTTTTGTCTTTTTGACTCGTTTATGACCTTTCAGATGGTGAATACTCGTCGGAATGAGTTTGAAGGACCCACTGGTGCTGACTTTGATGTGGCGGTTCAGCGAGCTATTGATGCGTTACTTCCCGGTTTGACTACACGCATCATGGAAGAGATTAGGAGGAACACCCCTAGTGGTAGTGGTAGTGGTGGAAGTGGTAATGGTGGAAGTGGAAATGGTGGTAGCGGTAATGGTGGTAATGGTGGTGGTGGTGGTGCTCCACCAATGTCGATTCATGTGTGGTTGGAGCGTTTCAATAAGCAGAAACCACGTTCGTTCAGTGCTGCTACTTCTCCTGTGGAGGCGGAGAATTGGATATCTCACGTTGAGAAGATATTCGAGGTCCTTGGTTGTGATGATGGGTTTAAGGCTCGTTTGGCTAGTTACAAGTTTGAGGGAGATGCCCTCAGTTGGTGGAAGGCATATCGAACGGCTAAGGGAGGTGACGAGTTTGTTGTTGGGTTATCATGGGCTGAGTTTCGGGAGATATTCTTTCTTCAGTACTTCCCTAAATCCGAGAAACTGAAGTTCGAGCGTGACTATCATCAGATTTTCCAGTTGGAAAGGGAGACGAGTGCGGAGTATATGAAGAGGTTTGTGAGGCTTGCGGGTTTCTTGGGTGAGAAGGCTGGGCCTCCGGAGGAGCAGGCTTTGCATTTTAAGTGGGGGTTACGTGATGAGTTGCTTGATTTTATTCTGCATACCGATTTTGCTGATGTGGCACAAGTTGCCAATGCGGTCCGTAATAAGGAGTTGATGCAACAGAGGTCTAGACGTGGGGTGAAGATGCCTCTGGATAGTGATCAGCAGCAGGTTCAGGGTAATAGTCAGAGGGATGCTACTTCGAAGGGTAATGAGTTTCGGGGTAACGATAGGCGTGGTAACAACAACAGTGGGCAGAATAAGCAGTCAGGTCGTAACCAACAGTTCAGGGGTCAGCAGAGTCGTGGTATTCAGCTGGGTAATCGTGGTGCTACTTCTTCGGCAGGGCAGAAGAATGTGGGGGGACAGCTTCCACCTCCTCCCGTTTGTGTTGAATGTGGGAAAGCTCATCCTGGTCGTACTTGCTATAAGGCTATTGGTGCCTGTTTTAGTTGTGGTGAAATTGGACATCGGGTTAGGGATTGTCCGAAGGCGAGTGGTAACAACCGTGGTAACGGAAATGGTGGGCAGCAGGCTTCTAAGGGCCGGGTTTTTGCACTCACCAGGGATCAGGCTGCGGGTACTTCTGGAACCGTCTTGGGTACGCTATATTTATTTGATCGTCCAATTTTTGTTTTATTTGATACTGGAGCTACACATTCTGTGATATCTATTACGTTTGCTAAACACATTAAAACAACCGCAACACCACTAAACTATGCTTTATCTATATCAACCCCAATGAAAACTTCCGTGATCATTACTCATGAATATGTGAATTGTCCTCTTCGTTTCGACGATAGGGTTCGCCCTGCAAATCTTCTTCCTCTCGATATGTATGACTTTGATGTAATTTTGGGTATGGATTGGTTGTCGGAGCATCGAGCTACGATTGACTGCCATACCAGGCGTGTGATTTTTGGCGATCTTTGTAATCCTGAATTTGTCTACCAAGGTTCTCGGCTTGGTAAATCTATTAAGATCATATCCGCTATGAAATCTCGATCTTTGCTAACTCATGGTTGTGAAGGTTTTCTGGCTTCGATTAAGGATTCATCTTTGGAGGGTCCTAGTATTGAGAGCCTTTCGGTTGTTCGTGAATTTCCCGATGTATTTCCCGATGTTTCTCCGTGGGGTGCTCCGGTGTTATTTGTTAAGAAGAAGGACGGTAGCATGAGGTTATGCATCGACTACCGCGAGCTTAACCGGATCACTATTCGTAATCGTTATCCGCTTCCCCGCATCGATGATTTGTTTGATCAGCTTCAGGGTGCGAAATTATTTTCTAAGATCGATTTGAGGTCTGGATATCATCAGCTACGTGTGAAGGAGCAGGATGTTCCTAATACCGCGTTTCGTACGAGATATGGCCACTACGAGTTCTTAGTCATGCCGTTTGGGTTGACGTATGCTCCAGCGGTTTTCATGGATTTGATGAATCGGATTTTTCACGAGTACTTAGATAAGTTCATGATCGTGTTTATTGACGACATCTTGGTGTACTCTAAGTCTAAGGAGGAGCATGAGAGTCATCTTCGTATTGTTTTGGAGACTTTGAGGCAGAAGAAGTTGTATGCCAAGTTCTCCAAGTGTGAGTTTTGGTTAGGACAAGTCGCATTTTTAGGTCATGTCATTTCCGCAGATGGTATCACCATGGATCCGGCTAAGGTTGAGGCTATCACAAAGTGGCCAAGACTGACCAATGTGACTGAGATCAGGAGTTTTCTTGGATTGGCTGGTTATTACAGGAGGTTTGTTGAAGGTTTTTCTCGTTTATCGTTACCGTTGACTCAGCTTATGCGCAAAGGAGAGAAGTTTGTATGGACCGAAGAGAGAGAAGCTAGTTTTGAAGAGTTGAAGAAGAGGCTTGTTTCTGCACCGATTCTTACTCTACCATCAGGTTCGGGAGGTTATCAGATCTATAGTGATGCTTCGAAGAAGGGTTTGGGTTGTGTTTTGATGCAGCATGGGAAGGTGATTGCATATGCTTCTAGACAGTTGAAACCATATGAGGCGAACTATCCTACTCATGATCTTGAATTAGCTGCCGTTGTCTTTGCTTTAAAAATCTGGAGGCATTATCTTTATGGTGAGAGCTGTGATATATTCACCGACCATAAGAGCCTGAAGTGTATATTTACCTAGAAAGAATTGAACATGCGACAGAGACGTTGGTTGGAGTTGTTGAAGGACTATGACACCAATATTCAGTATCACCCTGGAAAAGCCAACGTTGTGGCTGATGCTTTGAGTCGTAAGTCGGGAATGATTGCTAGTCTTGACTTTGAGCCGAGGATTCTGAATGACTTAGAGCTTATGGAAGTCGAGTTGTGTGTTCGGGGTCATGATGGTTTCTGGGCTAGCTTGAAGGTGGAGTCCGATATGATGTTGAGGATTAAGGAAGCTCAGAAAGATGATGGTGAGTTATGGGCTATTGTACAGAATGTGGAGGATGGTATGCAGTCAGATTTTCGTGTAGATGCGGATGGTGTTGTTTGGTTTGGTGATCGTCTATGTGTTCCGGATGATGCTACTCTTCGTGAAGCTGTGCTTTTTGAGGCACATAGTTCTCCGTTCTCTATTCACCCAGGTTCGACTAAGATGTACCATGATCTGAAGCAACATTTTGGTGGAATGGGATGAAGCAGGATGTGGCTTTGCATATGGCTAGATGTATGACTTGTCAGCAGGTCCAGATTGAACATCAACGTGCAAGTGGTCTTTTGCAACCTCTTGACATTCCTACGTGGAAATGGGATGAGATATCTATGGACTTCGTTACCGGTTTACCTCGTACTCTTCGAAAGCATGACGCTATTTGGGTCGTTGTTGATCGTCTGACCAAATCTGCGCATTTTCTCCCCATTCGTATTGATTATTCTGTGGGTCATTTGGCTCAGATTTTCCAGCAGGAAATTGTTCGATTGCATGGTACGCCGTCTTCTATTGTGTCCGATCGTGATCCTCGTTATACGTCTCGTTTTTGGAAAGGGTTACATAAAGCTTGGGATACGCGACTTAAATTCAGTACGGCATTTCATCCTCAGACTGACGGACAGTAGGAGCGGACGATTCAGACCTTGGAGGATATGTTGAGGTCTTGTGCTTTAGAGTGGACAGGCCACTGGGATGATTACTTGTGTTTGGTGGAGTTTGCCTACAATAATAGTCGGCATGCTAGTATCAGAATGGCTCCATTTGAGATGTTATATGGGCGTAAGTGTAGAGCGTCGGTTTGTTGGAATGAGGTCGGGGAACGACTCATTGAGGGACCATAATTGATTAGGATTACTAATGAGAAGGTGGCTGTAGCCAGAGAGAAGTTGAAGGAAGCTCGTACTAGGCAGAAGAGCTATGCTGACCGTCATCGTCGCGATGTTGTGTTTAACTCTGGTGATCGTGTGTTCTTGAAGGTTTCTCCTTTTTGAGGTGTTAAGCGTTTCGGTATGAAAGGGAAGCTTAGTCCGCGTTATATCGGTCCGTTTAAGATTCTTGATCGTGTTGGAGAGGTATCTTATCGATTGGCGCTACCTCCCCAGTTATCACATGTGCATAACGTCTTTCATGTGTCACTTCTTCGTGGGTATAATTATCATCCGCTTCACGTTGTGTCTTGCCTGTTCGATCAGATTCGGGAAGATCTTTCTTATAGTGAAGAACCTGAGGCTGTTTTGGAGCGTCAGGAAAGAGTCATGAGAACTAAAACCATTCCATTCGTAAAGATTCTTTGGAAGAAGCATCCTGAGAGCGAGGCTACTTGGGAAACCGAAGAGTCAATACGATCCGATTATCCACATTTTCTTTTTGACTTGGTACGTATTCATTTCGATTTCGTTTTTGATTTCATATTTCTATTCGATTTCGTATTTCAATTTTCGAGGACGAAAATTTTCTTTTAGAGGGGAAGAATTGTAAAACCCCAAAATTAAAACGATCTGAAATGACAAAAATGCCCTCAAATTTAAAATTTTAATAACTTATGAATATGCTATAAGTAACATTTATTGAATTTAACCTAAAGTAATTAAACCTTATGTTATCTAACGAATTAAATTAATAAAACCTTACCTTATGATTTAAAAATCACAAAGACTAAATTTCCTATGTCCTAATGATTCTAAGCGACATGTATGTGTAGTCATGATCAAATTTTCGGCCCAAGTTAAGCAATAATACCACATTAACTTTGATTGGAATTAAGCCCATGAGAGATTGATCATTTCCTTGTATAACATAATCAAATCACACGGCTTCCTATTTTTTTTCTTATAACCGAACATCACAAACCAAAATAAACCCTAAACTCTCCCACTCATCAAAAAAACCTTCGGCCTCCCTCTTGTTCTCTCCCATTCGATCCAGTTGCAGCAGCCAAAAGAGGATTTTTAGTTGTGTTCTTGTTCATTCGTATCATAGGTAATCTCCTTTTCATCATGTTTGATCCATACGAATCGTGGGAACAAACCCTAATCGAATATTTTTGTTTCTTTTGTGTTCTTGCCGTGCGTACCACAAAGAGAAGAAGGAAGGAAGGCGTTTGTGATCTTGTGTTGTGTTCTTGTTCTTCGTTTGATCTTCAAGGATATTTTGTATCATCCTCTCTTGCTTAATCTTGTCATTTTCGATCCATATTGTTGTTCTTGTCAAGAGATAATCACACATGATAATAGAAAAGAATCACATGAATTCATAAATCATTCACATGAAATAATGATAATGAAACCCTAATATGTATAATCGATCCATATGAAAGTTGTATGAATATGATGAATTTAATTAATATGAATATGTTAAGATCATGTAAGAATCACCCTAAAGTGTTTTTGTGTCATATGTGAAGACCTTGTGTTAATGGATGAGTTTTTAAAAGAGTTAGAAGTAAGTTTGGGAAAATGGAAAAAAATGATGGTAACGTGTATTTAGGTGTTTTTTTATTGTAGATCGGGTGAAGAAGGAGTGATTCCTGCTTCCGTTTGATTTCATTTGCTTTCGTTGTGTGCTTTGTTAAGGTACAGATATTCTTTCCCTTTTCAGTAGGGATATTTCTATTGATCCTATGCCTGCTATGATTCCCTTTTATTTGATTCATGACATTCATTGTATGATTGTCATTCTATTAGATCCATTCTGACATTTTCTTGAATGTCTCTGCTATGCTATATTTATGTTTTTGCCATGCTTAGTTGAGTTACTATCTTGTTTCTCTTGCCATGCTAGTTATGATTGTTGTATGATATGATAGATCCGTGCCTGAGCTTACCTAGTTCTAGAGGTACTAGGACCATGTCTTTGATGGCACTTTAGGCATGACACTCCCGTAGAGGTGTGATAGATCTATGGCGTTTCCCTTATGTATATGTATTTTAACGCGTTTTCACTATTGGCCAACCTTTTATGTGTGCTTAGTCTAGATCTGACATACATACTTATGTTAGGGAGCTTATGGATATATCTTAGGTTTTATGTATATGTGATTATAGTGACCAGGTGGTGTGTGTCTTGCACTCCTTCTCACACTATTATTATTTACTTAGAGGTCTCCCCTCTTCGTATACTTATATTTGCTCTAGTTTGATTTGACGGATTATGATATGGAGTTCATATGGCACATCCTTACATGATTCTTTTCATCATTTCATTTCCTTGATTTATTACTTATTCAGTTTCTCATGCACTCTTAGCTCTTTGTTCTTCTTTTAATTCGTATGACTTCTATGTTTATGCTTTTCGTTTGTATTCTTATTTCCTTCGTTGCCTATGTTATTTACCTTATTGTTATGCTTTGTATATATCTGTTCACTGGGCTTTTTATGCTCAGCCGCATGTTTTCTTTTCTTATGCGGCAGGTAATAAGCGGGGCGACGGGCTTGGGAATGAGAGAGAGTAGGACCTAAGAGACCTATTTATTATCATTTCGTTGTCCATTGTTTCGGACTTTCATTTATTTCCGTACCTTGAATTGTACTTATTTACTTTGGTTTGTTTGGTTAACCCATTATGCATTGGGATTATCTTTTGGATACTAGTCTTGATGTTCGAGACTTAGTTATTTATTTAAAAGACTTCCGCTTGCGTTATGTATGCTTTGTATGACACCATAATATGATATCTTGACCTTGTCGGGTCGGGGTGTTACAGTTATGGTATCAGAGAGACTGGGTTTGACCTGTAGAACCTTAGAAATGACCTGTGAGGATATTCGGTAGACACTAGGCTTTTCGTTTGACGCGAACTCTTCTTCTTATTTTGACCCTTACGTTTTTTTTTGTCTTTTTGACTCGTTTATGACCTTTCAGATGGTGAATACTCGTCGGAATGAGTTTGAAGGACCCACTGGTGCTGACTTTGATGCGGCGGTTCAGCGAGCTATTGATGCGTTACTTCCCGGTTTGACTACACTCATAATGGAAGAGATTAGGAGGAACACCCCTAGTGGTAGTGGTAGTGGTGGAAGTGGTAATGGTGGAAGTGGAAATGGTGGTAGCGGTAATGGTGGTGGTGGTGGTGCTCCACCAGTGTCGATTCATGTGTGGTTGGAGCGTTTCAATAAGCAGAAACCGCGTTCGTTCAGTGCTGCTACTTCTCCTGTGGAGGCGGAGAATTGGATATCTCACATTAAGAAGATATTTGAGGTCCTTGGTTGTGATGATGGGTTTAAGGCTCATTTGGCTAGTTACAAGTTTGAGAGAGATGCCCTCAGTTGGTGGAAGGCATATCGCACGGCTAAGGGAGGTGATGAGTTTGTTGCTGGGTTATCATGGGCTGAGTTTCGGGAGATATTCTTTCTTCAGTACTTTCCTAAATCCGAGAAACTGAAGTTCGAGCGTGACTATCATCAGATTTTCCAGTTGGAAAGGGAGACGAGTGCGGAGTATATGAAGAGGTTTGTGAGGCTTGCGGGTTTCTTGGGTGAGAAGGCTCCAACCACACATGAATCGACATTGTGTGACAAGTATATTTTGATGTATATGTAAATCTATCTTTCTAAAAATGACAAGTTTTAGTTTCATTTGCAAAGGGGTTAGTGGGGTGGGACTAAGCACGTGAGATATACGAAAACTAAATGCCGGCCATCATGTGACATTGCCTTTCTATTATTGACATTGTGTGTTTGTGTTTTTCTTTCTTTCTTTACATTATGTATATTTTTTCTTCTCAATTGGAACAAAAAATCTTTATTTAATAGCACGTATGTATGTAGAGAAACTATGTACGTATCAATCCATTTGTGCATAATACATACTAAAAAAAGATCTCATTAGATGCTAAGCAAACTTACATGTATGTTGTATTTATACGCGCACAGACGCAACGGTGTATAGTAGCATTAATTTGTGTTTGTAATTTTTTTTTATGTATATATGAGTATGGAGTAAGTGAACGTGAAGAAAATTAGTTGTGTAAACTGAAATGAAGTATTTAAAAATTTTAATATATTGTATTACCTTTTATAATAGGGATATTTTAGTATAAAACATTACTCATTTTTTAAGTTTTTAAAATTCAAGCAAAAATATTTTCTCTTTATATGTAGTATAGATTAGTGCCAAAGTTTAAGTGTTTGTAAGCTAAACTTAGAAACATTTGACGAACATTAGAATTGAGTTCGTCTCAAACTTTTAGTAGCGTAAGGCTTTTAATTTCTAGGTAAAAATTACGACACAGTACAAAGTTGTTACACATGTTAGAGCTTTGGTTTTTCTCTGATATCATTGAAATTTGGAGTTATGGGAGTTTTATTTTCGTGTTAACATTATTGAGTATTTAACAGTTGACACTTTTATAGATACTCGACTTTAGAGCCGTATAAATTAGATGACTAAAGCGCTTGTTTTACCTGCTTTATGGTTAAAATGACCCTGTAAAATTGTGTAGCACTACAAAACTTGGTTGAGAATAAATCGTGCTCAGACAATTATTGATGCAAGTTTTTTGAAATGAACCATATAGTACCGTTTTAGTTGTAAAATAGCCTAAGAGTATTATTGAATGGATGTCTCTTACATTTATGATATGGCATGTTTATATATAATAGACATGTAGTTTTAACAATAAGCAACATAAACCCTAAACCTAATAGACCCTAAGCCTGTAATTAGACTTAGGCCTTAACCTAGTTATCTAATACTAGTATCATTTACCGGATGATACATCTTTTAATGTCAATTATTAGACAAATACTATTCATATCATATTTTTAATTTTACACCTAAAACTTTCTCTCACACTTTTATTCGACACTTCAACTTATATGATAAACAACATGTTTTAGACATTACCTTATATGGTTTTGTACATAGTACATTGGTTTAATGTGAATTAAATTATAGTACAAGTAGTTTGAATGGATTTGGTGGTGAAGACTAAAAATGCCAACGATGTAGGAGCTGGAAGTATCGTGCCTCAACGTGGCTCAACCGATTGTAATAAGTAACATGCTTATTAGTGGTGGTAAGTAACTACTAACCCTTTTAATATTCACCCTTGTTTCAAAAGTTTATTTATGATATATCATTGGTTATGATGTGATCAGATTTACGATCATTTTATTAAAAAACCGAAGCAATTTGGAAGTGGCCTGGTGAGCATATAAATAAATTTCCGCTTTCCAATCACTGGTATTATCATTAGTCATATATATAATTTCTCTAGAACGATTTTAACGCAGCAATGATAATTTATCGAACTACAGTATTATAGAATAGAAGGCTTTAATAGTTCATTTGAGCAGTGTTTTTGCATATTATTTTTAGAGTACTAGATACCCACGGTGTTATACTACAGTGTTATAGCAAAAAGTGTTGATACCTCAAGTTGTAGGATACAGGTCTACAAATTTTAAAATAACACACAAATAAAACACACACACACAAAACCTATGGTTTGGCTGGCGCTGAGACGTAACACAAGGAGCGGTATTGCCTAATGCCATAGGATCGCGTTATAGGGCTTTAACGCACCCTATTGCTTAACACCAAACATGTGAATCAATAAGTGTTCTCGCTTATCAATATTTTACGATAATTTAAAATTTGCTTGTTAAAGTGGCCTCGTAGTCAGCTAATGTCCTAAAAAAAATAGAATTCTAACTTTACTATGTACATATTTAAGAGTTGTTAGCAGAAAGAGTCAAAGAAATACATCGATTAGACTACATATATTTGAATTAAAGACTCGCATTTTCTATTAACATAACGAGAAAAAAACTCATACGTAAATAAATAGATAACAACAAAGTGTCGGTGTAACTACTAAAACTCAGCTTGATTTCAGGTTTCCATCCACATTAGTAAATTGCGAGTACACACACTTTAGATAAAAATTGGTGTAAATCAAACTAAATATATTGACGTAAAATGATTTTTATGCATTGACAGTAATGGAGTAGTCACGGGGACAAAACCTGCCATAGATTGATTCTTATTCTCCCCAACATAGTACATGTTAATCCGATTGGTTTTTACATTATTTTATTAATCCATACTAATCTACCTTGTTAACGGATAAATGGGTAATAACTTTGTCACCAAGCTTTAAATTATCAATGAATCTTTTTAAGTCAAGTTTAGTTTGGTGTATGAAATATCGTATAAGCATCTAATCATACCAAACCATGAGATGTTGTACACATATATTCGAAGATCTAAGAAAGAAAAGTTATTCTCTTGCAACTAGTGAATGAGTTATTTGGTCTAGTAGTCTCAAGGTTTAAATATAACGCGTTCTTTTTTCAAAAGTTGTGGATTTAAGTCTCAGTCGTGTCATACGTGTAATATATACTTGAATAAGCCATTTGGTCTAGCATTGTCAAGGTCTAAATATAACTCGTTCTTTTTCTCACGAGTCTTAGATTTAAGTCTCATGACATATGTGTAATATATACTTGAATGAGCTATTTGATCTAGCAGAATCAAGGTTTAAATATAACACGTCCTTTTCTTAGGAGTCGTGGACTCAAGTTTTAGTTGTGACATATATGTGTTATATAAGGTGTGTTTGCTACAACTAACGGTGATAGAAAGGAGTAACGTTTATATTTCAACGCTTCTTTGGAATAGCATTTGTAGAACTATCGTTTAAACATAAGCTAAAACACTACACGCACTTGCCAAACAAATATTATTTTTCAAACACTACACGATTAATGTTGTGCTATAAACATGCCCTTAGAGTGTGTGTCGTTCGTGTTAGATGATAGGTTAAAGCCCAAGCCTAAATACACAATTATATTTAGGGTTTTGTTTGTATTGAAAAAATGTATGCGGATGTATAAATTTGTTGGTTTTTGAAGAATGCCGGCTGTTAACAGCTTAACATGAAACCTAAATTTAAGGAGGTGGGTCTATTGGTGGATGTTTTGCCCTTTTCTTTGCTAACCTTTAATTGACTAACCATCTATTTCATTTACCTACATATTTTGCTAATTAAAACTTAACAATTTAAATAAGGTATTTGTAAATAAAATGTTATACTGTATATATTTTCAACTACCTATTTAATTTGGACGTATGATTCTAAAATTGAGATTCGTGCTCGATACCACATACTACAATTTTGGAGTCAAGATATTGAATGTGTACAATGACGGAACCAAGAGGGTCTCGGAACACCCTTGAATTTTTTAGTGTCAATTTTACTAAAAAAAACCTCGATTTTTCATACTTACACTCGGTCTTGAAAATTGTGTTTGTATTATTGTTTAGTTTATTCTAAGTACGTCTAGTCACTCAGCATCCTAGTTTCGTCCCCGAATGTGTAGCTCATTTTTTTTTGGATGAGCGGACTTTTATGAAAATGGTCGTGTTTTCCAATATGGTCGGACGTACAATTGGACCTTCTCTTTAGCGAGTCACTAGGTGAAACAAACTTAACCTTACACATACTATAATCGAAGCTAGACATGTAAACGGTCAATGTTGCCGGTTCTCAAGATCATTATCAAATGTGCCGAGACTCAATTGCTCAAGTATTCATACGTTGCAATAATTAGTCTATGCAATGTATGTTTATATATATATATATATATATATATATATATATATATATATATATATATATATATATATATATATATATATATATATATATATAGGGGGACTTTCTTACGAGAACCATTTTATCTGCGAGAACTGAGAGAACCACAAAAAACATACATGCACGCCTTTTAAAATAAAATAAAAATACATGCAAATCATCAATAATCGTAAGTATCCACCTATGTTCTTCAATATCATCATGAACTCATCCTCTTTTTTCACAAAAACCTTACACAAGGCCGTAATATTGTCGTTGCACGCCTTATAAGAACATACATGCACACCTTCAAAGAAAAATGTTGTATTTCCAATTTTTTATCAAATTCTTTAGAACAACTATGTTTTTTTAAAAACATATATGTTGTTTTTAGAACATATGTGCAAAAATACAATTATTGAAGGCGTGCATGTATGTTTTTGGTGGTTCTCTCAGTTCTCGCAGATAAAATGGTTCTCGCAAGAAAGTCTCACATATATATATATATATATATATATATATATATATATATATATATATATATATATATATATATATATATATATATATATATTATATAATATATATATATATATATATATATATAGTGTGAGACTTTCTTGCGAGAACCATTTTATCTGCGAGAACTGAGAGAACCACCAAAAACATACATGCACGCCTTCAATAATTGTATTTTTGCACATATGTTCTAAAAACAACATATATGTTTTTAAAAAAACATAGTTGTTCTAAAGAATTTGATAAGAAATTGGAAATACAACATTTTTCTTTGAAGGTGTGCATGTATGTTCTTATAAGGCGTGCAATGACAATATTGCGGCCTTGTGTAAGGTTTTTGTGAAAAAAGATGATGAGTTCATGATGATATTGAAAAACATAGGTGGATACTTACGATTATTGATGATTTGCATGTATTTTTATTTTATTTTAAAAGGCGTGCATGTATGTTTTTTGTGATTTTCTCAATTCTCGCAGATAAAATGGTTCTCGTAAGAAAATCCCCCTATATATATATATATATATATTTTATTTTTTTTCCTTAAAAACCATAATTGAACAATGTAAGTATAATACATATTGTATATTCATTATCCATGCTAAATAAAAAACTTTAACTTTATTTGATAACATCAATCAATACATATAAACATAAATTTGGTCCAAAGGAAAGTAAAATTCAAATGTAAAAAGGGGGAACAACTTTACATAAACAACAAGTGATCCATCTATCATTAAATTATTATTCCCCAACATTATTTTAATCATGCAACCATGTTCATAAATGCTTACAAATTCACACAATCTTTATAAATTTACATTTACACTTCTCTCCACAATTCCTCACCAGAGCCAATGGATTATTTCACCAATTAATATTACTCCAAAAATGATAAACACAATGATATCATGATCAACAACAACAACAACAACGAGTTCATACTAGATGACTTAATCGTCGATTTTCCTAACGAAGACGATATTATGTTGAATGATGCGTTTTTTCACAATGTGGTTGCACATGAAGGTGATTTGTCGAATGTGAGTGTTGGTGATAGTTGTAATTCGTCGGTTTCTGGTAGCGAGCCTCCGTTTTCAGACGTGGAACTTTGTTTACCGGTAATTTACTCTTGAACATAGTAATTATACTGCAAACGAGTCGAGATTTTATTGAGATAGATTTATATGGGATTCATCACTTAAAAAATAGCTCAAAATATGTAACGAGTTAAACTCAAATTTATAAGAGTTCTGCTCGAGTTATTATCATGCTTTTCGAGCTTTATTTACCCATTATCTACCATACTCTAGGGAAAAATAAGTAATTTTCACTAATTGATGTTATTGGTAGTATTTATTTTTGTTACATTTGTTATGTAACAAATTAACTTATGGTCATGTATTATTTATGGAATATAGCTTTTACTTGTATTAATAGTGCCTTTTGGTTTGAATTTACAGTATGATGAGTTGATTGAATCCGAATGGCTATCTGGCTTCACACATGAAGCATTCTCGATTGATGATGTTCAAAATCAACAACTCGTTTCTGTCGAAAACAAATCTCTGGCCACAGACACGTCATCTTCAGGCACCGATGTTTATAGTTTTCGATCAAAGCACGAAGTCACACACAGAATAAATTCACATATATTTCATAGAAACGTGGCCGTCCCTGTTAAAGCTCGTAGCTCAAGATCACGATGCCGTGATTGGACCTCAAGAATCTTGCACTTCAAGCAACCTTCGATACTAAAAATAAAAATAAAACAAAGCAAAACCGCGTTGTTTAAGCAACCATCCGAGGTAGACATAAAAATACAAGATGGTTCACTTACAACATGTTTGCATTGTGGGTCCCATTCGACACCACAGTGGCGAACAGGACCCATGGGACCAAAAACATTGTGTAATGCATGTGGAGTGAGGTATAAGTCAGGTCGGTTAGTACCTGAATATCGACCTGCTAATAGCCCAACTTATGTGCCCGCAAAGCACTCTAATTCTCATAGGAAAGTTATGGAGATCCGACGTCAAAAGGAGCTTCGAAATGTTGGCTCGGGTTTATGGAAATGATTTAGTTCGAGAGGAGTATGAGATTAGCGTGAAGGTGTTTTGCTAAGAAGATAATTAGTGTTGAAATGTTTAACATTAGCCTTGCAAGAAGGATCAATCTTGAGTACTATATTTCATTTTATTTATGTAATAAAATACAACTAGTTTTTTCAGAATCTTTTTTAGTGCCATATCTAAACATGCTTAACATTGTTGTGACATTCTACCAGCGTTGCGAACACGTTATTTAAGCCTAAAACAAATACGTTACAGCTTGGCCTCTTCGATTAAACTTGCCGAGTTCCACCTACACATATATGTAACAATCTTCCAACTAAGTTATGTTCCATTTGATGATGAATATGATTATTACTTGGTAGATAAGATTGTTAGTATAATTATAAGACCAAAAGAAATCGCTTAGTAACAAAGTAAAGGAGGGTAAAACCATGATGAAGCAAATGGTGCACCTTTCTATAAAACTTGATGGGCCAGCATTGCCCCATTGTCCCACGGCTCGAACCTATCTCATCATTTTGTTCTAGATCAAATCTCAATAATTATTACTTGTATGATTTAAGATATAACTTTAATCATGTGAGTTTTATTATACAACTGCTAATCATATATCTTTATTCTCTTGTTTCACAGAGGCTTCGATTTTGTCGTACGCCATGGTTATTGATTGAATGTAGAATTATACAGTCTGCAGGCAGGCAAGCACGTGCATACCTCATCATCTAAGAAAAATACTTAACTTTTGTTGCGTGAAAAAAAAAAAAAAAAAAAAAAAAAAAAAAAAATTCTATATGTAGTTGTATACTGATGGATACAAAACCTGTCAAAGAAGTGATGCATATGTTTTTCAAAACGGAAAACGGTGTGCACTTAGTAAGTTAGTATAAGACTCAAAAAGGATTATAATTTCTATACACTACTATGACACTCAAAGGATATGCATGTGCATACCCTCGATCTCAAGTAGGTCCGCTTCTGGTTAGACAACTCGGTGTCACAAACCTAAAAGAATGCATGTATGAAAGGTATTTGAGTTGACTTGTGTGACATTCTTTGTAAGTTCACAATTTAGGAAATTAATATGTAACTACAAGATTTAAAAAAAAAAAAAAAAAAAAAAAAAAAAAAAAAAAAAAAAAAAAGTCCAAAAGAAGAAGTGAAGCTCTACACGACCATGCTTTGGTGTTCATGTTTTAGGATCTTGGCATGTTACTAATATTCTTGATATTTATTCATGTTTCCCCATAACTTTGACTTATTTCTTTCCATTCTTTTGAAATAAATACAACATGGGCGTGGAGACATTCATGCTTGGTACTAAATATTCCCCATCTTTGAGGTAATATATTGAAGCAACTTATAAATGAAATCTAGAGATGTAAAGTCGAAAAAAATCGAATAGAATCAAGTTGTTTTGTTAGGCTTTTGAGCATGGCGGGCCGTATTTTTTGCCAAAACTTAGAACCGCGTTGTCTAAACATTATAGGTGGTCTATCTCACAATATATAGGTTGCGAGTTTTAGTTATGCGTCAGTAGATCTCTATTTGCAGTAAACAAAGTATTGCGTAAAATTCGTTCCTCCTAAACTAGCGAGACGATTGAGATTACAATGCACCAGAAAACAAGAAAGCAAATGTTACAAGAACCCTTGGTGCAAATTATACAAGTAATTTCCAAACAACACTGATCAAAGCATGTTACCTTTCTAACTTGTTGAAATCATTAAATTTCAGTATGAAAGAAATGTTTTTTTCTATTCAAATAAAGGACAATTTTGTCATTATAACTGACATTGATGCTAAAAGAGTGGGGGTGCATTATTGTTTGGGAAATGGCTGAACATGAGCAGATTTGTAATTTTATACCAACATTGCAACACTACAACAAAAGAGAGGACGGACGAGGACGGTTTCGGCGGGGACGCCCATGTCCCCACCGAAAGTCGCTAAATGACAAAAAATATGCTGAGCTGGCACAAAGTCTCGCTGACCGTTTACTAAATTTTCAACGCAATTTTTGGCGGGGACATGGTGTTTCTCACATTTGACAAAGTTTGACCAAACTTATAACGCTTTAATTGTTCCCGCGTTATTTTCCCCCTCCAACTTTCGGCGGGGACACGTCCCCGCAGAAAGTGAAGATGCACAGTTCTGGTTTTTTGGCGGGGACAATTAAACATTTTCCCTCCTAAAAGCTAGCTTTATCCCGCCAATATTTTCTGTCATGTCCCCGCCAAAAGTACTGGCGCAAATTTTTTCCGCCAAGGTTTTACTTATATATAACCTAAACGTGGATGAGAGACCGGCAAAACACAAATCACTAATTCCCACAAAACATACATAACAATGGATGGTTACACGCCGGAAGATGAGTGGTCAAAGGTTTTATCATCGATGCTCCTCTTTAATGAAGTTCTTAATGAATATGGCTGGGAAATTATTGATGAATATGGTTCTTATAAGAACTGTGCACCGTGGATGAGAGACCGGATTCTGGAATGGTTGAGGAAAAAGTCGTACTACAAAGAGTATTTGGACGCTCAAGCTGACGATGAAGCTGAAAGCACGTTGGACACCAAACTTGATGATCTGGGAAATAGGGTAACAAATCTCGAAGATACGTTTGAACATATCAAGCAAAGGAAAGCAAGGAAGGGAAAAGATGGTGCAGGTTCTAGCAAAGCGGGAAGTAGCAGCAAAAAAAATGAATGGGCGATGTTTGTTAATACTTTCGTGCAAGTTCTAGCAAAGCAAGAAGTATCGTGTGTTGTTTCATTTTGTGCCTTGGTTAGTGATTAGAAGTTGTTATACCTTGTACTTTCTAGCTTAGGAACAGTATAAGAGTAGTATTTGGTGCTTGGATTCACAGATTTAAGGTTTGTGTGGTGTTTTTGGATGATTCGAGAGTGTTTTATCCAAGTGTTCTTGGGTGCGGTTTGTGTACTTTGGACGAGTTCGTGAACGCGGTTTGTGTCACTTCGAGAACGCGGTTTGTCTTATTACTAGTTTAGGCAAAAGGACAAAAAGCATTGAAAGCGACGTGTTTGGCAGTTTGTGTCTACGCGGTTTGTCTCTAAGGCGCGTACGCGGTTTGTGTCTACGCGGTTTGTCTCTGCAGCGTGAACTCGGTTTGTGTCTACGCGGTTTGTCTCTGCAGCGTGTACTCGGTTTGTGTCTACGCGGTTTGTCTCTGAGGAGTGTATGCGGTTTGTGTCTACGCGGTTTGTCTCTGCAACGTGTATGCGGTTTGTGTCTACGCGGTTTGTCTCTGAGGCGTGTATGCGGTTTGTGTCTACGCGGTTTGTCTCTGCGGCGTGGATGCGGTTTGTATCCACAGAGGTGCTATTTGTCCGTGGCGGTTTGACCAAAGTTGACTTTTTACGTCAAAACTTCAAACGGCCATAACTTTTGAACCGTAACTCCGTTTTCAGCGAAACACTTGTCAAAATGACCGTGAGACCGAGGAGAATGACACGTTGAATAATTTATTCATTCAACCCAACTTTCGAAGCCTGAAATCGCTCCAGAATGAAGTTATTGAGTTTCTAAGTTTTCAGACCAAAATTTCGCTGTAACAACTTGCATCAACCAAACCAAATCACAACTTAACAATAGTGCAACAATCCAACAGTCATCATAACACATATCAAGCATCATTTCACGGTTTATTCTTGATTTTGTAAAACCCCGCGAAAGAATCTATTTCTCGGTTTAAATCATAGAATTGTAAAATCCCGTGCACGGTTACATCATGTCTACTACTTCAGATTCCTTCATATCTGAGGTACTCAAGTTGTACGACACATATGATAACCAAATGATTTCCAATTCTGGACAACAAATGTACATGTGTGATTCTGATAATACCAATGTGGAATCTTCGTGCCCGAAATCACAAGAGAAAGAGCTTCATCAGTCACTTATGCTGTTTAATGCAAAGGAAAGTCGCATCGAATGTTTTCGTCTACTTCATTCACATATCAAGGTTCTGTTTGATAAATCTGAATACGTGATGGGTTACACACGGGCTTTCACAGCACTCTTTGGTCAAGATGTTCATGATTTCACAGTCGAAATGACTCTATATTTAGATCAACTTGAACAACAACTTGACAAAGAAGAATTCTCTGAAGCAAGATCCAGAGCAGCTTTCAGTGTGATCAATAACCAACTCCAGGTGTTCATTGACTCGCAATACACTAAGGACTATGACTATGACAGTCAGATGACAAAAGGGTGTTTTGCTAATTACACTGGATTCGAGGTTGACGTGTTCAGAGTTACATTACTACAATTGATGAGTAATGTTAATGGGTTTATTGATGAAAGGGCTAAACAAATGGGGAATGGAACAAGATCAGACAAGTTTGATGATGGTGACAGCACAGGAGGTGATTTCACAATATGTGAGAATGCAGCCTACGTACCTGAAAATCACCAAGCACAATCTGCTGTGGTACATCTGTCTTATCTAGATAATGCTCTTTCTAATGAACATCAACATACTGATCATCTTAAACTTACTTATGACACATATCTGTTGGAAAAGACTGATAGCAATATTACCTCTGATTCAACAAATATGAGTTATAAGGGGGGAGAAATTGATCAGGATGCTGAACATGAACATGATAATACGTCGAGTTCTTTGCCTACGGCTGAGTTTTTCAAATCAAATGATATGGTTGAAAAAGAAGTTTATAATGAACTTTCAAAAAGATTTTCACAGCTTGAAAAACATTGTATTTCTCTTGAAGTTGAAATACAACATAAGGAAGAACGTTTTCAAACTAAACTACCATGTAAAAATCCGGAACTCCCTGAATTCCGTGAATTTTTTATGATAAATGATTTGAAAGCTCAGCTAGAAGCTAAAAACTTAACGATCAAAAACCTGAAAAACAGATTGACTGAGATGCGTGACATGCTTAATGAAGTTAGGACTAAACATGAAAATGATGTTGTTGCAACAATAAATGCAGAATTAGAACATAAAGTGGCTGAATTGTTTAACGATAATGAGTTGTTGAAAAGTCATTGCAAAGAACTGTGTGATAAAATCAAAGAAACAAAAACTAAGAATGTAGAGCAAACTACCTCTTTGATTACTAAAAATGATGAATTCAAGGCTCAACTTCAGGAAAAGGGTTTTGCAATTGCAGCGTTGAAAAACGAATTAAGAAAATCGATAGGAAATTGTGTGAATACTAAGTTTGCAGAACCATCAATCTTGGGGAAACCACCACTTAGAAAACAATCAGTTGTTAGACAACTGACTGCGTTTAGATCTGAACGGTCAAATGTTTCAAAAACACGGTTTGCCTCCCAAGTTGATGCGGAAAAAGTTTTGTCAAAACCAGTCACTTCACAGTCTAGACCTAGTGAAAAGGAATATGTTGTTGCAAAACCACATCACATGAGTTCTTCTAGTTCTTCTAGGATTAGTTTAATGCGTGTGTCACTTGTGACACCAAAGGAACATGTTAGACATAAAGACATTGTTCAGAATCAAAACCTAGTGGACGCTAAGAAAAACACACATGAAAAGTCTAGGAATTTACCTGTTTCTAAGAGTAGTTGCGTGCCAATTAAGGCAATTCCCGTAGCCGATCACTCTAAGAACCCTAGATCTTTTTCTGATTCCAAACACTTTGTTTGCTCGACTTGTCAGAAATGTGTTTTCAATGCAACCCATGATGATTGTATAACAAAACTCTTGAAGGAAGTGAATGAGCGTGCCAAGGTTCCATCCTCTAAGACTAGAAACAACAACAAGCCCGTAGAACCAAAGAGGTGTATGCAGAAACCTGATAGGCCGGTTGCCCTAGGACAAAGGTTTTCTCCCAAAAAGTCTGTAACTGTGCATGAGAAACCAAACACTCCTAGATCTTGCCTTAGGTGGATACCGACGGGTAGAACTTTTAAGATTGTTGGTCTTAGGTGGATACCTATTCGAAAGATGTTCACTAAGTGCGAAACCAAGGTTGACAGTGAAAACCCAAATGGTCTAAATTTTGATATCACTAACCCATATAAATGCAAACAAACTCTTAATGTCAATGCAGGAAGTCTTTACTTAAGTGCAGGTACATCGTTCAGGCCTTGTATTAAGGAAAGACTCAGAGTTTGGGTGCCGAAAAGAGTGATATCTCATGATGAAGGGGTTCAAACAATTCAAGCTTGATGAACATCAACGACAATGGCGTCTGCTGACATCTCTTCAGGCCCCGTTCATCAAAGAAAAGAAAGGCGTACGCTTGAGTGCGCTTTATCTTCGGAAGAAGAGGAATCTTCTTATTTATGACCATTCTCATCAAGCTTCATGTTCTTCAAATGCTCATTCAGTCACCAAAGGGGATAAAAGTACATTGGAGTATATTCTTATTCACCTGCTCTATCAAAAATGGCAGTTAGTCGTCATGTGCAATTTTTGAGGGGGAGAAAGGTGAATAAACTACATGGTGATTGAGATTTGAGAAGTGGTCATACGACTCTCCATGTTTCTGACTTTTCTCATATAAAGGCTTCATACTTGCTCCATGCTCATTCAGATATCAAGTGGATCTACTTCCATCCGATTGGACGTTTATTCACTCAATCAAAGATGGCATCCTCGTATGCAATCTTTGAGGGGGAGATGTGTGAACAAGTGATTCGATGTACATTTGGTTGTTGGTTCACTCACTTGAGCTGGGCATCTAATTGTGACCATGGAGTTGATTAGGTATCACTTATTCGAGATTGAAGTTGACTTCCTCAAAGGCGTGATCTTATCCTATCTTGAAGTCGGGGTTGGTTGGATGCATGACTTTCTATGATAACTTGCTCGTGCTTAAGATTTAAGTTGAAGACTTAGGTTATCTAGTTACCAGTAGTCGGGGTAACTATCACTTAAAGGAGTTACGTTGTAGTACTCAGTGTCACACGCCGATGTCGTTGTGGATAATCGTAAGAGGTGTTAATGTCTCATACCTTGGTTGGGTATTGAGTACTTAGAGAATTAGTGCTCCAAGCAAATCTCTAAGTACTCAATACCCAACCAAGGTATGAGACATTAACACCTCTTACGATTATCCACAACGACATCGGCGTGTGACACTGAGTACTACAACGTAACTCCTTTAAGTGATAGTTACCCCGACTACTGGTAACTAGATAACCTAAGACTTCAACTTAAATCTTAAGCACGAGCAAGTTATCATAGAAAGTCATGCATCCAACCAACCCCGACTTCAAGATAGGATAAGATCACGCCTTTGAGGAAGTTAACTTCAATCTCGAATAAGTGATACCTAATCAACTCCATGGTCACAATTAGATGCCCAGCTCAAGTGAGTGAACCAACAACCAAATGTACATCGAATCACTTGTTCACACATCTCCCCCTCAAAGATTACATACGAGGATGCTATTTTTGATTGAGTGAAATTATTACCCGGCCTGGTCAAGTCCACAGAAAGTTTCTCGAAATGGTACACTCTACTCAGACACATCCTTTTCGAGACACGCTTACATCACTAGTTAGACTAGCTTGAAATTATTACCCGGCCAGGATATGTCCTTTCGATTCATGACAGTATATGTTTCGTCAATTCATTTGTTAAGTCTGAGTCACAATCTCATGCTATGCCAAATCCTTTTAGTTCATTTGCTCCCCCTCAATATGTGCATCGATATACGAAAGAGTTTAGCACATATGGGAGAGCCTAACGTTTAAATCCAAAACATCACATTTTCATCAGGTTTCATATTTAAATCACATTCTCTCCCCCGATCAAAAATTTCAAACCTTTTGAGATTTGTGATCCCAATTGATTTAAATAAGTTAGAAAATGTGGGAGAAAATGTGTCCGATTTAATATATTCTGATGATGAGAACATACTGAGCTCCCCCTTAATCTAAGAGGGAGATTCACTGCTTTATATGCACAAGTTATTGTTTATGACACAAGTGATATTGACCTTTTGCACAGACAATGTAATCATCCGTTTTTCTGAGTGAATCAGTGGTCAACATCGATTATCCATCCACCAACAAGAACGTCCAAGTATTGTAGATCCCCACTTGGCGAGATCGGAACAAATATTGCTTTGTTTCACTGAAGGTGGTGGTGGTGATGATGGTGTTGTTGTTGTTGTTGTTGCTGCCGATGTTGTTGTCGTGGTGAATTCCGAGCCAATCAATAGAGTTTGAACGTCTGATCAAATGGTTAGAATGGGAACTGGTACATTCATTTTGGCTATGGAATCTGCATAAGAATATCAACACAGATATACATGCATACAGATACACTATTCCTTAATAGCTACCCTTCAGCAGCTTGCCACATTATAATACCAAGTTCATCTTATAATCAAACCCCAATCAGGAACTACGTCAAACCACTATCTAGCATGAAGAGCAATTAGCAATCATGAACATGGCAATTCACACAGATTTCAATATTTAATTCAGGATCTTAGGAACATGATTCTAACATAATAGCAATCTACCTAAGCGAATCCTGAAAACATATGCACAATATCAACAACAATTAAGAAGCAGAG
The DNA here is from genome assembly GCA_021014915.2 of Artemisia tridentata subsp. tridentata. Classification (NCBI taxonomy): domain Eukaryota; kingdom Viridiplantae; phylum Streptophyta; class Magnoliopsida; order Asterales; family Asteraceae; genus Artemisia; species Artemisia tridentata. The sequence continues at coordinate 319,040,087 of CP139502.1, forward strand.
ACAAACAACATTTGAAACTCATTCACTTAGTTCATACAAATGTCAGTGGAGCATTCAAGAACATCAAACACATCGGGTTTTCTAACTTCTTTCAGATTTTGAGTTTTAATGTATCTAGGGGATTAAACGAGGATTCCAAAGAGATACAAATGAACCTTCTAGTTATATGAAGCTAGGATACTACAAGCAAATTGCACATAATGTCCTAAACTTTCTAGCAACTAACACACTTGGTCATTTGATATATTTAAGCAATATCCTCTTCAACTAATACCCCATTAACTGCAAAACCTTTTCTAAGAGTCATGAATTAATCAAGAAACCCGTTTGATGATATAAAATTTGAATTCACTCTCCCCCTCAATCAATGACCTAGTTAAAGATTTGTAGTCGTTGATTGAGTGACAAATTTTATGCATAATCCAAGTATAAACAAATTTCATACAACACATAATCACCAAGTGTCTCACAAATAATTTTCAGAAGAATCATAGAATGAAAACTATTTGTATACAAAGAAGATTTCTCTTCCTTTACCAGAAATGATGCACTGAAACGTACATCAGATCGAAGAAACATGGATATAAAGTAATCCATGCCCAGGTGAACATCACCCAGTTGAAGGAACAACCGTCTTTTTGGCGACGTGCTTTCCCCATTTTGAAGCTCGGGTTGCTATCTAAAGTAATAGCAAGCCAATTTAGACATGTTTTAACAATCCATTTTAACTTCTGCTCGAGCTTCATTTAAAGACCCGTGCCATTATTGAATGACATTTCTAAGTCCGTAAATGTTATCGATAAACAGAAGACATGCCTAGGGAACTATTTTTGGTATTTTCTATTTTTTCTGATTTTTATGGTTTTTCTTGGTTTTAATATTTTTCTATATACAATTTTCTGGTTCTATAATTTTCTATTTACAGTATGTTTTAAGATATGTACAAACTATATTATTCAGTTTAAGACGATGATGAAATGAATACCGAAATGAGGATACGTTCAGTATGTTGTAGAAATCTATGGTCAATCATCTCTTAAACTTTCACCACCAAAGCTTTCGAGGCTCCTGTACAATCGACGGAACTTGAGCCTTCCCAATGTACAGCTTTGATAGCTTCCCCCCAAACCGACAATCTTCTTATTGAGCAGATTCTAAGCTCTCTTTCAAGCTTACATAAGGTAAGTGTACAGCGGAAACCGTAGCAAACCACATCAAGTGTTACTGCTCCCTTTTAAGAATAATCATCGTGATTCTCCGTTCGGGGATCCTCAAATAGATCAGCAACGAATCATCTCACATTTGAATAATTCTTCTCACATTTCTTCCCGCTGAAGATTGAAGAAATGCCTACCAAAAGTATCCAGAGACCACTTCCCCCCAAGTAGTTGAAGAGATGCAGCCAGTCTCGATATATGAAGCCCAAAAACCCGAAGTACACACTCAATCCCATTAATGAAGTCGACAATGCATCATCAAGATCAATTAAGACCCGAAAATCCCCTTATCTCCTTTCAGGACATTGCAGATGAGAATTGTTACACCAAATTCAGCTAAGTCCCGAGTGTAAGCAATTTATCCCGTATGTAGTCGACATGATAACACCAAGACAGTACCATAATAGCTACTGAGTACCGAATGTACACATTTCCTTCAGTAGGATACCGACTAACCATAGGAACCATCATACAATTGTGTACCTCTTTTATCATCAGAAACTGACATTCTCTTCCCACACTTAGTTGGAATGACACACCAGAAAGAACGAGTTAGAACATTGATTTTCTCTGCGGTTATGACATTTGTCTTCCCGGAATAATCTTCAATTGAGAAGAAGTATAAAGCCCATCATGTGTACTCATTGTGCATTCAGATGTATGTCTCCTTCCCCCTTGCTGGTTTTGATACCTCAGAATCAGCAACACATTTTACGAACATATTCTTGAAATCTTGTGAGAAGAACAACTTAGGCTCAAGTAGATCAAGTGAGAATTAACCGCTGCCGAAACCGTCTCTGACTATCTTTATCAACCCTCAAGTAGGCCTTATGATGAGATAACTGATGGAGCAAACCCGATATACCAAACTTGAGCCTGAAGATAGAATTCCCCATTCAAGCTAGTATATCTAGTGATGTAAGCGTGTCTCGAATCGGTCATGTTCTCTGAAAGTGGATCAATTCAAAAAGTGCGAGCTCTACCTAACATGTGCAAATTTATAAAACTATCACTCGAGCACATGTTGAGGGGGAGCATTTGAAAAATATAAAACTCTCAAGTGTTTGCAAAAATGTGTCTCTTAATCATGAACACTTTGAGAGATTTTTCAAAAATTTGGTTTATGGCAATCGTGGAAGAATACCAAAGACCGACCATTTTAACGAATGTATGGAGTTATAAGGATGGTTAGGTTAGGCTCAAGTTCCCACGATCCCGCCAGAGCCGGAGGGATCTACCCAGGGACAATCCACTAGTTAGTGTAGAAGTCCTTAGGTATGATTAAAAAGGAGAAAAGTGAATGAGGGAAGAGTGCCGACTGAGATGGAGCTAACACTGGAACAAACCCAACAAAGTGTTAGTTATGAAGTCTCGGTAAGCACTGAAGGGGTTGAAGAATTAAAAAGAATTGTAAAGATAAAGGGTGAAAAGAAATAGCCCTCCTTACAACTTAGGCAGAAACCGGGTCAACTCATATGCTGTCAGAATCACTTGGTTGATTGCTGACATTGAAGACAAAGTATCATGGACCCAGTGATACGCTGCACAACCCTCCCTAGCCACTCAAGGTCCCTCAAAGGATTCTTGTTTCAATTGTCACGGAGTTTAATACATTCCTATCGTCTATCTCACTCGAGTTAGATGATATTGAAAAGGTGGCAGTCCTCTCCAGCCTCCGCTCACTAAATCAAAACGCACTATCGAGTCTAGAGCCACGAGATGCATAATAAGATCTCATAGGGACACGAATTATTTCTACACTGGTTGTTCAACATTAATGACACCAGTTGTAAACTTAAGAGTCCTACGCAGATCTTAGCAATCTGCCAGAACATTTATGAGAGAATTTACGAATGTAATTCTCAATGATTGAATGGAAATTCCTGCCAGGGTCAACATCAAGCAGCCCTGAAAGCAGGTCACTTCGGTAATTCTTTATGGATTACGCTTAGTGGTCACGGTGGTTTCTAACGGTCTACAGTCGTGGAGTGATCTCCAGTGACTCACCTAATCGTTGATGTGCTACGGTTCGATCTTAAAAAGCCCTCTGTGGGTTTTCGATTAGGAACGGTCTTGGTAAGGATTAGAGAGAGTTTTCACACTATGCTGTTAACAATCTCGAAGTCCGAACCTGTAAGTACCGGTCGATTTGTTGCTAACTGTCGTATGCAGGAACTTCTGGCGATTGTAGCTGTGGAATGCTGTAGCTGGTTGCTGTTGTAGCTGGTTGCAGAAAAGATGCCAATCCTCTACCACATGTTCACACTACATCATCATTGTAATTCAACAAAGTCATGATCAACCAAAAGACCTTCAACACGGCTTCTGCTAACTCTGATGCTAAAGATCATGACACCAAATAGTGTGAGCATGTCGGCTCGAAGAATATCACATCACAAGGAAACATACTGCTGAAAGATGACTTGGAAACAAATGTTGGATGATAAAGTCGAAGAATACTCAAAGATCACCCAAGACGATCAAACGGTCATCAAACGAACACTGCTGAATGCACAAAGTTTCAAGACAATGAAGAATCAAAGACTACGAGCTATGAAGACAACTTCAGAAGATAAAATGCTAGAATTCAAGTTATTATTTCCGGGGTGACCTCCCTTAGGGGGAGATTGTTAGGAATATTAATATTCATATGAAGGTTCGGTCACCCCGAGTATCTAATTAGCATTTATATAGCTCGTAGGCTTATATATATTCGTTTAGTATTATTAGTAATATTAGTATTAACTTAGTCGTATTAATATTTGTGGAGTGGGTCGGGGCTTTCCCCATTGTCATCTCACTCCACAGCCCACTAGGGGCACCAATATTAGTTAGTATATAAACCCCTTCCCACACTTGGGAAGGGTTGGAACTTCCCTACATTTCAAGCTAATATACACATAGTTCTCTCTCTCTAGAAGTTCCCACTTTCTCTCTCTAGTTCTTGTTAAATCGATCCATATCTAAGCCTCAAACAAGTGTTTCTTGCATTGTGAATACCCTACACAAGTCCTTTGTGAATATTGATGGGAATGTAAAATGTCCATGTACTCATTGTTATAACATTGGTTGGATAAAGCACGAAGATTTGTTTGGTCACATACACACATACGGTTGGGACCAAAGTTATACGAAATGGTATAATCACGGTGAACCGGATGTCCAGACAATAGTACCCAACACGAATCATCATGGGAGTGACATGGCTAAGTTCCTTCATGATATTTGTCCTAATAACGAACAAAATGAGCCAACGTAAGGAAATATTGGCGAGACAAGCAACGAGCCAACTCAAGCAACGACATTTCCTCAACGTAACGAGTTTGAAGAGTTACTCGCCACTGCCAACGAGCCACTATACCCGGGCTGTAATTGGATGTCTTCATTGGACTTTATGGCAAAGTTTACGAACATCAAGGTCAAAGGTAAAATGAGTGACACCACATTTAACGAAACCCTAAAATTTCTCAAGGAATGTTTCCCGCCCGCTCTAGGATACAAAATCCCATCGTCATACTATGAAATAAAGAAGACATATAAAACGATCGGGTTAGGATACGAATCCATACATGCTTGTGTAAATGATTGTTTTTTATATCGGGGGGTGGGTAACGAAGATTTGCAGAATTGTCCCATCTGCGATGCTAGTAGATGGAAAGACAAGAACACACTAGGGAAGAAAGTTCCTAACAAGGTGTTGCGTTACTTTCCTATCATTCCTAGACTACAACGTTTGTACAAGTCTAAACACACTGCAAAACATATGACTTGGCATGCTTCTGGGCAGTCTACGGAGGACGGTAAGATGCAACACCCGGTTGATGGTCAATTATGGAAGAAATTTGACATGAAGTATTCAAAAGAATTTTCCTATGAAAAAAGAAACGTCCGATTAGGGTTGGCTGCTGATGGTTTCAATCCGTACGGCAACCTTAGTCAGTCTTACAGCATGTGGCCGGTCATATTAACAACATACAATACGCCTCCCTGGATATGTATGAGAGAGGCTTCTCTTATGTTGACGTTGTTAATTCTGGGTCCTAAATCACCCGGGAAGGACATAGATATTTACTTGAGGCCTTTGATAGAAGACCTAAAGATTTTATGGAAAGATGGAGTCATGACTAGGGATGCTGTCACTGGCACTGAATTCTGTATGAGAGCAGCGCTTTTATGGACTATCATTGACTTTCCCGCTCGAAGTAGTTTGTCTGGTTGGAGTGGGCAAGGTTACTTGGCATGTCCGACATGTAATATAGACACTCCATCTGTTCGCGTGTTAAGCAAAACCGCTTATGTTGGTCACAGAAGATTCTTAAACACGACCAATAAATGGCGGAAAAATAGAAGGGCATTCTATACTGCGGTCGATGATAGACAACCTCCTAGAAATTTTACCAGTGATGTCATCTTGACTCAACTTAGGAGATTGCCTAAACGTATCCCGGGGAAACATCCAAGTTTTGGGGGTGCGAAGAAAAAATGTGATCCTGATCGCGAATTGAATTGGACCAAAGTATCCATTTTCTACGAGCTAAAGTATTGGTCTTTTCTTACACTAAAACACAATTTAGATGTCATGCATATCGAAAAAAATGTGTGTGAGAGTGTGTTGGGTACTTTGTTAATGAATGACAAATCAAAAGACACCAACAAGGCAAGACAAGACTTAGAAAATTTGTAAATTCGTGAAGAGTTGTGGCTCGTCAACAAAGGAAATGGGAAGTGCTCTAATCCTCATCCCACGTACTCTTTCACAGCTGAAGAAAGAAAACAATTTTGTCAATTCATCAAAGGTACGCGTTTTATTTCAAATTTTATTTGTTCCAATTCAATTCACGTATTCATTTCGACGACTTACTCTAATATCTTGATTTTTTTGTCAATTCATCAAAGGTGTTAAACTAACTGATGGGTTCGGATCTAACTTCAAGCATAAAGTGACCGACAATGATAGCAACATAACAGGCTTGAAGGCTCATGACTGTCACATAATGATGCAGCGGTTGCTTCCTGCTGGACTTCAAAATTACTTGAAGGACCAAACCGCCGCAACACCAATAATCGAGCTTTGTTCATTCTTCAAACAAATATGCGCTCGAACTTTGATGGTGGATGACATGCTGAAAGCTAAAGAATAACTCATCAATATTTTGTGCAGTTTCGAGCAATATATCCTCCTGCTTTTTTTGACATTATGATTCACTTGGTTATTCATCTACCCGAAGAGGCTATTGAAGGCGGGCCTGTTTACATGAGGTGGATGTATCCATTTGAAAGATACATGAAAAAGCTCAAGAATTATGTCAGAAATAAAGCTAAGCCCGAAGGTTCAATAGCGGAGGGTTATATTGCTGATGAAGCATTAACTTTCTGTTCGCATTATTTTCGGGGTGTTGAGACGAGATTTAATCGTCCTGACTGGAATGAGGACGGTCCAAGCCCAACAAGTCAATTTCAGGTGTTTCGATCAATCTGTAAACTGAATGGTAGACAATCATTGATTCGGGTTCAACCAGACACAATGCAGAAAGTAGTATGGTATGTACTAAACAACAGTCATGAAATCGACCCGTACGTGAACGAGTACGAGAGGTACGCGTTTTATTTCAAAATGTGTTTTACGTAAGTTATTATTCGACGACTTATTCTAATATCATGAACATTTACAGGGCATTTCCTGGCAATGACATACCAGAAGGATTTCCTCGTTGGTTTGGGAACAAGGTAGACTTATTGTATGTATTACCCTGTAAAAATAACGACTATTACTCATCTATATCTATTCTTAACTTTTTCATAGATTCGTGAATTAAAAGTAAAGAATGACCCAAGTTGTACTTCCGAGTTATTCGCTTTGGCTTGTGGACCAGCATGGACTGCAGTCTCAGTCGACTCTTGGGTAGTCAACGGTGTGAAGTTTATCGTACACGACCGTGATTTACGTCGTTCAACTCAAAACAGCGGAATTTCAACTCCTAATCCTAGCGGAGGAATGTATTATGGCCAGCTTGAAGAAATTCTCGAGTTTTTGTATATTCCGTTCAAGGTTGTGCTGTCCAAAGTCAAATGGTTCGACACTAATAACGAGTGTCGCATAAAACGTTGTACCTATAGAAATAACATTACACAAATTATGATAGACCGTGTATCGTTTCAAAATGAACCATACATTCTTGCAACACAAGCAACACAAGTCTTTTACCTTGATTTCCCGGGTAAACGTGGTAGTTGGAAGGCCGTCCAAGATTCTTATCATCGAAAGATTTGGAACCCGGATATCATCGTGGTAGAAGACAATCAAGATGTTGTACATGACAACAACTCATCACATGTCACACTCTCTGCTGAGTTGGATAAGTTGAATTATAACATCATAAATAATGATGTCCAGCCAACGGAAGTTGAGGCACCACCACCACCAATTATCACTGATGTCGACGACGACGATGATATTGATTATGATTACCACGTTCCTCATGATTTAGCATCTGATGATGAAGACCACGTCGATCGTGAAGATGAAGCTGACACTAATAATGATGATTTTTATCTTAGTGGTGTGGGAGATTGATCTCAAATTGTAATTTGTTAAACGACACTTATCTGAATGAAATTGTTATTGAGTTGTTAAATGTGTTTATTTATTTATTTAATTATTTAGTATTATCTTTTTTGGTATATATTGTTATTTATTTGAATGTGTGTGTATATATGCGTATATGTGTTTCTTCACTAATTTCTATGTACTTGTACTAGTACGTTTACAGATGGCAGATGTCATAGCTACGAGCCACGGTGGGGATGGAGGTCATGAGCCATCCTACCCTCCCGGGAGGAGGATAGGCGCTAACTGCGCGCGTAAGAATTTCTCGATTATTTTAATTAAACTTGATCATTATTTGAAATTGATAACTTGTTATTTTATGTCACCATCACTTTAATTTGATTACTTGCAGGGTCTAATTCAAGAGCTCCCAGGCCTAGGCCTACCAAACCTGGTTCCAAAATAGGCAAAGGCGGGAAGGTGGTTCGTGGTGCCACAAAGAACGCAGCACTACACGCGATGAGGAATGACACTGGTCGCCCGGTCTCGATCAGATTCGATAAGAATGCGAAAGGGATGTGGGAGCATGTTGGCACTCACTCTTCGTGGTTCTCGAGCTTTTTCGGGACGTTGTTACGGGAAACGATTCCCATGTATTACGATTCGTGGGATAACGTTCCCGAGACCACGAAGGCACACATTGATAACCAGCTCCACGTAAGTTTTTTTTATCTTTTATTTTTTAATTATTGTGTTTATTTATTTTAAATGTGTTTATTTATTTAAATTTGTCTCTTTATTTAAATTTGTATATTTATTTTAATTATATTTTATTGCAGCATTTTTTTGATCTCGGCCCCCACCTTGCCGGTCCAAATGGAGACGAGATTGTCATTAGTATCGAAGCTTACCTTCGAAAGCGATACGATGACAACAAGTACAGGCACAAAAAGAAAAATTTTACACAGCAAGGTGGGATTGAGAAACTGGACAAGATCAAGCAAAAGCGTCCTGAGAACAAGACGGCTGAAGAATGGGAGAAGCAGGTAAATTTCTGGATCGACACGTACTTTATTATTATTATTATTATTATTATTTATTATTATTTATTTATTATTATTATTATTATATTATTATTATTATTAATTATTATTATATTATATTATTATTATTATTATTATTATTAAATTATTTTATAATTATTATTATTATTAATTATTTTTATAAATATAATAATAATAATAATAATAATAATAATAATAATAATAATAATAATAATAATAATAATAATAATAATAATAATAATAATACATAATAATAATATTAATAATATTGGCTCCCTTAATTTCTGTAATCCTAATGATGTTTCTAAATAAAGTATGTTTTTAAAAATAATAATAATAAAATAATAATATAATAATAATAAAAAAAATAATATAATAATAATAATAATAATAATAATAATAATTCATTTATATAATAGTTTTTATTAGAGTAAACTGCAAAATACAACCCTGTGGTTTACACATTTTGGCACTTTACATCCCTGTCAGAAACTATTGGCAATATACATCCCCCGTTAGGCAAACGTTTGCCACATTACATCCCTAAGTTGGATGGGTGTTATCTTTCTTCGTTAAGTGTTTGCATCGTTAGTCCCTCCGTTAGTATTTTTTAAGAAAATTAATTTCGAAAAAAAAAATTAATTTTTGTAAAAAGATAATTTCAAAAAAAAATTAATTTTTCTAAAAAAAAGTAATTTTTGTAAACAAATTAATTTCGAAAAAAAATTAATTTCGGAAAAAAAATTAATTTTTGTAAAATAATTAATTTCGAAAAAAAATTAACGCCCATCCAACTTAGGGATGTAATGTGGCAAACGTTTGCCTAACGGGGGATGTATATTGCCAATAGTTTCTGACAGGGATGTAAATTGCCAAAAGGTGTAAACCACAGGGATGTATTTTGCAGTTTACTCTTTTTATTATTTATAATAAGCAGGTGAAGCACTGGACCGACCCGAAGAAGTTGAGGATCGGGGAGGTCAACAGGCAAAATAGGGGAAAAATGACTAGTACTAGCCTTCACGGATCACACTCCTTAGCTGTTATACGCGAAAACTTCGTCACACACTTTTTAATCATTTTATTTATATATATAGTGTTGGGTGAGTCTTGATTGATTTTATTTATAAACAGTTGAGTTCCCCCACCGACTCCGAGGATACTAGAGACTTGATCGACATGTACAGACACACCCATACGAGAGGCGACGCCTGGGAGTCTCCACTGTCCGAGGCCAGATACGTAAGTATAATTTATTTCCAAAAACTCACCAACATTAATGCAATATAATAAATCACGACTTATATATTACTTTTCTTGTTTTTTTGTAACTAAACAGAATGAGATGATACGGCTGCGGACAGAGAGCACCTCTTCTGGGAGGCGTATGTCTGACGTGGATATTTTGCGCCAGGTGATCGGCGGCAAGCTGCGGGGTCATGTTCCTGGCATAGGTCCAGTTTTACCGGGTAGTGGTCACAAGACGACTCTTAGCTCCTCACGAGCTCGCAAGGAAGCCTCCTCGTCCTCACTGCAGGAGACCGTGAAGCAGCAAGGGACCACACTGGAGTTATTGCTGGATTGGGCCAGGAGACAGCCGGGTTTTACCGAGGAGCTAGCGAGGAGTAGTGGGGGTAGTGGGGGTAGCGGGGAGAATGGAAAGAATGGGGAGTAGTTTATGGGTTCTTTGGGTCCGATGGGTCAGTTTATATTTGTTTTGGGGTATTGGACAAAGTTGTGTAGATTTAGATGGATTATTATGTGTTTATGTGTTAGGATTCCCGCTAAATTGTTCCCCCAGCTTATGTATAGTTTTGTAGAATATCATATGATCACGGTTTTTGAACCGTTTTTGGCGAACTTGGATTCATATGATTATGTTTAGCGAATTTGGATAGTTATTGTAAAAACAGGTTCTATGTTTAGCGAAGTTGGCGAAGTTGGCGAATTTGGATTAATATTATTTTTAGTGAATTTGGGTTTAATTTGTTGTTGTTGTTGTATGTTTAGCGAATTTGTTGTTGGCGAAGTAGTTGTTGGCGAAGTTGTTGTTGCTATTGTGAAAGTGAAAACAGGTTCTGCAGTTGCTGCAACATTTGGTAGATTTTTTCCCCAAAAATTCCGGAAAAAAATCTAGAAATTACCTATTTTGCAGCAATATGCTGCAACATGGGTCAGAGGCCTTTGGCGGGTGAAGCAGATTTGCATGTTTAAGCTTATTGGTGGGGACCTGTCCCCGCCAAAAGAAATTAAAAAAAACAGTGAAAGCAACTTTCAGCGGGGACATATCCCCGCAAAAAATGGTTAACTCAGCAGTGGAAGCTACTTTCGGCGGGGACATGTCCCCGCCAAAAGGTTTAATTAATTAATATAACCGCTTGATTAATTAACTTTTTGGTTAATTATTCCAATTTTTGGCGGGGACATGTCCCCGCCAAAAACTTTTGCCACGCTGGACAGCCTTTGACCGGCTAAAAGGCGGTGGGACCCACAAGTCGCCGCCCAAAGTTGACAAACGTCCCCGCCGAAAGTATCAGCGGCGAGCTTGCGTCGGGGACCTTTCGGTGGGGACATATCCCCGCCGAAAGGGTATTGGCGGGGACATGTCCTCGCCGAAACGGGAAAAAGGTCCCCTCCGAAAGCAGTCAATGTTGTAGTGCAACCAAACATCCAAATGATTAATAATATGAGTAAAACTCACACTACTATAGATTGTGAAATAGAGCCCCTTTAACAGAGTTCGGTTTTGGTGAAACGATGCTTTAAAGGGATTCCATGTTCTAAAAAAAAGGGTATAAAGCCATGTTTTCTTTTACAATACCGGGCTTTATGTTAAAAAGACACGTAAGTGTTTTTATGGGGGACGGTAGATATATACTAGGAAGTTTGTGAAAAATAAATTTATCAATGCCTAAGATCGAATGAAATAGTGCTAAAATACATGTATATTTATTTGATACCTTGGTGTTATGATGAAATTAACAACATACTTTATAGCTGATATTGCATATATTGCACATATATATACTAGGAGTTAACACAAGTAAACAACTGAAAGCTAAAGGAAAATAAAGTAGAGAATATGAGAGGAAAGAAAATAAAGCTAACTTACATAATTGTGTTCTCAAGTTGTACAAAATGAAAAGGTAATGAAAGAAAGTGATATGCTATTTTTACCATAATACCCAAGTAATTAATGTGTGAATTGGGAAACAATAACAGAGTTGACATTAATAAATAATAAGAGTTGTTTGGTAAATTTATGTGGGGACATCTACCTTTCTTCACTTTCATCTCATTTTTGGGATGAAAGAGAGTCACTACAAAACACGAACTCCATTTTTCTTCCACTCCTTTCCATTTCACTCATTTAATAATTCTTGAGAGCACACAAAAAATTGATTTCATTCACTTTCTTTCAATTTCTTCCCTAAACAATAACTTGAGAACATAGTGTAATGTATGGTATTTTTCTTTCTTTCTATTTCTTATAGGTTTGGGGACTAATGGTTAATTATTTTACTCAATTGAAATTTAGCGATAAATGTAAGCAGAAAAAGATGAAGCCCAAAACGGCCCAGCTTATAATGGTTCTAGCTTTGTTCAAGCCACTATGATGAAAATAAAAACCAATTTACACGCCTTAGACCAACTAGATAGAGAAAATAGAAATTCATTTTTTTTATCAAAACGAGAATGGCGCCGGTCCGCCGCGTTGCGGGCGGGCCTATTTTTTTTTTCCGTTGGTTTTTTTTGGGCGGGCCGATTTTGTAGAAATAAAGTAGAAATTTTTTTTCTTTGATTTATTGGTTGCACTAAATAATTCCACAGAACCAACAGGTATAATCTCCCAAGGACTTTCGGTATTTACAACATCTTACATAAAAAAAGGATATTTGAAGAGGCATATTAAGCTGCTTGAGTACCTGTAACAACAAATTGAAAGGAACACTTATAAAAGTGGTCTTTTGTGGACACATAGTAACTTTCTTTAACAAAATTTTATGCAGAAATACAAATTTACTTGCCTTAGAAGAAAACGATGGCATAAAAGGTTCTAAAAGCCACGCAAGAAGATAAATGATTCCCAACGAAGTTCTCACGACTATGGAGCACGAAGGTAGGTCTTCCTTGTAAAGGTCCCAGAACTGAACTGACTTTCCTGTATTCATTAGTGATAGGAGTAAGTTGGTTAATGTTAATATATTTATTATCATCTGTTCAAATATAGCAACTCCAAAAATAGAACTGTATGCTTATGAACTTACTTGCAGGTATGCATTTCCCTCACTAGAGATACTCATCAAAATTTTCAATCCCTGCTTTAGCTTGACATATTCCATTTGCCAAAGAAACATCCATTAAGAATAAAGAAAGTTATTAAAAAAAGGCCTTACTACATCCGCGCCATACATGCGATGAAAGTAATTACTTCAAAGTGAGAATGGTAGCAGTATATATGTAATTGTGCATAATCTCATATTAAGTACTGATCTTTTGACTTACTATAATCAGTGAGATTATGAAGAAGAATTTATTTTACACTTATTGCATCATTTGTGCTTTCAGAAAATAAGAGTAAATAAATAAGCAAAAGATCCAGACTCGGGACAGGAGACATCTTAGAGCTTTCAGTACATATGAATAAAAGTTTTGATATAAGTCAAAAGATCAGCACTTGTCATGATAATGAAATCCCAAGACGGGTTTTTTTTCAATTATTTACTATTCTGTCGATGATGTTAGTTGGCCAAAAAGCGCCAAAGTACAAAAAAAATGCATAAAAACAATACCAACCATTGTAAGCTGGTCTGATGGAGTAGATGGTATTAAGTTTGTGTACCTTGAAGCCTCCGGTGCGTGCATCCATTTTTAGCATGCAAATCACCGGCACTTTGTCCAACATGTCGTTAGTATCTACAGGCAGTGGTTATAAAATTATTAGTTGTGCTATAAGTTACAATGTATTGAGGCACTTTTATCAGGAATGTACAGTACTTGTATTAGTTTTGCTATAAAATTATTAGGTATGTTAAAATTATTGGTTTTGCTACAGGTCCGAACATGCGGCATTTTTTTGGGTCTAATATAGCATAACTACTAATTTTCCTGAAGACACGTACATATGTTATAAAGCAAGGTACCTATTACATTTTCGGTATCAGAAGGATCTGCCAGGTATGGGCAGTATTACCAGCAGGGGCAGTATTACCAGCAGCAGAAGTTCGCGCCAAGTCAACATTTGTTGCAGTTCTTTTTAGCTTCCTCTTAAATTCCGTCAATTCATCTTTGAGTTTACTTCATTGACCTTCAGGAATATCAGCTTCGTTGTTTACAAAGACTTACTTAGTTGTGTTTGTACAGATTTCAGGCTTGATATCTGCACCAGAATATGACAGTAAGCTAGTGGCAGTTATCAAAGTAATCAAATGATAATATGGTAATAAAAGAATGTAAGTTTCAATAACATTAGCCCGGGATAATGTTTGGGATAAGTGCTCGTTGACAAAATTGGGTAAAACTGGAAAATGTCTTCATAAGCAGAAATTATTCACACTTATATACAGTTACTGCATTTAAAACATGAACGCAACTTTTAAAAAAACCCAAAGTGTTTTGCTACACATATAATCATTTGTTATTTGACCTCAACTAAAGAACTACTGATTTATGGCTGAATAAACCAACATAAAAAGTAACAATTAAAATAGAGGTGGTGAAATTGTTCGTTACCTGTTATAAAATTTACTACCAACTTAACTATGAAACTAAAATTTTGCCGCTAACTTAACTCTGAAACCTAATACATTGGATAAATGATCAAAAATAGATATCTATAATAATTATACTAATAACAAAACCTTAATATATATTGGCCACTGAGTATCATACCATCTTCTATCTTGTTCGGCTTCACAACTTCAATTAGCGCAACCCACATCAAGCTCCTTATTAGCCACAACCACTCAATTGTCTATAACTCTTTTATATCACCATATGATGGTATGTAGTACAAAAAACTCCCCATATCTTTGCTTTATTCTTAGCTGCAAAGAAAAAGAACAAAAACAAAAGCAAATCAATGTATAAAAGAACCTCACCATCATCTTTGCGGAGCTGCAAATAACAAAAACAAAAACAAATGCGGATGTATAAAAGAAAACAAATCTCACCATCATCTTAATTTGAGTCGTTATGGCTGCAAATAACCGAAACTTAAACCCAAGCAAATCTACATAAATGAAAACTCATCCTCATTTTCGAGTTATTGTCATGAAACATGGCAGGTTCGAAGCTAAACATGCTGAAAATGAACAATACAACTCATAAATTTCACAATTAATAATGATAGTTAATTTGCCAAATTTATTAGGTACATTAACAACTATCAGATTTTAGTTATATATGTTTCCTCGAATTTTAAATAACAATACTTTTGCCATTCCTGATATGTTTTATTGTGTGACACTTTCCTAGTTTACAGTGTATCGTAAAGCTTATTGTACAACTTAAGTCGTTTACTCACTTTATTGTTCATTCATACACATTTCAATAAGGCTTACTACCTACTTTCATAGGATCACAGTAACGATGCATGTAAGTTCGAGTCCATACTCAACTAGCCCAATGGGCTATAAGATGAAAATCCATATAAACAAAGCCCACAAAAGACAAATTTTTTCAACTTATAATGCACAACTTGGTGTATATATATATATATATATATATATATATATATATATATATATATATATATATGGGAAATCATACCTACATTAAAAATGTAGCCAATTGGCTACATTTCCTTTGAAAAAAGTTTTAAAAATGTACAGTTCAGTCCCTGAGGTAAGTCCCTGACACATGTTTTCCCCCTGTCCCTACCCTTTTTTCAAAGGAAATGTAGCCAATTGGCTACATTGTAATGTAGCTATGCTTTCCCCATATGTATATATATATATTTTAAATTATAAGCTTTCTGAAATTAAATTTTGTAAAAAACAATCAAACCTCATGAAAAAAAAGTCATAGTAATAAGAAAACATAATGGATACTATTATGTCAATGGAAAACAAGTCGAAGTGTTTCGTGTTACTTTCCAAGAAATGTTTTATTTTCTATGCTAATTTTGTGTTCTTTTTGTTATTTTGCTAATTGTGTTCTCTTATGTTCGACATATTGTCGCTGTTCTGTCATTTTAATCTTTTATAAGAAGTTTTTGCCATTTTTTGTCATTTCAGATTTAGTTATAGCCTTTGTGGTTTCAAGAAATCGGTAGTCGATCCTTAACATATTTGTAGTTTTATATAAAAAATGTATCATTAAGTTGGATAAATATGTCTACAAAATGAGATTCAACTTAGCAATTTTTGTTTTGTTTGAAACTTAATCATTCATACTTGATGTTCTTAAATTCTTAATGGTCATACATGGAAATCGGTTGACGTCCTATAGTATATGTGTATTTTCTTCAACGCTAGAAGTCACATTTTAGGTTAGAATGATTTCGGCCCCCAACTAAAATGCTTAAGTTTCGCCATTGCATAAAGGTAAAACAAAACCAAGTTTGGAAGTCGTTGCAAACCTGCAGGGAATAAAACGTGTGTGACTCTTACGTTGTTGCAAGTTTCATGTTCAAGTTAGGTCATTAGCATGTGCACTAATGTCATGCAGCAACAAAACTCTACTAAAAATACCCGAAATTAACAAAATTCTATTGTTCAAAACTTTCGGACAAGTATAATCTATGTTTAGGCAAATAAGGAGCATAGTGGGTTAGTTTCCTTTCCCATTTTAATTCGATCTACTCGTATCTCTAACGCCATTTCTAATAATTAATGGCACGTTTGATATTTAGTTATACAAACTATGATAAAATGTTTAAACTTGTTTCGACCGGTTAGTGAGAGTATCTGCAATGTGAGCAAAGTTTCTCGTAGTGGGGATGAATTGAAGTTGACTGGCATCACCATTGCATGGTGATCATCATAAGCTTGTGGTCATGATGCTCGTGGTGTGCAAAACGAGCTTCTCACTCTAAAGCTAGTATTATCATAATATTAACAAGGATGGCGGCGGCCGGCCGCGTTGCGGCCTGGCGGGTTTTTTTTGTCGTTGTATTTGGTTTTTGATGTTTTTTATCAAAGTTATTTTAAACAACAAAAAACATCAAAAAAACAAATACAACGACAAAAAAACAATCATAAGTAGTCGACCCAATTTATATGACATTCGCAGACTGAAGTAATATAAAGTTAATGTGGGCGAGCAAACCAAATACCAATGCATGAAATAAGAACTGTGTGGTTGACATGTTTACCTACATACTGCGGTTGCATTGTACCATTAAGAGCTTACATTATAGCAAAATTCATAACCGTAGTGTTGAACCCTTCTCTTTGCAAGATTATGCCAAGGCCTTGCATCAACTGCAACAAACAATTGCTGAAAATGTCAAAATGAAAATGACGATATGATCTCTAGTTTAAACACATTAAAAGCCAAAGACATTCAGGATGCAGAATGTTAACTTAGAATGCAGTATATATATACGACACATAGATCTGCTACCTCCTCTTCTTGAGCTAAAATAAAGTCAAGAATTAGGTACACTCCACGAATATTCATTTCTGAGGCTTCTAAAGACACCTGAACTGAATCAGTAGGTACGACCTATCGGCATAAGAGTACATATTTTAGAAAACATACATTACCAAAAGAGTTGGTTCCAATTAACCAATTATGCGCATATGTTGAATCTAATTTCAAGGTTAAAGGGAGAGAAGCATATAACTGTATGATATATGACTTGTTAATACCTGAAACACCGGTCGTTGAACTGAATAACGAATGTGTAAAGAACGACGTCCAAGATCAGAACATGGCTTTCGGTCCAATGCCTTAAGTGCTGTTTTTGCAAAAGTCTCATCATCGTACGAAACAATAACACGACAACCGCCGTCATCAACAGGATATACTATACTCCTTTTACTGTTCCATATAGGCTAAATGCTGATGCAATAGAATCTAAAGTAAGTCCAACAACAGGACCGCAATTAGCTACATAAAGATTAGAACTTAACTCTTCGTGACCCCCTTTAGGGCGTGTAAACTTTGGCAAACCCATTAGGTATATTCTACTGCAACTCTGCAACCAATTTAGAAAGAAAAAAGTTACTTTTCCATAAACTGAAATAGTATCTATACTATCGAATCAGTAGTTGATATACGAACAATATCATTATTTAAGCTAAAAAAATCATAACATATTATATAGAAACAACTTAATAAGGTATTCTGATTATAAAGCCAATGTTGGTGGTGGTTGGCCCAGAACAGGGTAAAGATAATCAATGACCTAACTAGGTACCAATAATGGTTACCGGATATCATTTGAAATCGTTTTATCACTTTCCAAAGTAAACTATTCGACCCTATTGCCTGGGTATCACGAATTTCTACTTAGTATAAGACCAAATGTTTGTTATTGAAATAGGCACAAATCAATAACCCTGTTTGCTTTCTAAGTGTTTATATTCTCTATTCTTTTCTCATGCATGATTGATCTCCAATATATAGGAAAATACTCACGGCTAGTCAAATGGAATTATGAGGATTAATCGGCCCATTAATCGTCTCATAATTATCTCCATTATAGCAAAATGGTGGTTACATGACCAATTAAACGTGGTCATAAGTGCAGTTTTAACTGCCACTTAAATAGGTCAAAGTAGTTACATACTTATACCAGCAGTACAAACTCAGTACCAGCAGTACTAACTCAGTAGTACTAACAAAGTACTAGCAGTATTAACTTTGCTCTAGCAGTACTAACTTAGTACTAGCAGTATTAACTCTGCTCCAGCAGTACTAACACAGTACTAGCAGTAGTAACTCAGTGAAGGATTAAACCTTCTGATGAGTTACCCCTAACCATTATTTGAGTCAGGGTAATTAGAGACCTGATGGGTGTACACTCCGTACCTCCTGACCCATTACCAGGTGTGAACTAATCCCTCAAGTGCACTAAATTTTTCAACAATCCTCCCCAAATTTAGTTCACTTCCTTTGCAAGAAAATAAAACATTAAACAAAACAAGTGCATAAACGAAAATATCCTGATGATTGAATTTCCATCTTAGTACATTACACGTTCAAATATTCGAGAATCAGGGTGTTTTAAGAATTGAACCCTTCAACTCATTTGAATACCTGAAGATAAAATACACACAAGTTTTCAAACACTTAAACACTCCTGACACAATACAAGCCATGTGTCCATATCCAAATCATAAATGCTGTAAGAGCTAAAAGTCCTAAGCTCCCTGAAGCGGCAAAACTTCAACATTCATATAGGTGGTTCCTCTTTATTCATGCTCCTACTTAGCACTTTCTCAAAGAAATTAGCCATTAAGAAGTAAAGACTTCATCCTTCTTTCCAGCAGGTTCCGAGCATAACCTTGGGATGATTGTAAACCAAGTGCTCCAGTACACTGAATGTTCAGCTTTCCACATTGAACTTAGCTCCCAAGTTTCCTCAGGAGGGAGTTGGGTGTCTTAGCATTCAGTGATGCGCGTGATGTGTCGTTGCGGTTTAGCAGTTTTAATGCCTACTCAAGTTTTAAATTTATATTTAGCCGACTTATCAATAACACACACACTTAACGAGCAGTGTACCCTGTCAGTATGAAGATAATGGTAAGTAGAGTGTCGATCACTAAGAGTGGAACGTATTATCTAGTTATTCTAATCAGTATTTTAATATCCTAACGCAAGGGGTTTCAGCCTGAGAGACTGGCACGATTTGTTGCAATTTAAATAATAAAATAAACCAATAGGCACGAATCAGCAAGTAGCACACACGTACACAGATAGATACTAGAGACAATAAGAGGGCTGTCCTTATGATTAAGTAGATTGTCACTTGTTTTATTGATAGCTTTATATGAAGTGTATGTAATTAATCCTTTCTCGTTGGTCCTATTCTCATCGGCGAGTAAACCCTTAATGATTACTTATGTCTAAAAGTTATTCCTAAGTGATCAATTTAGAAACAACCGTGGGAGCCACATCTTGTCCCGCAGTCAGATGCCCGCAAGCCACTAATAAACACAGAGGTTATCAATGCACTAATAAGTAGTAACCAAAGACATCAACATATAAACTTTAATTGATGGGAAAGCAAGTATTAAAGGGAGTGCAATCTTTCCGTTGTCACATTACACAAGCCACCAATCCTGATGAATTAAAGTTTGCTAACACAATAAAACAAAACTACTTAATGAATTAAATACATGCAGCACCTTCTTACAGCTCTTGTATCTTCGATTTGGGTGTGTCTTGTGCTGCCTCCTTGACTGAATTCGTCCTTTTGCTCTGCTGTCCGAACTTCGGTTTTAGGGTTTCGAACTCGAACTCTTAAATTCGTCTGGTCTACGGGGTATTTATAGTTTCTGTCTGAGGGAAGATGCGGCGCATCTACTAAGTAGATGCGGCGCATGTACTTAACTTCGCGTGGGGTCCAAGATTATAATATTCAGGAATATTCGTACACCGCCAGAAGATGCGGCGTAACTCCGTGATTAGATGCGGCGCATGTCCTCTTGTATCTTGGATCGTATCTGGTGATATCTTGATAGAGATGCGGCGCATGTTGATAGTGAGATGCGGCGCATCTGGAGCAGAATTGACTTGATCTTGTCCATGTCAGTAGACTTTCGCTTTATGCACGTTTTGCTCCATAATTAGTCCAAAATAGCTAAGTTTCACCAAATGCTTGTTTTTACCTGAGAATTACAAAAGTAAACAATTAAGTATCAATCCTCATACATAATATAGTAAAACAAGTCAAATTATTAGGATAAATGATAGTAATAAAATGTACTTATTTGAGTTCATCAAATATCCCCCCACTTGAACTTTACTTGTCCCCAAGTAAACCTTAGATTAAAACTTATGAAAATGTATCCTAAAAGATGTTAGGATTTATTTTTATATTTAAGCATGTATTCGTTTATTTCATAATCACACAACTAAACACTTAACGAATTAGGAGTAAAATAAAATAAGTCGATAAAAGCAAATCTAATCGTTTAACTGTCCAGTCGCGACGAATATTCTATCATAAGCTTGGCAAGTATACACATCTCCACCACTAAAGCTAAGGAATAACAAGTCTAAAGCGGTAAAAAGAGTTTTTAGGCTAAAGGGTTAATTATTCTTATTTACACTATCGATCTCAAATTCCAGAAAAGGCGACAAAATCACAAATACATGATCGAATCCACGAACACGATACTTGCAATTGCTCAAATCCTTAACTCGAATAGGCTAAAGATAGGTCCAAACTTCACCAATAATAATATATCAAAAAGGGCGACAAAATCATAAATACATAGCCGAATCCACGACTACGATACTTAAGATTGCTCAAATCCCTAATCTCAATAAATCAAAGGTTCGGTTGGATAAAGAACAATACAGGGTATGGATAACATTTGGGATATAAATTGGTGTAAAAATAAAAATAAACAAAACAAAACAAATAAATTAAAATCCTAAGTGTGGTTAATCACTATCCCAACCATCCCATGAATAAGACTCATATCATTGAATAACTCACGCTTTAACACTTGAAACACACGCTTTAGGTAGACACGAATTATACTCAACAAAATCTTAATCAAAGAATAAACCTTAATTGGCATTCCCATAACTGCCAATTCCCATTCAATCCATAGATATAATACAACAAATAGTGGTGATATCGACCACTTACATAACTCTACATCGTTGGCTTAAAATAAACATCCAACTCTTTTTTCTTTCTTTTTCTTTTCTCATTTTTTCGATTTTTTTTTTTTTTTTTTTTTTTTTTTTTTTTTACTTGAAACATAAACATAGATGTGTAAAATTTCACCACATCACCACAACTTTCTTTCCGGATAATTTTTTTATACTTTTCATGCTTTCAGAAATAACGGTAATAGTGAAAGTAGTAAACACACGAAAAATAAACTCAAAAATATACAATATTTACTTTCACTCCAATTTGCATTGTGCAATTTCCCGACCTAACCATAGATAATGAATTACGCACGCGAACACAGGTAATGTAAGGAAACACACTCTGCCTATAGCAATTAACCAACCACGGATTCTAATCTACAGGGTAGGCTAAGGTTTAAGGTGTAACGAAACATTTTAAACATAGGTGTAAGAAACGAAAGGAATGGCTCTGAGTGTTTTTCTAGGGGTATCTTACTCTAAAAATGAGAGTAACAAAAGGTTTTATACGGGGGTTAACTAACCAGTGTAGTTAGTCAATAACACATAACATATAAAGGCTATTTGGTGTAATCCTAGAATTTTACCAAGTTAGACAAGTCATTCCAATTATATAAATAATACTCATTATGGTGGTCTCGAATAGTATACAAGCCAAGTTCTAAAGTTTACAAGTCACCGGCACACTCATAGATTTGTGAATTTTGAAAAATCACAATTTTTGAAAATAACGTCATGTGTGCAGTTATGTAACTTAGATCTTAAACAAAAACATGCTAAAAAATTTTTAAGTTTGATATATTAAGCACATTTTAAGCATAATTTTTGAAAAAGTAGGACAAGTAATTGTTAAGTGTTCTAATTCTCCAATCCTCCCACTTAAGTTTAACAACGTCCTCGTTGTTTGTATAAAAGTTTAAAAACTGGAAAATAAAAGAATTAGAACAAAAAACTCCCCTGAGATTTGCTCGGTATGATCCTCCATTTGTATATGAGCAAAAATCAACTTCTTGTGGATTAGAACGTTAAAGCTTCATACTTGATGTATCCACAGGAAATCCAGGAAACTATAATACCACCAACACTTTAAAACACACCTAAGATAAGAAAGGTTCAACTTGCATAACACATTAGTAGTTAGGAAAAATAAAACTTAAAAAATTAAAACTGAAAATCATCAGGTCAGTCGATGCGCCGTATCTTATTGAAGAAGATACGCCGTATCGAGCCTGGAATAAATACGGATCAGAATAAAGATGCGCCGCATCCTTAACCAGGGATGCGCCGCATTAAAATAAACTGATAAATAGTTTTAAAGTCGAAAATAAAAATGCAGAAAAATAAAATAAGATATGACCATTGCAGAGGATGCGTCGCATCTCAGGACTGAGATGCGCCGTATCCTCGTGCGGCCTGGACTGACTCGACACAGAAAACAGAATAATAAAAGATAAATCCGGGTTGTCTCCCGGTAAGCACTTGTCTTTATTCCAGAGTCTTCAAGTTAGACTCACGTTCAGCTCATTATTCCAATACGTCGGGTTCAAACTCCACCACCTCGTTCTCATTATCATCGATTCTACTATCAAAGTATTTCTTCACACGTTGCCCGTTCACTTTGAATATATAACCATTTTTATCGCATATTTCAATAGTTCCGTACGGATACACTTTCTTGACAACGAATGGTCCCGTCCATCTTGATTTAAGTTTACCAGGATACATCTTTAATCTGGAATTAAATAGTAGCACTTTCTCTCCAATAGCAAACGTTTTATCCCCACGTAACCTCGAGTCATGCCATCTTTTAGTTCTTTCTTTGTAGATCTTAGTATTTTTGTAGGCCTCATCTCTTAGTTCATAGAGTTCATTAAGTTCCATGAAACGGTCCTTCGTTGCAGCTTCCATATCCATATTACAATTTGTCAAAGCCCAATATGCACTTTGTTCAATTTCGACCGGTAGGTGGCATGCTTTTCCGTATACAAGACGAAATGGAGTGCATCCCGTTGGTGTCTTATAGGCTGTACGGAATGCCCATAAAGCATCATTTAACTTGTCAGACCACCCTTTAGGATTATACCCAGTCGTTTTTTCAAGAATTCGTTTTATAGCTCTATTGGTTACTTCAGTTTGACCATTTGATTGAGGATGGTATGCGGTGGAAACCCTATGATATACTCCATATTTTTGCAAGGCTTTTCCCAGATGGTGATTACAAAAGTGCGTTCCCCTATCACTAATTAATGCTTTAGGAATTCCAAATCTAGAGAACAAATTTTGCAAAAATTTAAGTACTACCTTGCTGTCGTTTGTTGGAGATGCTTGCGCTTCGACCCATTTCGATACGTAATCAATAGCAACTAAAATATATTTATTACCTTTAGATTCAGGAAACGGTCCCATGAAGTCCAATCCCCATATGTCGAAAACTTCACATACATGGATATAGTTTTGCGGCATTTCGTTCCTTGATGTAATATTTCCAGATCGTTGACACGCATCACATCCTTTTATATAATCTTTCGCATTCTCCAACATAGTGGGCCAATAAAATCCCGCGTCAAGGATTTTTCTTCTTGTGACGACTGCACCGTGATGCCCCCCCGTTGGCCCTGAATGGCAATGTGCCAATATTGCAGGAATGTCATCACCATCTACGCATCTTCGTATAATATTGTCAGGACATAATTTAAAGGCATAAGGTTCATCCCAAATATACTCGCTAGAGCGAGTTATAAACCTCCTTTTCTCGTCGGATGTTAGCCCTTTAGGAATTTCATTTGCAACAATAAAGTTTATAAAATCGGCGTACCAAGGTTCATTATTATTGCTCTTAATTCCTACCATCATAAGGTGTTCATCAGGGAAGTCATCAGCTATTTCCCTTTCGTCAAGCACCTCCATATCAGGGTTTTCAAGTCTAGATAAGTGGTCAGCAGCTAGATTTTCGGCACCCTTTTTATCTTTAATTTCAATATCGAATCCTTGGAGCAATAAAACCCACCTAATAAGCCTTGGCTTGGCATCCTGTTTGTTGAACAAATACTTCAAAGCAGAATGGTCAGTGTAAACCATAGTTTTTGACAATATAAGGTACGATCTAAATTTATCGAATGCAAAAACTACTGCTAAAAGTTCTTTTTCCGTGGTGGTGTAGTGTTCTTGGGCATTATTCAATGTTTTGCTAGCATAATAAATTGGCTTAAATTTCTTATCTATCTTTTGGCCAAGTACGGCTCCAACAGCATAATCACTAGCATCACACATTAGTTCAAAAGGCAGATTCCAATCCGGCGAAATTATAATGGGTGCAGAAGTTAGTTTTTCTTTAAGTATATTAAATGCCTTTTTGCAATCTTCAGAAAAATCAAACTTTGCATCCTTTAGCAATAATTGGGTCATAGGCCTAGATATTTTTGAAAAATCCTTTATGAATCTACGATAAAATCCAGCGTGCCCTAAAAAACTTCTAACGCCTTTTACGTTAGTGGGGTAAGGTAGTTTAGCAATTACATCAATTTTAGCTTTATCGACTTCTATACCTTTCCCAGAAATCTTATGTCCTAACACAATTCCCTCTCTAACCATAAAGTGACATTTTTCCCAATTAAGAACAAGGTTAGTTTCTTCACACCTAGCAAGCATTTTATCAAGTTTAAAGAGACAATCACTAAATGAGTTACCGAACACCGAGAAGTCGTCCATGAAGACTTCCATAAAGTCTTCTACCATATCATGGAAGATAGCCGTCATACAACGTTGGAAAGTAGCAGGGGCGTTGCATAGTCCGAACGGCATTCTCCTATAGGCGAAGGTTCCATAAGGGCAGGTGAAAGTCGTCTTCTCTTGATCCTCGGGGGCAATGGGTATTTGGAAGAAACCTGAAAAACCATCCAAAAAACAATAATAATCATATCCTGACAGTCTTTCTAACATTTGATCAATAAATGGAAGAGGGAAGTGATCTTTTCGCGTAGCATCATTGAGTTTGCGGTAGTCGATGCAAACTCTCCATCCGGTAACGGTTCTTGAAGGGATTAGCTCATTGTCGTCATTGAGTACTACCGTCATTCCTCCTTTTTTTCGGCACAACGTGGATAGGACTGACCCACGAGCTGTCGGAAATTGGGTAGATAAGTCCGGAGTCAAGTAGCTTTACGATTTCATTTTTTACCACATCTTGGACTTTTGGATTCAAACGCCTTTGAGGTTGGATAGTTGGTTTGAATTCATCCTCCATAAGGATTTTATGTGTACAAAATGACGGGCTAATTCCCTTAATGTCAGACATACTCCATGCTAATGCTCCTCTTCGTTTATATAATACCTGCAAAAGAGACTCTTTTTCTTTTGGCGTTAAGTCAGATGCAATAATAACGGGTGAATTAGTATTTCCGTTTAAATAAGCATATTCTAAAGTAGAAGGAAGATCCTTAAGCACAGGTTTAACATTATCAATCTCAGTAGCACTAGCGGAATAAACCTGTTCTTTAATTATATCGCTGCTGTCATCAGATAGATGCGCCGCATCGAGGTTTTCGATGCGCCGCATCGAGGTTTTCGATGCGCCGCATCGCGTTACATACAGCAGAATCAGCAGCAAAATTATAATCAATAGTATTCTCATCAACTTGATCTTCTATAGCAATTGTGTTTTCTAAATTTTTAAGCAGAAAAGAATCAAGCAAATTATTTTTTAACAATCTCTGAGTAAATTGATTAATCGTGTCATCAGAAACATCGATGTTATAGCATTCATCATCATCGGAATTATCTTTACTCATAGATTGTTCCATGTTAAACTCAACCTCATCTTTTCCTATGGTAAGAGTTATTTTTTTATTAAAAACATCAATCATGGCCCTAGCAGTGGCTAAAAATGGTCTTCCTAATATTATAGGAGTTCTAGAATTTTCAGGCATATCAAGGATAACGAAGTCGATAGGTAATTCAAATTTATCAACTTTTATTAATATATTTTCCGCTATTCCTAATGGGTATTGTATGGACCTATCAGCTAGTTCTAAGCACATCCTAGTAGGTTTTGGTTCACCAAGACCTAATTTATCATACATAGAAGAGGGCATAAGACTTATACTAGCTCCTAGGTCGGCTAAGGCATTTTCAATATGCAAATTTTTAATCTGACAAGGAATAGTGAAACTCCCTGGATCTTTTTCTTTAGATGGAAGTTTGTTGAGCAATGCCGCTGAGCTTCTTTTCCCCATTGTTATGGTGCAAGCCTCTTCGAGTTTAGACTTGTTTGTAAGCAAGCTTTTCAGATATTTAGCATATTTCGGCATTTGCACTAGGGCTTCCATAAATGGTATGCTTAGCTGCAGCTGCTTGAGATTCTCCAGGAACTTCTTTTGATAGGCATCTTCTTTCTCTTTCTTTACCCTATGTGGGAAGGGTGGTGTTGATCGTTTAGGTTCAACAGAAGGTTCTCTTCTAATTACAGGTTCTGGATCAGTCTCATTTGGTTGCTTTTGCTCAAGTGGTAAAGATTCAGGGGAAATTTTGTTTATACTGTTATCCTCGGGTGTTTCTCCGATTTGAAAGGTTGACTTTCCGCCTCTAGTTGTAATTCCTTTCAGATCGTGCCTTACCAAAAGAACCTTATTAAGTACTGTTGACAATTGGTGCACTTCAATTGCCAAACCATTGATCAAATTGTTTTGTTCCTTTAGTAATAGCTCATGACTGCCTTTGAATTCGGTGATAAAGTTCCTTGCCTCATGATATTCTTGTTCATTGGCTTGAGCGATTAGTAGTGCAAACTCTTCCATAGTAAGGTTTCTTTGGGGTCTTCCGAACCAGTTTGGGAAAATATCGAACATTGATCCTGAAAATTAAGAACAAGAAGATTTCAAAGTAAAAGCTTCCAAGTATAAGGGTAAGTCATAATATTTTCCGTTCGGAAATTAGAAAAGAATAAGAGTTGCTGATATCTGCAGACGATGCGCCGTATCCAAAAAGTTGGATACGCCGTATCTAATTATCGTTAAAAATTTAATCAGACTTTATTCAGAAAATAGATACGCCGCTTTAGAATTTAAGAATGCGCCGTATCGAATTAATCAATCAAAAATCAATTTATCTAATTAAATTAAAATGCGTCGTATTAACGAAAGTTAATGCGCCGTATTTTCGTTACGTTTAAAAATAAAAGATTTTTGATTCAGTAAGATGCGCCGTATCGACAGAGATCGATACGCCGTATCTGTTTAATAATTCGCAAACTGTTTTTAATTAAAATAATAGATACGCCGTATCTTCAAAAGAAGATGCGTCGTATGGCGTTAATGTTTAGAAAAATTTTTATCAAAAACAGATACGCCGTATCTGCAAAAGCAGATGCGTCGTATTACTTTATCGCTTAGAAAAATTTTCTTATTAAAAACAGATACGCCGTATCTTGGGGAAAAGATGCGTCGTATCGAATTAATTAAACGCGTTGTATTAAAAAAATTAAACGCAATACGCCGTATCTGAGAGATCAGATGCGCCGTATCGTTTGATTTAGCACAGTACAACGATTGCAGAACAGAAAATACGAAAAAATTAAAACAAAAATAAAATAAAAAACAAAAAATTAAACACACAAACAAAAATAAACACAAATAAAGCAAACAAATAACACAAAACAAATAACACACAATACAACAAATATGCAAATTAGTACAATGATGCAATTAATCTAATAAAAAGAAAAAAAAAAAAAAAAACTAATTAAAATACTAATCAAATTAACAGATAATAACAATTCACTCCCCGGCAGCGGCGCCAAAAACTTGATGCGCGTGATGTGTCGTTGCGGTTTAGCAGTTTTAATGCCTACTCAAGTTTTAAATTTATATTTAGCCGACTTATCAATAACACACACACTTAACGAGCAGTGTACCCGGTCAGTATGAAGATAATGGTAAGTAGAGTGTCGATCACTAAGAGTGGAACGTATTATCTAGTTATTCTAATCAGTATTTTAATATCCTAACGCAAGGGGGTTTCAGCCTGAGAGACTGGCACGATTTGTTGCAATTTAAATAATAAAATAAACCAATAGGCACGAATCAGCAAGTAGCACACACGTACACAGATAGATACTAGAGACAATAAGAGGGCTGTCCTTATGATTAAGTAGATTGTCACTTGTTTTATTGATAGCTTTATATGAAGTGTATGTAATTAATCCTTTCTCGTTGGTCCTATTCTCATCGGCGAGTAAACCCTTAATGATTACTTATGTCTAAAAGTTATTCCTAAGTGATCAATTTAGAAACAACCGTGGGAGCCACATCTTGTCCCGCAGTCAGATGCCCGCAAGCCACTAATAAACACAGAGGTTATCAATGCACTAATAAGTAGTAACCAAAGACATCAACATATAAACTTTAATTGATGGGAAAGCAAGTATTAAAGGGAGTGCAATCTTTCCGTTGTCACATTACACAAGCCACCAATCCTGATGAATTAAAGTTTGCTAACACAATAAAACAAAACTACTTAATGAATTAAATACATGCAGCACCTTCTTACAGCTCTTGTATCTTCGATTTGGGTGTGTCTTGTGCTGCCTCCTTGACTGAATTCGTCCTTTTGCTCTGCTGTCCGAACTTCGGTTTTAGGGTTTCGAACTCGAACTCTTAAATTCGTCTGGTCTACGGGGTATTTATAGTTTCTGTCTGAGGGAAGATGCGGCGCATCTACTAAGTAGATGCGGCGCATGTACTTAACTTCGCGTGGGGTCCAAGATTATAATATTCAGGAATATTCGTACACCGCCAGAAGATGCGGCGTAACTCCGTGATTAGATGCGGCGCATGTCCTCTTGTATCTTGGATCGTATCTGGTGATATCTTGATAGAGATGCGGCGCATGTTGATAGTGAGATGCGGCGCATCTGGAGCAGAATTGACTTGATCTTGTCCATGTCAGTAGACTTTCGCTTTATGCACGTTTTGCTCCATAATTAGTCCAAAATAGCTAAGTTTCACCAAATTCTTGTTTTTACCTGAGAATTACAAAAGTAAACAATTAAGTATCAATCCTCATACATAATATAGTAAAACAAGTCAAATTATTAGGATAAATGATAGTAATAAAATGTACTTATTTGAGTTCATCAGGTGTCTTAGCATTCAGTGACTAAGTTGGACTATAAACCCATCCCTTTAGTAGACTTTATGACCAAGTCTCTAGCCAAACCCTTCGTCAAGTGATCAGCTAAATTTTGTTGAGATCTAACAAACTCTGTAGATACCACCCCATTCATAATAAGCTCACGAATCATGCTATACCTGACACCTAAGTGTCTAGACTTCCCATTGTATATCTGGCTATAAGCATTTGCCAATGTAGCTGCACTATCACAATGGATAGAAATAGGTGCTATAGGTTTAGGCCACAATGGAATCTCAAGAAGCAAGTTTTTCAACCATTCAGCCTCTTTACCAGCAGCTGCTAAAGCCACAAATTCATATTCCATTGTTGAACTGGTGATGCAAGTTTGCTTCTTGGATGCCCAATTGCACCTCCACCAAGTAGGAATACCCAGGCACTGGTAGACGAATTGTCTTCAGTGTAACTGATCCAACTTGCATCAGTGTACCCTTCTAATACTGAAGGATAACCAGTACATGAGAGACTATAGTCCATAGTTTTCTTCAAATACTTCAATACCCTTTGAATTGCTTGCCAGTGTTGAGCACTAGGATTACTAGTATACCTGCTCAGTTTTCCAACTGCAAATGCAATATCAGATCTTGTACAAGTCATGGCATACATTAGGAAGCCAATCACCCTAGAATACTCAAATTGAGATACCGCTTTGCCAGTATTAGGTATCAGCTTCTCAGTTGTATCCATAGGTGTACACACTAGAGTACAATCAGAGTGGTTGAATTTCCTCAGTACCTTCTCAATATAATGAGACTGAGTGATAGAAATTCCCTTACTCTCATGTTTGATCCTTATACCACGGATAACATCAGCCTCCCCCATGTCCTTCATGGAGAACCTTGATGACAAAAATTCCTTTGTCAGGTCAACCTGATTTTGGTCAGTGCCAAAGATCAGCATGTCACCAACATATAGACAAATGATGACTCCTTTACCAGATTCATCAAATTGCTATATACACATTTGTCAGACTGATTAAGTAAATAACCACTAGACAAAACCACTTCATCAAATTTTTGATGCCATTGCTTAGGTTCCTGTTTTAGTCCATAGAGAGACTTAATCAGTTTACACACCTTGTTTTCATTTCCAGGCAAGATGAAGCCCTGGGGTTGGTTCATATAAACCTCCTCATCCAATTCACCATTCAAGAAAGTTGTCTTCACATCCATCTGATGAATAATTAGATTGTGAATTGATGCCAAATCAATCAGCAATCTTATGGTACTGATAAGAGCCACAGGGGCATAAGTATCAAAGTAGTCAATCCCTGACTTTTGTTTAAAGCCCTGAATGACTAGTCTAGCCTTGAACTTTTCAATAGTTTCATCTACCTTCATTTTCCTTTTAGAAATCCATTTGCAACCCAAAGGTTTGCAACCAGGTGGTAGATCAATGATGGAGTCCATCTGATCATTTATTGCTTCTTTCCAGAAAGCAACATCCGGGGACTTCATTGCTTCATCAAATGTTTTGGGGTCCTCATCAACATTAAAGCACTAGGAGTGTTGGTCAGAGACCTCATCCCTTGTTCCTTCAATTAAGTATAATTGAAAATCAGGTCCAAGTAACTTGGGAGTCCTGATCCTTTTGCTCTTTCTGAACTCCAGTTCAGGTTGTCGAACCACAACCTCATCAAGGACCTCATCAGAGACCTCTGATACACTAATGTCATCAGTTCCATTAGGAATCCTCTGACTTGGTCTAGGGACTGATGAGAATCTATTCTCATCAAAGAGTGCATCCCTTGATTCAATTATTGAGTTAATTGAAACTATTCATTAGGTTCAATAACATAGAACCTAAAAGCTTTGGAATGCTCAGCATATCCAACAAAGATACATTCAATGTCTCTTTCACTCAAAGTTTTCAATTTTGCATAAGGGAGTCTTACAACAGCCCTATAACCCCATACCCTGAGATAATTCAGGTTGGGGTTTTTTTAGTCCAGAGTTCATAAGGGGTAACCTTGTTCCTTTTCTTGGGAACCCTATTTAATAAATAGCAAGCTGTTAACATAGCTTCACCCCAGAACCCTTGACTCAACCCTGAGTAGGACAACATGGAATTAACCATCTCCTTCAGCACCCTGTTTTTCCTTTCAGAGATACCATTTTACTGAGGAGTATAGGGAGCTGTCATTTCATGAATTATACCAACAGACTAAAAATACAGAGTATCCATGTACTCACCTCCCCTATCAGTCCTTAATCTTTTGATCAGGGACCCAACTTGTAATTCAACTTCAGTTTTAAATACTTTGAATTTATCTAATGCTTCATCCTTAGTATGTAACAGATAGACATAACAAAACTTAGAAGCATCATCAATAAATGTCATAAAGTACTTCTTATTCCCCAAAGAGGGAGTGGCATGCAAATCACACAGGTTACTGTGTATTAGCTCCAAGAGCTCAGTCTCATGTTTTACATACTGAAAATGTTTCTTAGTTATTTTGGTCAACATGCAAGTCTTACACTTTTCAGTGTCCATGTCAAATGTTGGGATTAACCCATCCTTAGACATATCTTGCAACCTTTTATAGTGTACATGGCCAAGTCTAGCATGCCAGAGGGTAGAGTCGTTCAATTTAGAGGTTGACATAAAGGCTGAATTAACAATATCAGTGACAATATTAAGCCTGAACATTTGATTACACAAATAGCTAAAACCAATAAACACACCATGTTTAGAAAAAACAAACTTATCAAATTCAATAACTTGTTTAAAACCATGATTATTCAAAACACTACTTGAAACCAAGTTTTTCCTTATATCAGGAACATGAATAACATTAAACAAAGTTACAATCTTTCCAGAACTAAAACTAAGATCTACACAAGCACGACCATGCACCAGGGCTGTTGACTCATTTCCCATGTGAAGAATAGAAACATCATTTAGTGACTCGTAAGTCTTGAACCAGCGTCTATCTTTGCACACATGTACAGTTGCTCCAGAGTCAACCCACCATGCAACATCATCATCCTGCACATAGTTAGATTCAGATAGATATGATACATAATAAATCTGAAAAGATTTATTAAACATATTCTGACCTTGAAGTGAGTTGGCAGAACCACCACTCCCTGAACCACTAGTGCCTGAACCATTGGCTTTACCACCAACCTTAACACCTTTGCAATCCCTTTTAATGTGACCAGTTTTGCCACATTTCCAACAAGTAGTTTTTGCCTTCTTGTTGTTACACCCCGTGCCCGCTTAGACCAAAAATTAAAACTTTTTGAGCGGAAACACTTGACTTTTACAGACATCCTGTTACTCTTTTGACTATTTATAAAAATACATAAGCATTCAGACCTTGAGACTATTTTTAAATGAAACTAGACTCAATTACCTTCAAAACGACGGGTGGCACGACCCGTGACGACTTACGGTTTAAAAGATATGATTTTTCAAACATCGACAAAAATCTACCAAAACAACCTGTGTACCATACGCCCTTATGCCCAAGGTCCGGAAGGGCGTATGATCTGGTACTCAGAATAGGTGAAAAATGCATTTTAGGCAGAAGGCCTTATGCCCAGCCATATGGGCGTATGACCTGGTGCTCAGAAACTGAGATTATGCAATTTTTGGCAGAAGGCCTTATGCTTAGCCCATGAGGACGTATGACCTGAACTCAGAAACACATAAAACCACTTTTAATTGAAGAAGGCCTTATGCCTAGAAAATGGAAGGCCTTAAGCTCTCATTTCCAGATTCTACCAAAAACACAACTCTTAGCAACTTACTCTAATTTTCGGAAAGAGAACTTCCAAGACTCGAAACTTAATGAAACTTTTCAGAATTCATTAACACATCATTTCCATTCAATAACATCACCCAATTGACACTTCGGAATGGTACATTACAAATAGACGTATAATATACCCGTTTTGACCCATTCCACCACAAACGACCTTTAATACTTCCATATTACACTAAACTTTCCAAAAACCTTTGACATAACATAAATAACCGTTTCCATAACCATTCAACCCGTTTATAACCCAAAATGTGCATTTTAACGCTTATGCCAAACACCCCTTAAACTTTGATTATAACACATCAAACACACTTTGACACACCGTTTGACCACCAAAGCATTACAACGACCTTGACATACACATTACAAATCATAAAAAGACTCTCGGGGGTACAACCTTGACTTGAGCTCGGTATTCTACCTAGCTCTACTTTCTTACCCAAACCTTTTAACAAACGCATAACCAATCCCTAATCCGTAATCCAAGCCTTCCATGACAGCATACAAACCTACAAAAGGGTTCGACAACTAAACCATAAGCTTTCGCTTAGTAAGTAACCCGACATAAAACAAATATCATACACATATTAACACATAAGCATCATGATCACTTACTTTGCTTCCAAACCATAACATTCAATCTACCACATAAACCTCCATCACCTAAGCTACAACAAGTCTCACTAGCAATTAGCCGTATACTCGCTTGACTAGCTCATAACTAGTCACCACTTTCCTAACCTTCATCCATTACTCAATCCAAGTACTAAACTTTATCACATTCATAACACATATATGGATAACACACATATAACACATGTTTTAGTACAAGTTACTTACCTCGTATCCAAGCTAATCTACCATTCATGATTTCACCACCATCATCATCATCCTCACTAGTCATCATCATCATCATCATCATCTTTCACCATCATCAACAAACCTAATAATACATATAACTCAATACTATCAACAAGGGTTTATATAACCCACCATAACTTACTCATCTTCCTTTCTACATCATCATATGATCATACCTTGATCATTTGATGATTTCTCACTTTATTCATAAACCTTAACTACATTAGAACCAAGATAGAAAGTTACTTACTTGTGGGAAATCCATGGTTTAAGCTTAACCTTTGACAAAGTTCACATCTTATCTACCACTTGATCATCATAGCCTCATTTTCCCTCCCTTTTTCTTCTCTAAACCGAACCACACAAACACACCCATGAATTCTCTAGAAACTTAGAGAATATGTAAGATAACTAGATATTTATCTAGTTACTTACACTAGTGTGATCATATGGCAACATTAGCCCCTCAATTCCCTTTTCTTCAACTTTAGCCACACTACATATTATAACACATATGGCTTATGACAACTTAAGCCCCTTAGGTCTATTTCTTTTCTAATTGTGCCACATAATACTTTCCATAACCTTTTAACCCATTCATTGACTATTAGTTGACTATTGGGTTTGACTATAACGTAACATTCATTGACTGGCCAATCACGTAAAGTCCTTAGCAAATTCCATCTAGAGTGGGGCCTATTTGTAACCGGGATACGGGTCTAACAATTCTACCCCCTTATTTAGATTTCATCCCCGAAATCTCTCGTCTAACTAACCTTTACTTAATCACATAATACCCTCGATCCTAGCACTTCCGATTCTTAATCCATTTAGTTACGACGATCTAAGTGATCTTGCAACTCTATGCATACTATAACATATCACATGTCCTTAATCCACATTACTTCCCGCTTACTTCTATAACCATACAACTCCTACTTAGATTGTTACAAGATACGAGACATACTCACTTTAACTAGTCATCATTCTAATCCATTCTATTACCGCTATATCACATTCTCACTTGCTTTATCCTATATTCTCATTCTTTAACTACATGTTACTTGAGAAAATCGTACCATTTAACTTTACATAAATACACTTGGAAAATACTTTCACATTCTATCAACACCACTTAACCATTTCTTTTACGTCTCTACAATTACCTCATTTCTTCTACTTCTTTCTTCATGTCATTTTTCGTTTACCGTTATAAGTCTTATAGAAATATTACATGAATTGACTTTATAACGTCATACTTTAACATTTGCCGTCACATTACACATGACACTTATCATCAATTATTTCCCTTACTCACATTTTGTACCACGCCACAAATGCGTATTATAACATTTTTAAGCATCATTACAATTCTTTAATTTCTTCAACTTAAACTTAACACTCAAAACATAGGTATTCCTAAGTCTCACCAAAAGACGTACTCTAATTTTAACCCTCCTATCTTAGTCCTTATAATTTCTAACTAATTCTAGGCTTCCATTTTCTACTTCTCTAACCCTACTAGTGCCATGTCGGTAACCAACATAACCGTACTCTATTTAAATACTTCCCTTCAATTTTCTTTAATGGAAAGTTGTACCAATCGATGTAAATCAAGAACACATATAACTCATGGTTAATATAATATTTTCAACATAACACAAGATACCATCCTATATTCTCTCAATTTTAACTTTTATTCTCTCACCTTTTATACCTCACATTTATTTTTAGGAATTGCATCCATATATCATTAACACATCATTATGGGATAAATTTTAATACCAAAGATTAGCAACCCCATTGCGTTAGCAATATTTTATCCCGAAGGATCTTTAACTATCCCGAAGGCCTTAACATCATTACTCGTGATCCAAGATACATCTTTCAAACATCATTAGCTCGTCATCTCGAAGGATGCCATCTTTAACCTTTCACATTTCCATCATTGATCCAATCATACTTGTAACGCTACACATTATCCCATTCATTTATTTTAGTGAAAGCAAATCATGCTATGAACCTGCTTATTATAATTATACATTTCTATGTGTTTATCATCTCATTCTAATCCCATTAATACATTTCACCTTCTATTTACCCTTTAGTCTACCCGACTTTTCCACTTTAAACCATGCATAGTTAATTTAATTCTTCATTAGCTCATTCATTCTTTACACATTTTAAATCGTTTACACTTCTTATCTCGTTAATTTCACATCACATCCTTTCGCTAACTCATCATGTTTTATTGTTCAACATTTCATCATAATATCACGCTAATGGGGCATTATTAGCCGTGAATAATATTTCCGACACACTTTTAACCTCATACATACCTCATCATCATTACTCTTACATTCTTAACTCATCGCTTTCTTATTCTCATACCTTATCTCATTTCTTAATCATTTATGTATTTTAGCAATATTATTCTATCTCGCCTTTTACGTATATACCCTTCATGGATCATTAACTATAACACACTCATTAGCGTCACCTTTTCTTAGCACACATTCTATTACATAAGCTTGTTACGTTTACCACACAATATCTCGTTACATTCTTGCTCACATACTTAACTCGTCTCATTCGATCGTTAGCGTTTAAATCATACAATTTATCTCGGCATTGCCTTACCAACGCACCTTACTTTAATCCTATAAATTTTACATCATATTAAACAATCAGGGTACTCATTTAATCTTGCCTTCATCATAACCTACCATAACATCATTGTCATTATTATACGTTCTTGTTCATAATTAGACCTCACATACCTTAACCTACCGTCAGTTTGTCCCTATACTACATTATCCTCATTCATTAGGTACTAAATATGATGAGACCATATGTTGGTCACATTTCGTGCCATCATTCCCTAACCTCATTCTTTAACCTTTAAGTCATTAAACACTTAATCATTAATTCGTTAGTTTCATCTTGTCTTTTCACGCTATACCTTAGCACGCTTAATATCATTACGATCCACACTTTAAGCGTCATTACTTAATTCACTTGCTAGCCCATCTCTAATACCACTTATCATTCCTACTCATATTCCATTACCGTTACCTTAACATACATTCATATAATCACAATATAATCACCGGCACTAACCGAAGTGCACGGTAAACAATTCATTATATGTCATCACCAATCGGTCGCTTCTAATTCACTAATTTTATGTTCACTATTTATTCATTATTCAAGCATTTCTTAGACTAACACTTTTCCGTTTTCTTTTCTCTTTGCCTTACACATTTTAATTACTCACCTATCAATTTTCATTACTTTGACACTATCTTAGTAATACTCATCTTTTTCATACTTTCGTACATATGAATATACACATTATATTTCATCTGAGTTGTCACATTTCACTTATTGTCTTCTTGTCAACTTCACGTTATCTTCTTACTCCATTTTACACATGTTCATTCTTTTAATGTTATCTATTTCAATCCCGATTGACTCACCTTAATCTTGACATGGCTTAAACCAACATTAAACGTAAATTACTTTCTAGGCCATATATTGGTCTTACGTTGAAATCTAAACTCGTTCATCTACCCGGCTTCTAACACTTCATGTCACGACAAGAATTCTAGTCATGAATCGTCCAATTCAGGTTCCCTTTTAGATTACTTTTTCAACTTATTCTATACATCACATTATAACACGCATTCATAATCACCTTGCCTATGACAAAATAACACCTTACACATAAACGGCAAACACATTAGCACATACTTAATCTCATTCATACTTAAAGTCCACATTCGATCTTTCTTTCCATAAAAGATAAACGCCACTAACATTTATACTTCATTAGTCTATTATCAAATTATGATTTAAAACTTTTGAACATGTCTATGTCATACCACTTGTCTCTTATCATTGAGGTACTTACTACTTTTACTTTATCAATTTCTGCAATGGCTACTTCATGTATCCTTCATTACCTATACACTTCTTTAGCATCTTACAGTTACACATCTCATCCCTACATCTTACCTGAGCATCTAAATCTTCGTCACATACCCATACTTATATATCCTTAACGTCCTCCTAAAGGCAAGTCTTACTCAATTCTATAACCCTTACTAGGTCATCATTCCTTCAATTACCATTCATACAAACCATTCACTAAACCAAAAATAATGTAATCTATGTTAATCTTGCTCTTTTGCATATTATATCATAACATACTTCTCACCTTTAACATTAATCACAATGTCACCATACTAATAAATACATTCTAGTAACTTCGTCTATAACTCATAACCTTTTAGACCTCAATCCCCGTAAATAAAACTTTAGTCTATTCGATACAAAAACTATCATTCGTTTACGTAGCGTACATATACATATCATGCATTCCAACTCATAATTTTATCAATCCATAACCCACATCTAACTCATCACTTCTATAATCACTACACATTGCAATGATCACTTTACATCTAAGCCATAGTCTAATCTCATTGTCACTATAAGCGCTTCTACGTTATACTACAAAGGCATCTACTAGTCGCATTACTTTAACTTACATTCAACGCGTCTACGAGTGGTTTAAGTCTAGGCAATCCTAAAGAAAACCTAATTCACTTAAACCTGTCTCTGATACCAAGTTGTTACACCCCGTGCCCGCTTAGACCAAAAATTAAAACTTTTTGTGCGGAATTACTTGACTTTTACGGACATCCTGTTACTCTTTTGACTATTTATAAAAATCCATAAATATTCAGACTTTGAGACTATTTTTAAATGAAAGTAGACTCATTATCCTTCAAAACGACAGGTGGTGCGACCCGTGACGACTTACGGTTTAAAAGATATGATTTTTCAAACATCGACAAAAATCTACCAAAACAACCTGTGTACCATACGCCCTTATGCCCAACGTCCGGAAAGGCGTATGATCTGGTACTCAGAATAGGTGAAAAATGCATTTTACGCAGAAGGCCTTATGCCCAGCCATATGGGCGTATGACCTGGTACTCAGAAACTGAGATTATGCAATTTTTGGCAAAAGGCCTTATGCTCAGCCTATAAGGGCGTATGACCTGAACTCAGAAACACATAAAACCACTTTTAATTGAAGAAGGCCTTATGCCCAGAAAATGGAAGGCCTTATGCTCTCATTTCCAGATTCTACCAAAAACACAACTCTTAGCAACTTACTCTAATTTCCGGAAAGACGACTTCCAAGACTCGAAACTTAATGAAACTTTCCAGAATTCATTAACACATCATAAACATCATTTTCATTCAATAACATCACCCAATTGACACTTCGGAATGGTACTTTACAAATAGACGTATAATATACCCGTTTTGACCCATTCCACCACAAACGACCTTTAATACTTCCATATTACACTAAACTTTCCAAAAACCTTTGACATAACATAAATAACCGTTTCCATAACCATTCAACCCGTTTACAACCCAAAATGGGTATTTTCACGCTTATGCCAAACACCCCTTTAACTTTGACTATAACACATCAAACACACTTTGACACACCGTTTGACCACCAAAGCATTACAACGACCTTGACATACACTTTACAAATCATAAAAAGACTCTCGGGGGTACAACCTTGACTTGAGCTCGGTATTCTACCTAGCTCTACTTTCTTACCGAAACCTTCTAACATACGCATAACCAATCCTTAATCCGTAATCCAAGCCTTCCGTGATAGCATACAAACCTACAAAAGGGTTAGACAACTAAACCATAAGCTTTCGCTTAGTAAGTAACCTGACATAAAACACATATCATACACATATTAACACATAAGCATCATGATCACTTACTTTGCTTCCAAACCATAACATTCAATCTACCACATAGACCTCCATCACATAAGCTACAACAAGTCTCACTAGCAATTAGCCGTATACTCGCTTGACTAGCTCATAACTAGTCACCACTTTCCTAACCTTCATCCATTACTCAATCCAAGTACTAATTAAACTTTATCACATTTATAACACATATATGGATAACACACATATAACACATGTTTTAGTACAAGTTACTTACCTCATATCCAAGCTAATCTACCATTCATGATTTCACCACCATCATCATCATCCTCACTAGTCATCATCATCATCATCATCATCATCATCATCATCATCTTTCACCATCATCAACAAACCTAATAATACATATAACCCAATACTATCAACAAGGGTTTATATAACCCACCATAACTTACTCATCTTCCTTTCTACATCATCATATGATCATACCTTGATCATTTGATGATTTCCCACTTTATTCATAAACCTTAACTACATTATAACCAAGATAGAAAGTTACTTACTTGTGGGAAATCCATGGTTTAAGCTTAACCTTTGACAAAGTTCACATCTTATCTACCACTTGATCATCATAGCCTCATTTTCCATCCCTTTTTCTTCTCTAAACCGAACCACACAAACACACCCATGAATTCTCTAGAAACTTAGAGAATATGTAAGATAACTAGATATTTATCTAGTTACTTACACTAGTTTGATCATATGGCAACATTAGCTCATCAATTCCCTTTTCTTCAACTTTAGCCACACTACATATTATAACACATATGGCTTATGACAACTTAAGCCCCTTAGGTCGATTTCCTTTCTAATTGTGCCACATAATACTTTCCATAACCTTTTAACCCATTCATTGACTATTAGTTGACTATCGGGTTTAACTATAACGTAACATTCATTGACTGGCCAATCCCGTAAAGTCCTTAGCAAATTCCATCTAGAGTGGGGCCTATTTGTAACCGGGATACGGGTCTAACACTTGTTAGGGTCAGCCCTTGTGTTGTTATGATGTTTACGTTTGGCCTTGTTGTCATTGTACCTGGTGAGTTGTTATGTTCCACCATATTGACAACAGATGCACCAGTTGCATTGCTACTCTTTGGCTTGTCACTGTCCTGCGCCCTGAGGGATTCCTCAATACGCAGATGACTGCCCAACTGAACAAAAGTCAGTTCTTCCTTCTTATGTTTCAATGCATGCTTGAAATCTTTCCAAGATGGAGGTTGTTTGTCAATGATTCAAGAGACTGAAATAGCCTCGTCCATGTTCATTTTATGTTGTGTAAACCTTCCAAGTATACCAAGAAGTTCATTTTATTGTTCCATAACTAGTCTTGAATCAGTCATTTTGTAAATTGTGAAATTACTTACAAGAAACTTCTTACTTGATGCATCCTCAGCCATATATTTGGCATCCAAGGAATCCCATAGTTCTTTGGAAGATTCAACATTCTGATAAATATCAAAGAGAGAATCAGGCATACCATTGAGTATTAAACCTCTACAAATGTAATCATTATTCTCCCATTTGCTCCTCTTCCTCATTTGTTCCACAGTAGCATTATCACCATCATCAGGAATAGGAGTGCTCAGAACATACACCATACTCATGCTTGAAAGCAAGAAGTGCATCTTCTTCTGCCATCTCCTGAAGTCCACCCCTTCAAACTTATCAAGCTTGGCAAAGTTTGAATCCATGTGTTTCATAGCAGCAGCAACCATTGATTATCACAAAATAGTTTACTTTGATTGTTGGTGGTGGTTGGCCCAGAACAGGGTGAAGATAATCAATGACCTAACTACGTACCAATAACGGTTACCGGATATCATTTGGAATCGTGTTATCACTTTCCAAAGTAAACTACCCTATTGCCTGGGTATCACGAATAATTACTTGGGATCAGACCAAATATTTGTTATTGATTAGGCACAAATCAATAACCCTTTTTTCTTTCAAGTGTTTATGTTCTCTGTCCTTTTCTCATGCATGATTGATCTCAAATATATAGGAAAATACTCACAGCTAGTCAAATGGAATTACGAGGATTAATCGGCCCATTAATCACCTCATAATTATCTCCATTATAGCAAAATGGTGGTTACATGACCAATTAAACGTGGTCATAAGTGCAGTTTTAACTGCCACTTGAATAGGTCAAAGTAGTTACATACTTATACCAGCAGTACTAACTCAGCAGTACTAACCCAGTACCAGCAGTACTAACTCACCAGTACTAACAAAGTACTAG
This sequence comes from Artemisia tridentata subsp. tridentata, assembly GCA_021014915.2. Lineage (NCBI taxonomy): Eukaryota > Viridiplantae > Streptophyta > Magnoliopsida > Asterales > Asteraceae > Artemisia > Artemisia tridentata. The sequence goes on from CP139502.1 coordinate 319,082,597, forward strand.
CAGTATTAACTCTGGTCCAGCAGTACTAACTTAGTACTAGCAGTATTAACTCTGCTCCAGCAGTACTAACACAGTACTAGCAGTAGTAACTCAGTGAAGGATTAAACCTTCTGATGAGTTACTCCTAACCACTATTTGAGTCAGGGTAATCAGGGACCTGATGGGTGTACACTCCGTACCTCCTGACCCATTACCAGGTGTGAACTGATCACTCAAGTGCACTAAGTTTTCCAACAGCCAAGTCATCACAATTAATATCAACAAATATTATAGTGTCTTGGTAAATGTATACATACCGGTTTGAGTGTCAATAGTAGCATAAAAAATGAGACATCTAACAGCAAATGACAAACGTAATAGCATTCCTGCACCAACTCACCTTCGATATGGTGTCCATGTAAAGCAGTTGTATCCTTCATTCCCGTTTCATCCATATGTTCTTCTCCCGAAACCCAAAAGACATGTAACACATTATAAACATATGAACATTAAAAACTGACATATTAAATAGCAACCAAAAAAGGAGCATAAAACATACATAAAAGATCCGTTACTGATAAATCAAACACATCAGCATTATGTTGATAAAGAGGAGCATAAGACGCAAAATCACTCTGAGAACAACTCCGAACACCCACAGTCCAAAGACTCAAACTTGACAACACAGAAAAGAAAACCAATCAAACCTAAGAAAAGCACATTAAAATATCAGAATTAAGTTATTTATCTTCTTGAACCGCCATTCCAAACACCCCCTAACAAAACAACAAAACACATATAAAACTAATCCTAAATCCTCATTCAAAGAATAAAAACTATGAATTAAATAAAAGTAAACCATACCCAAATTGATTGGAAGCGCAGTAAACTCATATGAGCAATTAAACTTCCAGCCTCGTGCAACATCTCATAAAAGTCGACCTCAAATAGGTAAAGAATCGAAAAAAAGGCTACGCCCGCTATGGCTGCAAAATTAGTATGTTGCCCTCGCCAAGATATAGCTAACCTCACCTTTAATCAAGGCCACTCAAACTCAATAAAATCTAGTATAATCAATATCAGGACCATTTTTATGTCACAAAAAACCGATTGAAAGTGCAATAAGCATATATAAGCAATCAAATTTCCAGGTCTGTTCCAGCCGAGAAACGTGTTAACCTAGTGATACTTTGTTCGAAAGCATCATCATAGCAAACATACGCTAAGAATCAGCTTCTTTCATCTGATAAGACACATAAAAAAAAAGCACATTCACTCCAAAAACTCCTAATTCACAGATACAAATCCAAACAACTATTTAACAAAAACATACCTTTAATTATGCAACATTTGTAGAAATTCCTCCGGCTATGGATGTGTGGGAAGTAGAAGATTGTCACCGCCTTTTGTTGAGTATCTCGTGTGATGTAGAAGACACCAGAAGAGTATAGATATACAGAAGTTTTAAACGGATCAAATAGAAACCGGATTGGACCAAAACATGCCCAAAAAACAGATCGGAATTTTGGCGGGAAAAGCCTGGTAAAAAACTGCGTCGTTGTTTTTGTCTTATAATATATACTTATAATGATGTAACACTAATATGACAACAATGGTAAACGATAAAGTGATGATTGCATATACTCTATTTCACATTTGTTACTACTTGATCGGTCCGAACCTATCCATTTCAATCCCGAATTTCCGATAAAAACAAATTAAAACCTACTAATCTTTAAAATGTGTCAATCAAGAGCATGAATGAATTTATATAAACAAAACATTCATATGTTCATTCACGGGTCTCTCTCTCTCTCGTCTTGGACATTTGTCACTTTTCTCCGTACATTTCCACCTTGATTACATTGAACATAATATTTTCTTTGTATAGTGTCGTTTTTTCCAGTGTCCATTAGTTAAGAGTTGATATTGAATAAAATAACTGGAGTATTTCTTTAAAGCTCTTATTGACCGATTGACAGGATACTTGCGGTGAGAGTGTGACACTACTATGGCAATGCCTCAATGATAACGAAGCATAACGTTTATCAATGAGTCTTGGAGGAAATAATGTTACCATAAACGTGTAGCCTAGTGATTACTTTAGTTTGAGATAATTATTTGTTCATGGTTAAATGATAAATCTATTGAACTGTTTCTTGACTATCGTATATATATATATAAACCTACGATTATCATTTAAAAGTTATGATTTTTAACATCATGTATCCGAGTAATTAATACACACTTATATATGGGTTCAGTTCTAACTTTTAACTATACTGAAACATTTATATTGCTCATTGTCTTTTGAGATGATCAATCGGCACTCGGTAAGAATGCACGAGGCCAGAATTTCTAAAGCGATCTAAACTTTTTACTCCACCCGTCTTAATATTTTTGTTGACCTTTCCTTTTATGATGTCAAAAAGATTGTCAATTACTAAAAATAGAAGTTGAAATTGTTTAAGTTTACCATATTATCCTAATCAAAATTATTATTTACAAAAGTATAAGAAAGTACTAATTAATTGTCAAATGATAAGACTGTCATTTTGTTGTTTTTACATAATTTAAAGCATTGATAAATGCATTTTTTCTAAACCATTTGTTTTTGTAGTTGGACAATAATTTTAAAACAAATGGAATAAAAAATGAAAATATAAAAAAACTTGGTCATCACAAATATATCAAATACAGTACCATATAGTTACAAATCCTATGATATATAGTTATATAGCTTCATTCCTCACCTCTTACCACCCCAAAACCCTCAAACTCTCTCAACTACTATTACTACAAAACCATGACAAATGACATGAAACCACCACCACAAAACATCGTACAACCACCGGAACAAACTCCAGTCACCACCAAGGTTGCAGCTGAGGTTGAAAGTGGACAAGAGATGGTGTCATCAACAAGTTCCCCAAGAAAATTTTCAAGAAACTATGATGTCATGCATATTGTATTACGAGTTGTTTGTTTTTCGGCTTCTTTGGTTTCGGTTGTTGTTATGGTTACTGCTAAGGAAAAAGCGACTATTTCGATATATGGGTTTGATCTTCCACTTTATTCCAAGTGGTCATTCTCAGGATCATTTGAGTAAGTTGTTATATTTTCGAGTAGTTTATGTGCTTATCAATTCCGCTCTTTTAAACATAATCATGATGTTACGCGATTTATCTCCTACTGTTTATTTTAAAATTAGTGGTCGTCAGATGGTCTATTTCGTTTTAATAAAAGGGAAATATCTTTTAGTATTTATGATTTAGTTTATGTTTGCTAGAGTCGTTGTAGTTTTAGGATCGTTTTGATATGAATTTTCATTTAGTATCATTGTAATTTCTTATATCTTCATGTTTAGTTAGTTATTACTGTATATAATCGAGAGTTGAAACCACAATCTTTTAGTTATTGGATCACTCATATACTGCTGTGTCAAACATCTTCTAGTCATAATACTATACTAACGTAGTCGTTCATTTTAAAAAGTTTTCTAAGAACTTGTCATGTGAAGTTTGAAAATTTGGGTTGATTATTGCCAGTCAACACTAGATACAACTTTCGATTTACGAGAATGGATTTTAGTGGTAGCAAACAAAATTTTGAATCATTGTTGCCCGTGATTCTTTTTTCATTCTTTGGAATTGACACGATTGTTTGTCCACTTATGCTAAGTTCACATGCAAGCATTCATTGTTCTGTTTATTGTATTAAAAAATTTCAGAAAAAATGTAACTTACTTTGCATGAAAGGGTAACGTATCTATAAAAGTGTTAGAAAATGGTTTGCTACCACACCACTTTTAGCCACGTTATATGAGTGATTCATCATCTAAGAGTTTCAAACATGTATGATGTATTATAGGTGCCTAGGTGGTATATATATAGTTGAGTGTATAATATGTCTCTCTAAGAAAATGGTCTACTTGCTCACTAACTCATGGATTAGTGTCATTGGTCTTTAGCAATAATATATTTAAATATGTAAAGCACTTCTGACTTCTCTAATTAGATTATTTCACAACTTATTTCTTGGATAAAGATTAAGTGCATGCAGCAAAGCACACATTGACCTATCACCTATGTACGTTACTATTTTGACATTTTCGCCTTTGTTAAGTTGATCTAATTAAGAAGTCAATGGAGATGGTCTCTCGAACCTATGTGTAGGCCAATGTTTACTTCAGTATACTTAACTCCCTTTTGTCAACAGAAGCTAACTAACAATTTTCAAAATGTTTAAAAGGAGTAATTGTGGCATGCTACTCGTTTAATTTGCATTATCTAGCTACTTATCTAGGAGTAGCTAGTTAGAACGTATACGATTATGATGAACCAACAAAGCAAAACACACGAATAGAATGAAGTCTTGGGACAAATAATGCGTGTGGGGTTAAGTTGTTTGATTAGTTCATGTTAATTTGGTGATCAAGCATTTTCATGTGTTACTATTGACCAAAAAACTTCGACTTGATTCACAGGTATTTGGTTGCTGCATCGTCAGTTGTTGCAGCCCACTCTATTGTTCAGTTGGTCATGACCGCGTCAAGAACGCTAAGAAAGTCATCGCTCTTCTCGTCTAGGAACCATGCATGGCTTATTTTTGCTTGTGATCAGGTATTTTAAGCTATAGTAATAAGTTAGAAACTTTAATCTCTTGTAAACTTGTAGGTTATGGGCCACTAATCACCAATTATTTAAATCTCTGTGATAGTTTATTGGGCTAGTTTTGTGCTTTAAGAAAATAAAATAGTATGTCACTGTGTGCTACATGAAAAATAGTCTATTGGAACCCACAATAGTTACCAAACTAAAGTGGGCTGCAGAAACCTATTAACGGCCCATTTTGTCATTTTGTCATCTTAAGTTTCATTATGGTTTTTCTACTATCCATTCCAAAAGAGTGTTCACAAAAAAAAAATTAATAAATTATGATATGTGTAATTAATATAGTTTTGATTGATAAAAAGTCATTTTTAGTCTCATAATTAATATAGAAATTAGGAATGAGTAATTAATGCATGTTTTGATTATAAGGGTAAAGTATGATCAAACTCGATCGAGTGAGTAAAAATTAGTTATTTTATTATGTGACATTATTAAGTAAATACATGCAGGTGTTTGCGTATTTGATGATAAGTGCTGGATCAGCGTCAACAGGCGTGACCAACCTGAACCGTACAGGAGTCAAACACGCATCTTTACCCAATTTCTGTAAGCCGTTACATAGGTTTTGTGATCGTGTTGCAATATCAATTGCGTTTGCATTCTTCAACGGCTTCTTGCTTGCCATTTTAGCGGTTCTTGATGTAATGTGGCTATCGAATTAACTACAAAATGCTTACTCAGTTTGCCGTTTTTGATACGAGTGCTATGCATGTCTAGATTATGTTCGTATCTATCACGGATATAATAAAGTTAATGTAGTGATGTTTAACAATACAAATCAATACTTGGAGTATCTACCTTTACCTTTTCGTCGTTCACTGTTTCATTCGGCTAACTTGAGAATAGACGAAACTGTAAAAGAAAAAAATATATATATGAAAACGTGCAAATCATGTATAAAAATTTCGTATGCTCACTTGATATAATTCTGAGAAAGAAAAATTTGATGTTGGTATCATTTCTTTTCAGAAAAAATGGTGGAAACAAACAAACTGTAAACTCTCCAAGATGTGATGCACAAATGCATTATTATGTCATAATCAAGGTTATAAATAGCCCAAGGTGTGGCGTGGCGGCATGACCAAGTCTCACGCCTTAGCGGCCAAGATGAAGTTTTTGCGTTTATAAGGCGGTACAGAAGGCGGCATAACGCGTGGCGTGACGGCATGACCAAACCTCACGCCTTTGCAGGGTCTTTGCGTTGCCTTTGCGCGCCTTTTAAAACCATAGTCATAAGTACCAAGAAAAAATAAGAGTAAGAAATCTCAGTGGTCATTAAATGATAGGAAAAAAATGACTATCATAATCAAATAAACATTAAGGTGGTGTTTGTTTCAGCTCATTCAGATCTGAATAGGTCTGAAGTCTGATTCGGTCAGACATTTTCAGATTCAGACTGTTTGTTTATTCAGACGTCTGAAGTCTGAATACATCTGAATATGGTCTGATTCATTCAGACATTTGAATATGTCTGATTACATCTGAAAAGCTTAAACTTTACACCTACTTCTTTTCAATCCTTATCTCCTCATCTTGGTCTTGATTTTTTATTAATAATCATGAATGGAGGGTCTTTTGGTTTGTTTTATAGCGAAAGGATTGTTTTTTGTTTATTCAGACACTTTATAAAAACAAACAGTCTAAAATAATTTAGATTCAGACTTTTGGACCACTAATTCAGATTCAGACGTGGTATTCAGATTCAGACATAAAATGTCTGAATAAACAAACAGCACCTAAGTTAGGGTTGTGTTTAAAAATAACAATTAGTATGTCTTATTGAAATAGAGATCTTTACTCCTTATAAAATATTTTAGACTTTTTAAAGATGGGACTCTTAAAAATTTTAAAAATTCAGCTTACACACTTATGACATATAACTAAAAATTCAGCTTACACGCTTATGACATATAACAAAATTTAAAAATTGTTTAGATATTAATGAATTTGTAGCATCTAAGCAATACAACTATACATTTATTTTGTACAATTAAGTTATGCACCAACATATATATTTAACACATTCAATTAATGTAATCTTTAAAACACCATTCAATGTAAAAATACAGCCAATAAACCACATGACACAAATCAACTTGTCCTAAAGTTCTCAATGATACCATCCCCTAACCGCAAATGCTCAGATTGACTTGTCAACGAAGGACCTATTGAAGAAAATGGCCAAAGTTCAAAGCCCACTTTGTAACATCCCGCCTACTCAGACCACAATATTGTTCGCTTTGCCCGCAGGCTCTGATCCCTGCGAAATCAACCTTATATTTCTAATGTCAAAGGAAACACAAGGCGAGCAAGTGTAACCTAGGTTCGTTATCCCCAACGAAGGTTGAATGGAACTCGCGATCTCGATTCGCTGAAACGTGTTAGAATGGTGAAAATAAAAGGATATAGGGTTCTAATCTAAAATAAGTGAAAGATAATTAAAAATGATTAAAAACGTAATAAAAATGATTATCTAAACTTACGTATACAAAAACTACAAAGAAAACTAAAAACGAGCGTTATTAATAAAAATAACGTACGTGCGCAAGTAAAAACGTAAAATTATTGAAATATAAACATTACGGGTACAATTATAATTTTTACATGTTCTATATGATAAAAGAAAATTTTAGAAAAAAGAATTATATTTTTTTGACTTTTATATTTTTTATTATGATTTAATTACTAATTTACAAACATAAATACGAAATAAATACTAAACCTATTCAAAAAAAATCTGAAATTTTTATCTAAAATACTTTACAACATTACAGATTTATTAAAAATAAAAACAACAAAACAGCTTATGTTGATAAGCTGTAATAAGCTAAAAATGAAAATAAGCTTAAACGGAAAAAAGAAGGTTAAAAGGAATTGGAATGCAAGATTAAACAGAACTGGTGCTCCAGAGCGTGTGGAAGGGGGTGTGGGAGTTATGCGTACATGATACTAGCGAGAGGTCTTGAGTTCGAATCCCACACCCCACACTTTTGGTATTATTTTTTTTTTTTTCAATTTTCTTTTTACAAACCAACTTTTCAACTAATTATAACAAACTTTTGAAAAGACAACTTGATTGAATCAAGCTAAATAAACTAGAATTAATGAGCTTATTCATACAGTAGGCTATTGTAAAGGTTTTAAAAACTAGAAAATATCTAAACAAGCTAAAGGTTTTAAAATGAGCTAAACTTTTATTTTTTTTTTATTTTTCTTTTACAAACTAACTTATTAGCTATTAATAAACACTTCTTGTGAAGAAAGTATTTTTAGAACACACGAATTAAGCTAGAAATAAGCCAAAAAATCACAACAGTTAGCTTATAGAAGGTTTTAAAAACTTGATTTTTTATTCTAAGCTAATGACTGATCTATAAGCTATAAGCTTATGGAAATTACTAAAATGGACTGAAGTGAGTTTGACTAAGCTTAAGGGACTGGAAAAAGCCAAGGTGATAAGCTCTAAAGCTCTCAATAAGCTTAAGCTCATTAAGGGACTGCTGATGTATGCCCTGCTTCGGGCAAAACTGCCCTTGTTGAGGCCTAGTTTTTGTGGCTCAAATGGCTTCCAAAAATCAAACAAAAAATCCTAGATGTACACAAGCTGGGTAACTCTAAGCGTGCCAAATTTCAGGGTCTAACTCCTTACGACGAAGAAATGAAAAATCGCCGAAAATCGGCTGAAAATGGCTAAATACGCAAATGTGCAGAATTTTGCAAGTGTGTGGGCTATTTTGGGTTGTAGCCTTGTACAGGGGTTCTAAGCTTTTAGGGACTTACTATATGGACTAAAAGGGACTCAAAGGTGCCAAGAACAAGGGCCAAAAGAGCTTGTGCTAGCTTATGGCTTATTTGATCCTCTATTAGGCTGAAATTAACACAAGACAATAAAAACTAGATTATCTATCTATACTGCTATTAAAAACTTGAAAACAACTTATTATAACTTATTTATGCTGGATCAAAGTTGAGAAACTTGCAAATGTACAGTAAAGGGGTGTTTGGATGGTTAAAACTGCTTGAACCAAACAGTCCCTTATATGGACTGTTTTGAGTTTTTAACTGAAAATGGTCGAATTAAGCTATAATATGACTTCTAAAGATACAAGCAAGTATACTAAGCTATTAAAAGTGACTTGTGACTGAAAATTAAGGCTTAATAATAAGCTAGCTTATATTGACTTGTTTTTGAGTTTTTTATGTTTTTAAGTAAAAATGAAGAAACAAACTAATTAAAGCTGTGAAACTGAATGAAACATGTATGTAAACTACTTATAAGCTAGAAATTATGAAGATAAGCTACTAATAAGCACTAGAACAGTACTATGGATAATTATGCAAAATATAGAAAGAAAAGCTTACAACTGATATTGAAAATGGAACAAAGAACAAGGACCAAGAATTAGAAACCACTCCTAGCTTGTTGTCAACAAGCTAGAAACCAGAAAGCCATCCAGATTAGCTTATAATATCCCAGAACTGCTTATTGAACCACAGTTTGACTTTTTTTTTACTTTTCTTATTTTCTTGGAATAGAACAGATAAACACTAATACAAGCTTACAACAAGCTATGTTAAGCTTGAATAAGCTCATATAAAGGGTGTGTGGTGTTTTTGCTTGATTCTAACTACTGATGGTATTTAATACGAATCAACAAGAATATTGAAAACATGGAATTTTATTACTACTTAATATTGTTACAATACAAAAGTAACAAATTACTTAAAATAAACCTAAATTACAACTGAAAACATAAAAAGAAACTGAAATAACATTACACTAATTTTCTACACTAATTTGGTCCTAAACTACTGGACAGCCTCTTCTTTATGGCTTCTTCTCCTTTTATAGCAATCCCAATAGTTTCCTTGATTAATTCCGAACTAATCCCACCCATCCAATTGTTTTGAAGTGATCCCATTCGTTCAATCCCATTTTGGCGGGAAAAGTGGACAAGTGGTAAACACAGCTGTGATGGTTAGTGGGAGTGGGGAGGATACATTTATTGCCTTTGGATGTGTTAGGTAACATGTTAGGAGGGGGAATGAGGTGGTGAAACAGCTGGGGGGTTGATGAGGTGGGGGGATAAGGTTGCAGAGGTGAGTGGGAAAGAGACGGGTCAAACCATGTTTGACCTGGGATATTATTTAAGAAAAAAGGTGGGCCGGGTTTATTATTTATGGGATTGGGCTTGGTGATGGGTTGTTTTAAATGGGTTGGGTAATTGATAAAAGGGTTGGTTATTATTTTTGGGTTAAAGGTTTGAGTTGGATCCGGATTTTGGTTTATTTAAACATAAGGCCCAAGGACCAATCTTGTAAACTGCTGAAACTTAAAGGGACCTGAATTGCCATCTTTCCAAACTTCATTCAAGGACTAAACCTGCTAAGTTAGATAAACCAAAGACCTATTTTGCATTATATTACAATTTGAAACACCCGAGGACCATTTATGTAATTTTTCAAAAGTTTAGGGGTGAAATTGTAAATTCCCCAAAAGTTATCAAAAGGTTCCAAATTGTCATTCATGAATAGTACAAGGGTGATATTTGATAAAACTCCATTTTAAAACACCCAGGGACTGATTTTGCCAATTTTGATACTTGAGGGGTAAAAGTTGCCAAGTTGTGTAAACTTTCATCCAGGGACTATTTTGAACAAGTTTGATTATCCAAGGACTAAAGTTGACTTTTCATTCATTTTAAACCTTCAGGGACTAGTTTTGCCATTTTGTGAAACTTCAGGGACTGAAAACGACAATTGTTGTGAAATTGATCATTTTTCACTTGTTTTTCAATCTTTTGTACCTGAATCACATAAAAACACATTTTCATGATATTTGTACCATTTTGTGAGTCATTTGTGTGTTTTTGGTCGTTTTGTGGGGTTAAATAATACAAAATATATGTGTATTTAGACACATATCAAATCCCCCACACTAAACTATTGCTAGTCCCTAGCAATCTTTTATGAAAATTTAATGGATTTCATCTCTTTACCAAAAGCCATTACTTCTGGAGTAGCCAAATGTTTCAGTTCAAGTAAGAACTTTGGTACAATGATAACCAAATGATTTTGAGCAAACCATCAGCTGTCAACGGTTTTGATTTGTCTTTACCAGAAGCCGTTTGCTTCTGGACTAGCCAACTCTTAGATAAATTATTAATATTATCTTTGGTGAGCTGATTACCAATCATGGATTTTCACTGCCTTAACCACGAGCCATAACCTCGCGGGCTAGCCAACTCTTCACTTATAAAGATATGGTGAGTCGAATACCATACAATTTTGGGCAAATTGTAAGCCATAAACGGATTTGATATATCTTTACCAAGAGCCGTTTGCTCTCGGATTAGCCAATCCTTATGTGGGTTAGACATGGCGGACTGATAACCATTTATTGCGTTCTAAGTGAGAAATTTTTTTTTTTTTTTTTTTTTTTTTTTTTTTTTTTTTTTTTTTTAAATTTTGGCTAAAATGGGGGTGCTAGATGGTACATTTGATCAAATTCGCAAGAATCCCCCCCACACTTAGAACTGAATATTGCCCTCAATATTCAAAGAACCGGTTGTTAAACCAACACTTAGAACGTGAAAGGGAAATACTAATAGCCATTATTTTATATTTACACTTTTTTTTTTTTTTTTTTTTTTTTTTTTTTAACATATATACAACATGTAAAAGAAACAAAGGTAAAAGAAAGATGTGCACTCGTCCAAGGAACAAATATAGACAAGTTTATACATTGGGATAGTGCACAAAGTATGAGCTTATGGTTTAGACAGTTAAGCCTTTTTGGGGCTTAACTTGGATTGAGTGAAAGCTTGTAAAAGCTTGGTATAAGCTCCACACTTGAAAATAAAGAAAAAATAATATTATTACACATATTATGGACATCTCCCCCACACTAGGGTGAGACATGGGTATGAGAATTAAAGCATCTAAAACCTAGTAATAAGAGCACACAAAAATTTACAAGTTTACACAAAAAATTAAACACTTATGCAGAGTTCTAGGTCATGACAATCTCACAGTGCTCATATGAAAAGGATCAAGTGTCAATTTGACTTCCCACATGCTACACCACTTAATTGAAGTTAAAGTTATCACTGAGTTATTTAGGCCATATGTGTAGTACATCAAACAAGAACAACCACTCAAACATCCTATAACACAGATAAACCATCAAATCCAAACAACCCTTAAATGAAATAAAATTGAGCTTTCCACTCCATAAGACTGTATAAACCTATTATATCCAATCCAGAGGTATTTATGTGTCAAATAAAACCTTTTTTAGCCTAAACAAGTAGTCACACAAGTTTAAACCTATGATTATCAAAACTAAGCATATTGGCAGTCAAAATGGATTTTCAAGCAACATCAAATCTCAAAACATAATTACCTAATATTATGCTATATAACACGTAACGACAAACGAGATTTAAAATTCGCTACAGCCTTCCCCGGCAGCGGCGCCAAAAATTGATCCCTTTCGAAATCAACCTTATATTTCTAATGTCAAAGGAAACACAAGGCGAGCAAGTGTAACCTAGGTTCGTTATCCCCAACGAAGGTTGAATGGAACTCGCGATCTCGAATCGCTGAAACGTGTTAGAATGGTGAAAATAAAAGGATATAGGGTTCTAATCTAAAATAAGTGAAAGATAATTAAAAATGATTAAAAACGTAATAAAAATGATTATCTAAAACTTACGTATACAAAAACTACAAAGAAAACTAAAAACGAGCGTTATTAATAAAAATAACGTACGTGCGCAAGTAAAAACGTAAAATTATTGAAATATAAACATTACGGGTACAATTATAATTTTTACATGTTCTATATGATAAAAGAAAATTTTAGAAAAAAGAATTATATTTTTTTGACTTTTATATTTTTTATTATGATTTAATTACTAATTTACAAACATAAATACGAAATAAATACTAAACCTATTCAAAAAAAATCTGAAATTTTTATCTAAAATACTTTACAACATTACAGATTTATTAAAAATAAAAACAACAAAACAGCTTATGTTGATAAGCTGTAATAAGCTAAAAATGAAAATAAGCTTAAACGGAAAAAAGAAGGTTAAAAGGAATTGGAATGCAAGATTAAACAGAACTGGTGCTCCAGAGCGTGTGGAAGGGGGTGTGGGAGTTATGCGTACATGATACTAGCGAGAGGTCTTGAGTTCGAATCCCACACCCCACACTTTTTGTATTATTTTTTTTTTTTTCAATTTTCTTTTTACAAACCAACTTTTCAACTAATTATAACAAACTTTTGAAAAGACAACTTGATTGAATCAAGCTAAATAAACTAGAATTAATGAGCTTATTCATACAGTAGGCTATTGTAAAGGTTTTAAAAACTAGAAAATATCTAAACAAGCTAAAGGTTTTAAAATGAGCTAAACTTTTATTTTTTTTTGATTTTTCTTTTACAAACTAACTTATTAGCTATTAATAAACACTTCTTGTGAAGAAAGTATTTTTAGAACACACGAATTAAGCTAGAAATAAGCCAAAAAATCACAACAGTTAGCTTATAGAAGGTTTTAAAAACTTGATTTTTTATTCTAAGCTAATGACTGATCTATAAGCTATAAGCTTATGGAAATTACTAAAATGGACTGAAGTGAGTTTGACTAAGCTTAAGGGACTGGAAAAAGCCAAGGTGATAAGCTCTAAAGCTCTCAATAAGCTTAAGCTCATTAAGGGACTGCTGATGTATGCCCTGCTTCGGGCAAAACTGCCCTTGTTGAGGCCTAGTTTTTGTGGCTCAAATGGCTTCCAAAAATCAAACAAAAAATCCTAGATGTACACAAGCTGGGTAACTCTAAGCGTGCCAAATTTCAGGGTCTAACTCCTTACGACGAAGAAATGAAAAATCGCCGAAAATCGGCTGAAAATGGCTAAATACGCAAATGTGCAGAATTTTGCAAGTGTGTGGGCTATTTTGGGTTGTAGCCTTGCACAGGGGTTCTAAGCTTTTAGGGACTTACTATATGGACTAAAAGGGACTCAAAGGTGCCAAGAACAAGGGCCAAAAGAGCTTGTGCTAGCTTATGGCTTATTTGATCCTCTATTAGGCTGAAATTAACACAAGACAATAAAAACTAGATTATCTATCTATACTGCTATTAAAAACTTGAAAACAACTTATTATAACTTATTTATGCCGGATCAAAGTTGAGAAACTTGCAAATGTACAGTAAAGGGGTGTTTGGATGGTTAAAACTGCTTGAACCAAACAGTCCCTTATATGGACTGTTTTGAGTTTTTAACTGAAAATGGTCGAATTAAGCTATAATATGACTTCTAAAGATACAAGCAAGTATACTAAGCTATTAAAAGTGACTTGTGACTGAAAATTAAGGCTTAATAATAAGCTAGCTTATATTGACTTGTTTTTGAGTTTTTTATGTTTTTAAGTAAAAATGAAGAAACAAACTAATTAAAGCTGTGAAACTGAATGAAACATGTATGTAAACTACTTATAAGCTAGAAATTATGAAGATAAGCTACTAATAAGCACTAGAACAGTACTATGGATAATTATGCAAAATATAGAAAGAAAAGCTTACAACTGATATTGAAAATGGAACAAAGAACAAGGACCAAGAATTAGAAACCACTCCTAGCTTGTTGTCAACAAGCTAGAAACCAGAAAGCCATCCAGATTAGCTTATAATATCCCAGAACTGCTTATTGAACCACAGTTTGACTTTTTTTTGACTTTTCTTATTTTCTTGGAATAGAACAGATAAACACTAATACAAGCTTACAACAAGCTATGTTAAGCTTGAATAAGCTCATATAAAGGGTGTGTGGTGTTTTTGCTTGATTCTAACTACTGATGGTATTTAATACGAATCAACAAGAATATTGAAAACATGGAATTTTATTACTACTTAATATTGTTACAATACAAAAGTAACAAATTACTTAAAATAAACCTAAATTACAACTGAAAACATAAAAAGAAACTGAAATAACATTACACTAATTTTCTACACTAATTTGGTCCTAAACTACTGGACAGCCTCTTCTTTATGGCTTCTTCTCCTTTTATAGCAATCCCAATAGTTTCCTTGATTAATTCCGAACTAATCCCACCCATCCAATTGTTTTGAAGTGATCCCATTCGTTCAATCCCATTTTGGCGGGAAAAGTGGACAAGTGGTAAACACAGCTGTGATGGTTAGTGGGAGTGGGGAGGATACATTTATTGCCTTTGGATGTGTTAGGTAACGTGTTAGGAGGGGGAATGAGGTGGTGAAACAGCTGGGGGGTTGATGAGGTGGGGGGATAAGGTTGCAGAGGTGAGTGGGAAAGAGACGGGTCAAACCATGTTTGACCTGGGATATTATTTAAGAAAAAAGGTGGGCCGGGTTTATTATTTATGGGATTGGGCTTGGTGATGGGTTGTTTTAAATGGGTTGGGTAATTGATAAAAGGGTTGGTTATTATTTTTGGGTTAAAGGTTTGAGTTGGATCCGGATTTTGGTTTATTTAAACATAAGGCCCAAGGACCAATCTTGTAAACTGCTGAAACTTAAAGGGACCTGAATTGCCATCTTTCCAAACTTCATTCAAGGACTAAACCTGCTAAGTTAGATAAACCAAAGACCTATTTTGCATTATATTACAATTTGAAACACCCGAGGACCATTTATGTAATTTTTCAAAAGTTTAGGGGTGAAATTGTAAATTCCCCAAAAGTTATCAAAAGGTTCCAAATTGTCATTCATGAATAGTACAAGGGTGATATTTGATAAAACTCCATTTTAAAACACCCAGGGACTGATTTTGCCAATTTTGATACTTGAGGGGTAAAAGTTGCCAAGTTGTGTAAACTTTCATCCAGGGACTATTTTGAACAAGTTTGATTATCCAAGGACTAAAGTTGACTTTTCATTCATTTTAAACCTTCAGGGACTATTTTGCCATTTTGTGAAACTTCAGGGACTGAAAACGACAATTGTTGTGAAATTGATCATTTTTCACTTGTTTTTCAATCTTTTGTACCTGAATCACATAAAAACACATTTTCATGATATTTGTACCATTTTGTGAGTCATTTGCGTGTTTTTGGTCGTTATGTGGGTTTAAATAATACAAAATATATGTGTATTTAGACACATATCAGGCTCACGGCTTTGTTTTTGTGGCCTCATTTGAAGACTTCCCGGCAGGTCACCCAAGCCAGTACTACTCTCACATGAGCACGCTTAACTGCCAGTTCCTAAGAACCCCACTCGCAGTAGACCACAAAACGCGTTGTGTCATTGTAAGGCGAATGTTATCTTATGAACCCAGCATCTCTCCAGGCCACAGCCGATGTAGGATTTGCCTAGGGTGTTACAATCACCCCCCCTTAGGGACTCATCGTCCTCGATGAGGTTTGCCCTACCATCCCGAACGGCTCAGGAGTGGCTCTGATACCACTTGTAACATCCTGCCTACTCAGACCACAATATTGTTCGCTTTGCCCGCAGGCTCACGGCTTTGTTTTTGTGGCCTCATTTGAAGACTTCCCGGCAGGTCACCCAAGCCAGTACTACTCTCACATGAGCACGCTTAACTGCCAGTTCCTAAGAACCCCACTCGCAGTAGACCACAAAACGCGTTGTGTCATTGTAAGGCGAATGTTATCTTATGAACCCAGCATCTCTCCAGGCCACAGCCGATGTAGGATTTGCCTAGGGTGTTACACACTTCCTGATAAGTACAGTTACTGGGACATCTGCTCATTGCCTGAGGCCAGGTCCTTGAGGAGGGACCGGTTGGCATCCTTAGGATGCATGGGACCAGGGTGATCCCACCGTTCATCACCTTTTGAAGAAACAAGCTATTAGAATAAATTTATAAATACTCTCCTCAAACACACTAAAACGTTCCTGAAACAAAAATTAATACAATCTATAAAAAATTACAATGGTCCTTGAGGTTTGTCGAAAATTTCACTTATCGTCCCTCAAACATAAAAGTTGCATATATCGTCCCTATCGCCTCCAAAGAATAACACTCGTGGTCCTTTTTCTAACGAGTGATAAGTGCATTCCATTATAATTTACACGTTAGCCTCTGTTGGTTAACGATTGTTGCATCGTTTATCCTTATAACAACGGCCGTTTATAATTTAAAGTTTTTCGAATTCAGATACGTTTTTATCCATTTTCGTCCGTTTTTATACATTTTCATTCGATTTTATACGTTTTTATCCGTTTTCGTCCGTTTTTATACCTTTTCGTCCGTTTTTATACCTTCTTTTACGTTTTCATCCATTATTATATGTTTTCTTACGTTTTAATCCATTTTCGTCCATTTTTATATGGTTTTTTTACGTTTTGATATGTATTTATCCGTTTTCATCCGTTTTATACTTTTTTTTTCGTTTCTTAGTTTTATTGTTTTTTACGTTTTTGTATTGTTTTACCTTTCATACGTTTTTTCATTTCTTTAGTTTTCATGTTTATTTCATTGTTTTCAACCATTTTTATACGTTTTTTTACGTTTTCTTCTGTTTTTATATGCTTTGTGTCCATTTTCTTATGTTTTTGTCTGTTTTTATACGTTTACATCCGTTTTTTTTTAAGTTTTCATGGGTTTTTATATGCTTTTATGCGTTTTCATCCATTTTTATACGTCTTATTACGTTTTTATCCGTAAGAATACGGATGAAACGCATAAAAGCATATAAAAGTAGATAAAAACCCATGAAAACGTAAAAAAAATGTATAAAAACGGATGAAAACGTATAAAAACAAACAGTAACGTAAGAAAAACGGAAAAAGATGTATAAAAACGGATGAAACAGATAAAAACGTAAGAAAACGGATAAAACATATGAAAACGTATAAAAACGGATGAAAACGGTTGAAAACATATGAAAACTGATAAAAACCTATGAAAACGTTAAAAAATATATAAAAGCAAAAAAAACGTAAGAAAAACAAACAAAAACGTAAGAAAACGGATGAAAAGAGATGAAAACGGATAAAAACGTAAAAAAAAAATGTATAAAAACATATCAAAACGTAAAAAAAGACAAAAACATATAAAAACGGACGAAAATTGATTACAACGTAAGAAAACATATAAAATGGATGTAAACGGATAAAAACCTAAGAAAAACGTATAAAACGAATGAAAACGAATATAAAAACGGACGAAAACGGATAAAAACGTAAGAAAACATATAAAAAAGGATTAAGACGTATAGAAACAGATGAAAATGGATAAAAACGTATCTAGAGTCGAAAAACTTTAAATTATAAATGGCCGTTATGATAAAGGATAAATGATGCGACAATCGTTAACCAACAGGAGCTAACGTGTAAATTATAACGAAATGCACTTAACACACGTTAAAAAAAGAACCACGAGTGTTATTCTTTGGAGGCGATAGGGACGATATATGCAACTTTTAAGTTTGAGGGACGATAGGTGAAATTTTCAACAAACCACAGGGACCATTTATGTAATTTACTCAAAAATTAAATTGCATGTCTATGTTCGCTATTTACTTTTAACATAATATAGTTTTTCATTGTTTGAAGTTATATAAGAACTTAAATTTCTCATCTTCAATAAAGTTATTATCACGAAAAATGTATTACCAGAAAACATTGTTTATCAATAATTTAAATACAGGGTAGCAGCCGCCACAATGCGCAGATACCCTGCTATTTATAGTAACAAATTTTATATCTTTAAAGTTTTCATTTGATCTATCACATAAGACTTCTGATATCGATAATGCTAACCATGTGTTTGGAATTGCGTATTGAAAATAGATTATGCGTTTTGAAAACGGATAATCAACAGCTGTTATAAAACGTGATTCTGAAATTTAGTATTTGGATTTGATTATGTTGTATGATAAAGCAATAATTAGATAAGAAGTTTTTGTTGGGAATTTAATGTCTGGCAAATCAACTTATTCAATGATCTAATGGGTAAAATGATGAAAATAGACATTTCTATATATTAATGTGTAATATAAATTTTACATTTTACAGTGTATTAAATTTGACCAAAATCATATTAAAATTTATTTTTTAAGACAACAATATCTTTTATACAACATTTTTATTAAAAGATTATTTATTTATTTATTTTATTTTTTTTTTTTTTTTTATTTTTTGAATTTTTGATAGAAGATATATCCGTTTAATGGGCTTTTAAGTGATAAAAAGCACATACATTTACCCAAATTTAACACATAACATAAGGAGAGAACTTCCATTTACCGAACAAGTTTATATTCTCTTCCAAAAAAAAACCTACACACACAAACCAATATCTCCGCCACCTTCCTGTACGCAAAATCCTGAAAAACATACATATGCATAAAAGAATAGTTTGATGAATTACAATAGAAAAAATACTTTTCGTTTATGATTAATCCCTTTCATCCAATAAACATCAACGAAGGTATAGTGGGTAGCAAGAAAGTGATATTTGAAAGGTATAGTTTGTAACTTTTCAAAGAAATGTGAAATTCGTTTCCAAAAAGCAGGCATGTGCTTGATTTTTCCAAAGCGCGTTTTGGGTGGTTGTAATCGTAGATATCTATTATTCACTTTCCCTATCCAAGCACTAATGACCAGATTATAGCGTTTTCAAAACGAAATAATCAAATAATTTGCATACAAACGTAATTCCAAACATCCTCTAAGTAAACTTGAATTGCACATATATAGATTGTATATAATTCAAACAATCTTTTAAACGGTTAATGTGCCTGTATGATGGACTTGAGTTAACCTTGTAAATTACTCGGCTAAATAGTCTGAAAACCATAGTTACAGAAAAAAATGTCCAGTTCAATACACAATCATTCAAGGGCTTTAAAATGTTTTTTACGCCATGATTTTACTTTTTGTGTTAATTTCATATATACCCAAAATAAACCTTATAATGTCATATTTACCCAACAAAAAATGATAATATATCATATATATATATATATATATATATATATATATATATATATATATAATATATATATATATATATATATATATATATATACACTAAAAAGTCATATTTAGCCAAGCCAAAACTATAATGCCAAATATACCCCATCTAAACAACAATTTGTCACATATACCCAAATTACTAATTATATTCATTTTAAAATTGTTAGAACACTGATAAATATCAATTGAAAATATGATTATCATATTCATATCAATAGGCGGTGCGAATGCTTTTACGTTTTATACCTTTTAATCCATCTTAACATGAAAATAACATACATTGTGCGTGAATGATCTATCTTTTTTTCTTTTTCTTTTTTTTTTCTTTTTTTTTTTTTTTTTTTTTTTTTTTTTTTTTTTTTTTTTCAGAATTATTGCCTAAAAAAACAAATAACAAATTCCGATCCTAAAGAAATTAGTAAATATATTAATTTTAGATTTAGTACTCGAAAAATACAAATAACAATTATGTAACATAAAAATGTTATTTTGCAATAATTATGGCAACTAGAAATAGAGAATCATTCATACACCATGTTCATTATTTGCATGTAAACTTAAATTAAAGGGTAAAAAATGTGGGAGTATTCAACCATTTATTGATTTGAGTATGATAGTCAGTTTATTTTTAATTGATTGTTGTTAAGTGGTTTTAAAAAATTTAAAATGAATAATTAGTAGTCTGGGTACATATGATAAATTTGTATTTAAATTGGGAATATATATATGTTATTATCATTTTTTATAGGGTAAAAATGACATTATATGCTTTATCTTGGTATATATGAAATTAACCCTTACCTTTTCATGCGTGATGCATAATTGTCTGCCTATCATGTTCGATTTTGAATGATGCCCAAAAGATCTTTAACCACTCTTTTGAAAGAGTAAGTTTCATGGATCGTCTTTGTGGTTAGTCCAAAACTGCATCTACCGTCCATGAGAGTTTCAAGTTGCATTCACCGTCCTTAACTTTTCAAAGAATCACACTCACAGTCCTTGATTTTAACGTTCGTTAATTTCCTCACATGTCATGCACATGAGGGCAAAGTAGTTTTTCTATTCTTTTTTTATTTTTTATTTTTTTTTTTTTTTTTGTATGTGCACCTCAAAGAGCTCCACCACCACCATTTTCTATGTTTTTTTCCCTTACCTATTAACTGAATTTCATACATATAATTGCAATTTTTAAGTTTTTAATAATGGAAAAGAAAAAAGAATTTAAAAAATAATTCCAGAAGCCATAAACAACCAGAGCACACTCCCACACAAATATACTTGCCCTTTTCTTTCGTCGATACCTTTTGTCCTCTCCTACTTATTTATTTATTTATTTTATTTTTTATTTATTTATTTATTTTTTTCCTAATTTCTTGATCCAACAATCTCATAAAGAATTGCACTCCATAGTCCCATACAATAAAATTGGTACACATCTACAATTCTTGTCTTTCCTACAACAAAAATCTACCACTTTGTTTTTTCATTTCAGACACGCAAAAACCAGACAACACATTTGAATGACAAGTTTTGAGAAATAATACTAAGATGAGCATCAAATCACAACCAACGATGGTGGTTGTCGTATAATCTACAGGTGGTTGCGACATAACCAACGACAGTGGTTGCGGCTGGTGGCGGTTGCCGGGCTGTGGTCTCTGAATTTATAGTGACTATGGTGGCCAAACTAAAAGATAAGAGTATTAAAAGTTTGTGTGGGACCATGACTATAATGCCCTCATGTGCAAAAGTGAACGTTCATTAGACTTAAGTACTATGGCGTGATTATTTGCAAAGTTAAGAACTGTAACACCCCAACCCGACAAGGGTAAAGATGTCACGCAAATGGTTTCATATCAGATATAACAAAGCATACATTCAAAAGTAATACAAATATTCTCAAAGGTTACAGAAGAAATACTGAAATTACAAGGTTACAAAAGCGAATACAAATTCTAACAATGTAGTAACTTCCAATCGTCTCTAGGCCAAAAATAATTATCAAGTCTTCTATGTCCAAAAGTCTCTTCACTCTTACCCAGCTTCCAACTAAAACCTGCCGCGGGAAAAGAAACGCGGCTGAGCTACTAGAGCTCAGCGAACAGATATAACGTAACAAGCAGTAGTATAATGTATAATTTACATGAGTAAAGAGTGTGAAGCATGAATACATGGTATCAAGATGAAAGGTAAGAGTACATGGTATCATAAGGAAAGGTAAAAGGGTACATGGTAAAGGAAGTCAGAAATCCACTACGAGCCCATAACATAACATGAATCATAATCATAATCATAATCGTAAACATGCAGAGGGGAGACCTCTTAGTATCCTGTGAATATGAGGGGTGTCCTCAATCATGGGTATCCTGTAAATATGAGGGGTGTCCTCAATCATGGGTTGGAGTAGCTAGCTCCCGGAGTGTGAAAGACGTGTATCGCACACACCATCAGTCACCATGAATAACATAACATAACATGAACATGAACAAATCTAGGATGCATCCATACGCCCCCGGTGGCCATAATCTGCCTCTACATAAACATGAATCATAAACATAAACGTGCAGGGACGGGACAGGTCATCACTCTCCTGCCCTAGAGTCATGCCATCGGTGCATCGACTGACATGGACATGAAACCCTCATGCCTAGTGAGTGGCTCGTAGTATCAAACTGAGGGTAAAGGTCAAGTATCAAGAATCATGTTTTAGTTTACTTGCATAGGTCAATATCATGTTTCATAAGTTCATAATCATGGTTCATAATCATGGTTCATAAGCAAGGTTCATAAGCAAAGGTTCATAAGCAAGGTTCATAAGCAAGGTTCATAATCAAAGTTCATAAGCAAAGGTTCATAGTCAAGGGTTCATAATTAAAGGTTCATGCATGAAAGGCTCATAATCATAAAAGGTTCAATATCATGATGATTCAAAAGATCGGAGTTCATGAATGAAGGGAACATAGCAATGGTATAGGGAACCCTAATATGAATCATAATGAGAGGATGAAGGCCTCTTAATAAAGAAGCAGGATATCTGTACCTTAACGAAATACGCAAGCAAGAAATGAAAATCAAATCAAGTAGGAGATCACTCCCTCTTCACCCGATCTACAAATAAGCACAAGTTCTCTTATAAGTTCATAGGACCGTAAGGTTTCATTCTTGTTCAAATTCCATATTAGGTGACTTTATGTTATATCATTCCCGTATGCTAATTCAAAGTATTATAGATGATCATATTCATAGTTCAAGATTCTTAATGTCTTTTACAAAGTTTTAGTGTTCATATAGTAGTTTTCATAATTTAGGGTTCATTAGGTAATTAGCATAAGTTTAGGGTATAATATGAAGATATCATCAAGTTACAGATTTTACAAGTCATGACCTTTGGTTTTAGCCAAATATCCATTTACACCCTTTAGGTTACACAATAAACACATCACACCCTTTAGTTTACAATTTTACCCTTTTATAACTTCTCACAGTTTTATATACGAAATTGTTAGGTTTTCTATAAATCATAAACCATACAAGAACTCAGTAATAAATTACCCAAAAATTCTCAGAGATGCCCACATATCTTAAGTATTTTATCAAATTTTTCCAGATTTTATTATGTAGTATAGGTACGTATTAAAAATCCATTTCCTCAACATGTTCCAGAATCGTATCTAATGGAACACTCGACAATTTTATACCTCTTTACCCATTCAAATAAATTTACAAAAATCTATAAAAATTCCAGGAAGTAGTATACATCTTATAGATTACCCAGTTCAAAGGAAACCTTCTAACTCGACACGGTTTGAAAATAAAAATTTAAAAACCCGGACTGATTTTCCAGACTTATAAATACGACCAGACACATAATTTTATAAAAATCAAAAAGTAACCTTCCAGGCCTCTAAAAATTACAAACTAAATTTCTCCAGGTAGATATTTCAATGAACTTAGTTTTAGGCTCTTAAAACACCAAAATATACATTACCATTATTTTTATATAGTCGTTCAAAGTCGCATATAGTTCCAGACCAGTAGCAGTTTTTATGTTTCATGCATATACTTATAGTTTAATCATTCCAATCATCAATTATTGACATAAAACGTTTTTAGATGAGTTTATAACATGTCTATGTTGATTTATACATGGTCTTAACATAATCACAACGAATTATTTCACACAAAACTCAGCCGATTCATACATATCAACTTTTAGGGTTTTGTTAATTTTATGATTTCATGTGATTAGTTTTGTGATTATTTCGGCTAGAATCAAAAGAAACACAAGAAACAAAGATCGAATAGATTAGGGGATACAATACCCTCGTAGACCACGAAGAACACGAACACGACGATAATCACAACACCACACGAAGCTCTCTTTTCCTCTCTTCTTCTTGATCGACAGAAACTGCCCAAAAGGAAGAAAACATGGTTGTTTTGATTAGTTTTTGATGCATAAAATTCGAATGGATCATCGTTGATGTTAGAGACTTACCTTGTGATGATAAAACACGAATTAGGAACAAGATTTGAAGCCTTCTTGGGTGGTTTTTGGGGCGTAGCAGCAGCAGAACAAAAGACAGCAGCAGAACTTTTATTTAGGGTTTTCTTTTGAGTGATATGTGATGATCGGTTATAAGGAAAAGGAACAAAAGAGTATGGGCTGGTTTTGGGTGGTTGGGTCGTGGGTTTGGATGAGGGGGAGAGGGCTTGGGTCGGCCTATAAGCCCAACACACCACATCTATGTCCAAGTTTCATTATTTCCCTCGTTTCTTAAGTACGACTTACACGTAACTATTTTTTTTTGAACAAAAATAAATATGAACTTGTTGGGTTTTTGGTTCAAGTGACTAAGTAATGTGTTACAAATATTATTGGTAGCTCGTATACTTATATTATGGTGCCTCGTAATCATCTCATGTCGCATTTGTTTCGTTGTCATACGTTTTGTGATTTATTTGTAAGTTATATGTGTTTTAATTAATTTTCAAAGTATGAGGGCATTTTGGTCTTTTAATATGTTTTAGATTTTCGGGTTTTACAACTGTGAATGTAACTTGAAACTTTCAGGGATGATCAATGCAATTTTTGCAAACCACAAGGACAATATATGTAATTTACTCCTATTGAAATATATAACCACTTTTTCTTTAAATTAATATCTAAGGCTAGTAACAGTGGTGGCCTGGGTCACCGGGTGCCACGTCAGCTTTATCTCTCCAATTACCAGACATGACCAATGTGCCACAGTGGTGACCCATTTTTTTTTTAATTTTTTTTTTTTTTTTTTTTTTTTTTTTTTTTTTTTAAAAAAAAAAAAAAAACACTTAAAATTCATTAAAAATAAAAACATTACAATACTAGATTATAAATACGATAGCGATTACAAACGTAAACTAATAATCTAAGTTGTAACGTGCTTTGATTGCTGCCTTAAGCTGCAAAAGCTCATTTCGGTTTCGTTCGGGCAAAGTTGGGTCGATTTTTGAGTTGTAGAAGATCAAATCTTGCTCCCGTTTTGTGATGTCCATGATTTCGACTTGTTTTCGTTGGAGTTCCATTTTCTCTCTTTTTATCGCTAGCTCTTCTTGCTTCAACCAAACATATGACTCTTCAATGTCCTTCTATTTTCCCTCTTTTGACCGCTTGAATTTGAAGAAGGTCTTGGCTAGCGAAGTTGTCCACGATGATGGTGGATCACGAGAGGAGGAGGATGATTTCTTCCTGGCTGCGTCACGACCTTGTGGTCGTGATTCTCTAGTATCGTCTTCATCTTCAGAATCATCTACGTCTTGGAAATTCAAGGGACCTTGTGTTGACCCCGAGGTAGTTGTAGAGCCCTTTGATTTCTTCCGACTATTCGATCGGAAAGTAGGCACCTCCGTCTTCCAAGCATCATGATGCCTCAAAATTTTTTAACATTCCTCCAAGTTGAAATCATGACCGTAAATCACACAGTATTCTCTCAAAGGTTTTTCCCTATCATCAGCATCATTCTCACCACTACCATGGTTATTCTTGATATTATCTATGATAGCACAAAAATTTCCAACCCTACTACGAATCCTATTCTTCCATTTGGTGGTGATAGAGTCGTACGTTCTTTGTGAACCGGTTTCATTTTAAAAATACGCTATCACCTCCTCCAAAAAGCGGTGCCTGTTTATGGTGTTTCCTCTCTTGGAATTTTCCGACACATGAGGGCATTATAGTCATGTTAGGCCGATATGACGACCCACTTGGTTCTTGGTGATAATCCGTATTAGGACGATACGGTGGAACATATGGACGATTAACGTAAAACGGGTTTTGATTTTGGTTCGGTTGTGGTAGTCGTGATGGATATTCAAAAGATGGTGCACGAAATCGAATACCCCGATTTTGTGGTGGTGTTATGCCAGTTAGTTCGAAGTTGTTTTCCGGCGAGAAATTTAAATTCGGGGCATTTTGGGGTAGTCGGGATCCTCGGTCCTTTTAATGTGAGAGTATTTTTCTTTGACATGATGAGAAGTTGTTTATGGATGAGAAGTTTTTTGAATTGTGTTTGAAATTATGTGTTTGAAGTCGGTATTTATAAGGTTGAAATTTTTTATTTAAAAAAAAAAAAAAAAAAAAAAAAAAAAAAAAAAAAACAAAAAAAAAACCGGTATATGCTTTTGAAAGTCGGTCGAGTTTTTGACCGACCTTGTCTTTGCCTTGGAGTCGACTGATATTTGCCCACAACTCCACATTGGAGTCGACCGATGTATAAATCGGTCACTTGTGTCAACCGACCGTTATTTTCAGTCCCATTGTCACTAGCCTAAAGGTTAACAAATCATTGAGGTAAGGTCACAATCAATTAACGTTCGAGCTGGGCATGGTGTAATAATGTAGGAATGTTGATTGGATCAATTTTGTTTTTTACAATTATTGCACTTCGTTTCTATTATTGGCAAGTTACATACAACCTGCATTCTAAGGTTACACATAAATCTTGTTCATAGATGTCTTTTTCTGCTTTTGTTTTTCAAACATTTACTTTTCTTGTAAAGTTATTGTATTCTGTTAAGGTTGAGATCAGGTATTGGTATATCCAAGTATAAACTATCTTTTTCGATGTTTTTAAGACAAACTAATTATCTTACGATATCTCTTTGTAATCCCTTTTGCTAGTTTCTTGCGGGTTATATAAAACCGCCGTTCAAAAAGAATATTAAACCTATAACTATAAGTTAAGATAGCTCTCTCATCACACCGTCTACCCGGTAGTTACAAGCCCATACTATATTTATTGCTCGTTCGAGAACCGATGTCCTGGCCATCGTATAAAAACAAATTACAGAAAGCATCAAAATTCACTACAAAAAATGGGACGCTTTGGGTCGACAATCTCGACCCAAATATTGAAGTGGGGTCGAGACAAAACATTTGGGTCGACAATCTCGACCTTTTTGGTCGTACCATTTTTTTTGTCCCAAAACGATTTGTCTCGACATATTTGCAAATTTGGTACGATATTATCGTACCAAATCTTTTTACTTTTTTTTATTTTCCGTAAATCATTTATTTAAATACGTAAAATGTTTTCAGAAATTCAAAATGGTACGACATTGTCGTACCAAATATTAAAAATATTTAAAATGTTTTTACAAATTATACGTAAAATATTTTCAGAAATGCAAAATGGTACGACATTATCGTACCAAATATTTAAAATATATAAAATATTTAAAATGTTTGGACAAAATGGTACGATAATGTCGTACCATTTTGCTTGAATTAATTAAAATGGGACAAAATGGTACGAGATTGTCGTACCATTTTGCTTGAATTAATTAAAATGGGACGCTTTTGGACTGCTGATGTGGCAGTCAAAGTAGAAATGGTACGACATTTCTTTGCATTTTTGGGACGACATTGTCGTCCCATTCTGTCAAGTATGCACACAAAAAAAAAAAAAAAAAAAAAAAAAAAAAAAAAAAAAAAAAAAAAAGCAGCAGCAGCCTGCATTTCCATGTTTTTTCCGAAATTTTTTGGGGAAAAAACATACCATTACACAACCTGTAAATCAACCAATATCCGCAATACCAATTCGGCAATATGATACAATACCAAATTACTCATCCACGATTGCATTCGACAAATACGATACAAATTAAACTAACAAATACGAACTTATACAAAAACAAACCAAAATCATGTACAGGTTGTAGTTTACAATCCTAATGTTTTACCAACAAAACCTGTTTCTAAGGCGATCAACAATTCGGCAATAGATTCTTGTATTACATAACTAATAACAAATACGATACAAATTAAACTACGCCTACTCCTAGTCCGACTCCTCGTAAGAACCCGCCTCCTCCTCCCCCTTCTCCTCACCCCCCCCCTCCACCGCCTCCTCACCACCACTAGCATTAAAATTCTCGGGAATGTGGCTCAAATGAGGATTAGTTTGTCTTATGTATTGGTTAAGGTCGGGTGGCGGACTAGAACCCGGGTTAGAACTAGAACCCGGGCATGTAGTAGAGTCGGGAAAGATGGGACGATAACAATTGTCCAAGGAAGAATTATTATTAGGGATGGGAAAGGGATTAGGGTCGGGATTAAGGTCGGGAAATGAGGGAAATGTGGGAAAGTTAACGGGAAACGGATTACCTGCTTGGCTGTTGTTGTAGTGGCTGACAAACTGCCCAAAGATAGATTCGAAGCTGGTTTGTCGAGCGTGAAGTTGGACCACTTGATTTTGCCTCCTCAACAACTCATTCTCTTGTTCCTTTTGCCTGAACGCCGCCGCAATATCCTCCTGAGTAACATAGGCTTGTGCAAACGGCTGATGTGCGGACCTGGATGAAGCTTTGCCGCCGCCCGGCATTAGCCTGCCAACGCCCGAAATTTTTTGCCGGTTGTCACTATGAACTATCTTATCCAGTACTTGCTTCTCAGTCATCAACGGGGCCGTACCGGCTTTAACTCGATCCCAGAGATCCTTCATCGCCAACTGTGTAAGTCAAAAAAAAAAAAAAAAAGTATGTTAAAAACATGTAAGTTAAAAAAAACAAGTAACTTGATCTTAATGACGCATGTTAAGAGATAAATTACTTACATAAGACGTCTCGTTTTCTTTAGTTTTAAAGACGCCCCCCTTTGTTGAGTGGCACCTCCTCCACGTCTCTATGAGTTCTTCATTCTTCCCTGCATTCCTAACCCGCTATACATACAACATAAAATAAATTAATAACGAGCTATATATATAAACATTATATAGACCTTTAAAAATCAAAAAATTATAATGAGTCTTACGTGATCGTTTCGTCCTTGTACGAACGACTTCCTCCGTTGGTGGGTTAAAATCTTGTTTTTCCCCGGTTTTCTGCATTTTTTGCGGACCTCTCCATTCGTTCCGGAACCGACCACCAGTCGACCAACGACTCCCACAGTCCCACTCCGCTGGGCTTCTGTTACCCCACACTCTCAACGACGGTAAATTTTGCTTTGCCGTCTCAGGTTCCAGTTGTGTGTCAAAGTACTTTTTCTTCATCCTGTATTTATGTTTGCGGTATAGTAACCACAGCTGAAGTTGAATCCCAAGAGTTACCCGTTCCCCCACCGTATACACATACTGTCCAACCTTCACTTGGCTCTGGTTGTTTAACCAAGGCGCGATGAGAAAATAAGTCTGCAAATAAATATACGCATTTAAATAAACAAACAATTTAAATATAACACGCATATCTAAACGGTCGATAACGATAAGAATACAAATAAAATAAAAAATTAATACCTCGAGTGCGGGAAGTATGTGAGCCTTAAAATGCGCCGGAATCTGCTCCCACTCGCAGTCAAAGGGAAGTGGACTAACTAGTTCCCCCAAAAGACTACTGAACTGCGGTGCATACGTGCCCACAGGTGAAAAGGTGCCTAGATCATCAGTGTCAAAGCTGATCGGCATAGGCTGATTACCGTTCTGTTTAAACGCCCTCCTTAAGGCCCGATTTGAGGTCCCACTCGCAATCGAACCTACAAATATAAGTTATTGAGTCGTGAAAATACAAGTAAAAAAATTTAGTTTTATCAATAAAAAACATAAAATAAAAATCACAATTTCTTACCTGAACAGTAGCCCGGCGTAGTAAAATAAGGCTGGTGTGGTGGATCACCATCGGCATCCCCGCCGTGTGATTGGGGAGCTACACACGCCATCTGTAAAATTACAAGTACAAGAACACACAATTTTGTGGACCAATTAATACTAATACACACATTCATATAAATATACACATTTAAACATAACATAACATGCAATTTCATTCAAATAAAAGTTACACGTTTAAACATATAGTAACAATTTCATTCAAATTACAAATTAAGAACAATTGTCATCATCCGAATCATCGCTAGATAAAACTTCTTCAACAACAGTCGTGGGGTTCACTTCATCATCATCAGACACGTCAACATCATCATCATCAAGGACATGAGCAACGACATCATCTTCATTATTAACAAAATCAGCATCTTCTTCACCATCATCTGGTGGGGCGTCCACTTCTGTTGATTCATGATTTACACTCAAATTCGCAGACTCCAAACCAGGCAAACCAACAGACAATGCAACATCTGATGAACTGCTGCCATGTATAACATCTTGATCAGAATCTACCACATCCCGATCCCAGATCTTCCGATGATGAACATCTTTGACGACCTACCAATGAGGTGGTCGTCTAGCAGGGTCTTCAAGGTAGAAGACTTGTGTTGCTTGTGTCGCAAGAATGTATTGTTGATTTCTATAAGCATCCTTATCAGTCAAAATATGACGTATGCCACGTTCAATGTAAGAACGCCTAGAGCGTGTCGTAGGGTTATTAGGGTTATGGGTGTCGAACCATAAAACCCGAAACAACGCAACCTTTCGGTCGCCCAAATAAGTGAGCTCCAGAATTTCCTCAAGTTGACCATAATACATTTCTCCATCAGGCCCGGGTGTTGAAACTCCACTGCATTGAGTGGTATGAAGTTTATCGCGCTCATGCACCAAAAACTTCACACCGTTAACTATGCAAGCGGGGTATGTAAATGCACGAGATGAAGGTCCACATGCCAAAGAGAATAACTCGGGACTACAGCTTGGGTCTTTTGCCACGCTCTTTTCACGGATCTCCGAAAGAGATACAAACAGATTTAGATGAGCAAAAACTCTGGACTACAAGGTAATATATCTAATGTGTTTACCTTGTGATTGAACCAGGGAGGAAAACTTGTTTCCACGGTATTGTTAGGAAATTCACTGCAAAAGTTCATGATATTAGAATAAGTCATCGAAAACAAATAACTTAGCAAAAAAAGGGTTCTTCAAAATATAAAAAAGAAGAAACATACTCTTTTTTCGCCTGGATGTCTGCGTCAATTTCAAGACTGTTGCTAAGTACAAACCATACAACTGCCTACATAACATCTGGCTCCATTCGAGTATCTACACATCTACCCACCGGTTTGCATACTGACTGGAACACCTGAAATTTATCTGGTTGTTCAGGTGCACCGTCGTCATTTCTGTCAGGACGATTAAATCTCGTCTCGACATCCTTAAGATAACGCGAGCAGAAAGTTAATGCTTCTTCTGCAACATAACCCTCCGCTATGGAACCTTCAGGCCTGGCTTTATTTCGGACATAATTTTTCAGCTTCTTCATGTATCTTTCAAATGGATACATCCACCTGTAGTAAACAGGGCCACCTAGAATAGCCTCTTCAGGTAAATGTATAACCAAATGAATCATTATGTCAAAAAAAGCAGGGGGAAATATTTGCTCTAATTTAATCATAACATCGACCATTTGTTTTTTAGCTTTCTCCATGTCCTGCTGCATCAAATTTCGAGCACAAATCTGCTTAAAGAATAAGCAGAGCTCGATTAATGGGGGTGAAATGTCTTTGGGTAAGTATTGGTGAACTCCATAAGGAAGTAACCGCTGCATCATAATATGACAGTCATGAGATTTTAGGCCCGTTATGTTGTTATCGTCAGCGGTCACTTTTTTCTTGAAGTTGGATCCAAACCCATCGGGTAGTCTAACTCCTTTGATGAATTGACAAAACCGTTTTCTGTTTTCTGGTGTGAAAGAGTACTTTGGATGAGGCTTATCGAACTTCCCATTTCCTTTATCAACGAGCCACAACTCTTTTCGAACTCCCAGAGTTTTCAAGTCTTGCCTTGCCTTTAGCGTGTCTTTGGATTTGTCGTTCATTAACAAGGTATTAAGCACACTCTCAAACACGTTCTTTTCGATGTGCATGACATCGAGATTGTGCTTTAGTTGAAGAACGGGCCAATACTCCAGTTCGTTGAAACAAAGGACATCAGATTGTTTGGTGAAGGCATGTGTCCATCTGTTGAAACAAAGGAGACTAAAGAGATTGTATTGAAACTATTGGGTAAACTTGGTATTACGGGGGGCATACTAATACACCTACTGGTACTTTTAGTAGTCCTAACACTACTACTCTTGGACCTTCAGCCTACATCTCTTACACCGCCCCACAACTGAGCCCACTAAGCCCACCTCAAATCACATATACTTCTCCACACACTAACCTAGCTACCTCACTTAGAGCAACACCTGGTTTTGGTCCTCTTCAAAACCACCCCATTACCCTTATTAGCCCACCCAGTGTTGCAACTCAGGCCCAACAGACCCATGGTACTGTTCATCAGACACACACTGGCCCAACAACCCCCTAGTACCGGCTACTGTTCATCAGGTCCAATATGCTCCATCTGGCCCACGATTTCCAACCATTGGACAACCGATCACTCCGGGACAGGAAACTCTCTTACCTCATGCATTCACCACCGGAACTCATCATGATCCCACAACCGGTGCCTGGAACATGGACACAGGTGCGAGCTCACATCTTAATGCTTCAGTGAATAGTCTTAGTAACGTTTTTAAAACGTGTATGTTGTGACAAATGGTAACTTTCACACTTTAAGTTAATAATAAATATTTATTTATTATCTTTAAACCGAGCATTTCTATGCATAACTGCATGTTTCTGTCAATTTCTAAGCATTTCTGAACATTTTTTGGGAGCTGTCCCGCATACTGTAGCTTACAGTCACTGCTGAAAAAGTCTATTTTTGTCAGTAAGCGTAAATTATTCTATTTCTGATAGTTAATGACAAGTTTCGTATATAATCGAGAAGCTTTCTCGTATTTACTGAAAAGCCACCCCACACGCGTACCGACACTACAGTATATATGGTAGCAGTCGAATAAATTTTTTTTGAGCAAATATCAATTATTTATTATTATTTTTACGAAAACGTTGATAAAAACTTTATTTTACGTATACGTATCCAAAAAGGTCAAACCGGGACTTTACGGTAACATTTAAGCTTAAACCGACACACGATACACCAACGAGGATCAAAAACCCATTTCCCCCTCTCTCTCTCTCTTGTCGTTTGCCGCCCAAACTCAACATAAAAAGACAAAAAATATTATCCTAAATGATCCTTAGTGCTAGATGATGTAAGTAAGATTTGTTTCTTACTTAAAATGCAACACATAGCAATTCACATACACACTTTCATCTAAAAAAAATTCCTCGATCATTTTTCACTTCTCCCATTCGACCTAACCATAGAATTCAAGATCTACAAAAATCATTAGAAGTTTGAGCTAATCGGGTTGTACTTTCAAGAGTTTTGGGTTAATCGGAACGTATTGTGGGTAAATTTGGTGCAATTTGGAGTCTTTTTGGTTCCACTACCCCTCGACATTTATCAAGTACATTGTAAGGGTCCTCAAAACTTTTTCAATCTTGCTCATTACATGTTCTTATGATGTTTAAAGATGTTACCAAGTGTTAAATGTTTATGTTTTGTTAAATTGAAAAAGCTAGGGTTAGATATATGTTTACTAGTGCTCGACTTTTTAAAAGTTTTATACAAATTAGGTTATTTCTTGCTTGTGTGGTAAACCTTGTTGATTGTGGTACTAGTTTGATGATACAAATGTGATTAGTGTTAATTACACGAGTTTAAAACGAAATATACGCTTATTTGGGTATATGCACAAATCAGCTAACTTTTAACCAACAAAAATTGGGGTTTTGAAAAATATAAAATTTTGGCTCAAGTGGTGAAATGGTGAAATTAGTGCTTAATAGCTTATTTTGAATAGCTTATTGAATAAGCTATAGCTTATTGAATAAGCTATAGCTTATTGTGTTTGACTTATTTTTAGGTTTTTGGGCCATGGTTGATTTTTGACTTAATGGCTTATTAATAAGTGCTTATTTGGTTAATTAAAAATTAGTTACGAAAACTATTTGGACTAAAACGGACTTAAAGGTTTGGACTTAGATTTTGGGCTTATGATGGTTTCGACACAAATTGGGCCGAACCCATGTGGTTTCGGCCATATTTGATTTTTTGACCAAATGACGTGATGAACGTGTTAAATTCATTTTTAGAAACTTAACGATATATATATCATAACTTAAAAAAAGGTTAAATGGTTTTTGGGCTAAACTTGGACTATTGGGCCCATTATGGACTTTTTGGCCCAATATATATTTCGGGAAACAAAAATGAGTTTTGGAACATTTTTCGACTCACTATAATTACTTTTGTGTAATAGAACATTATATATCGAATAAAGCCATTTTAAACTCGTTTGGACACTTCGAGCCCAATAAGGCTAATAAATGGATTTTCGGCCCAATTTCATGAATGTTGACTTTCTGTTGACTTTTGAAGGTATTTTGACCAAACGTTAATTTTTGTATCAAAACTTATAACTTAGAAGTAAACGTAACGGAATATATAGTTATAACGATAAATATATGCTTTTGGACTAGTTTTGCAAAAATAGTTAACGTAAAGGTTTATTTGAGTAAATTGCAACACTTGGAAAAAATGGAAAAGCTTGAATAAACGAGCAGGTCATGCCCGATTTTTCTAAATTTCGACACTTATAATATTTTCGGATGAAAACAGACTAAAAGACGAAACGAATTATTTTTATTATTAAAAAAATTAATTCTTCTAAATTAATATTTTTAGACTTTATGAGACTTATAAATATATGTTATATATTTATACACTAACACTTATTTAATTTCTCAAAATTAAATACTTATTATAATTTCTCTTTATAATTACAATTATATTATAAATAATTATAATATTTATAATATAATAATACCCCACTATCACCATTATTATAATAATTTATCCATATTTATTTAATTAATTATAAGCCCTAATTAATTAAATACTTAATTATTAAATATATATATGATAATATATATATATGATGAAGCGAAAAGTGTACCGCTTTTAAGGGGTCATTTAAGCCCTAAATCGTATTTATTTGATCAAATATTGCCCTAAATCGTTCCTTTTGTCATTTTAGGTACTTTTGAGAAGAAATATGGAAAAGGAAGCATTTTGGACGTTTTTGGAGCATAAAAGTGAAGAAAACGGCAAAGTCTCAAAAATTGGCTGAAAGTTACCTTTGACGGCGTCAGGATTAACCCTGGACGGCGTCATGGCTTGGCAAAAGTGGTGGATGTGAAATTTACTCATGATAAGCCAGAGAAATTGCATGGAAATTCTGACGGCGTCACGCTTTAATCTGATCAAGGTCGTCACGTTATAATTCAAAGAGGGACGGCGTCACGTTCATAGTCTGACGGCGTCAAGCCTTGATAAGCCAGAACGGATTTTGGAGAGCTAAAGAGGGACGGCGTCAAGAAGGTCATCCGAGAACCCTAAAAGCGGCGAGGTGACAGCGTCACACTCCATAACGTGACGCCGTCAGATCCAAAAATCTATATATAGTTTTGCAATTCTTTGTCATTAGTGTGGAACTTATTGGGGAACTTTGTGTGTGAAAACCCTAGGACGAATTTGGCAGCTCTTTCAAGGCTTTTTGCCTTGAGATCTTCCATGTTACATT
Source organism: Artemisia tridentata subsp. tridentata (assembly GCA_021014915.2). Taxonomy (NCBI): domain Eukaryota; kingdom Viridiplantae; phylum Streptophyta; class Magnoliopsida; order Asterales; family Asteraceae; genus Artemisia; species Artemisia tridentata. Next base: position 319,118,208 of record CP139502.1, read on the forward strand.
GAAGATAAGTTATCAATTAATCATTCAATATGTCTATGTGTTGTTTGATTCTATCTTATTCTTGTCTTTTGTTTAACATGTTAGGCTAGATTTATCTTGTGTTTGCTTAGATCTAATGAAACCTAGCTATTGATTATTGGTTATTAGTGTGTTGTTAGTTGTATTGGATGATTGTTTATCTATGTTAGGCTTAAGAAAACTGGCTAACTTCCTATTTGATGCGTGGTTTTGTAACCTTACAACAGGTTTTACCTCTCGAGGGATCTCAAGAGGCTTACAACCCCACCAGGCAGTGTACCTGACCGATGTAGTATAGTGTAGTGGTAAGTACGGGGGATTGATCGTTCTCCACAGGGAATAGGGTTCGTTAGGTATGAAAGGCTACTCTAATTAGGTCTAAGGGTTGAGGAAGATTCTTTTTTTATGTTTTTATAATTTTATGAAAGCAAGTAAAATCTCGGGTTTGAAGGAGTGGGCGGAATTAGTTGCTAGTCAACTAACCCAAATTACTACGAATGCAATAAAATAAATAACTGAAAATAAAATGTTGGTGAGAAACTTATGTGTAGAGAAATGTGTTTACTTAGATTTCCTTACTCCCTAACTATCTTTTACCGGTTAATTAGTGTGTATTAGTCGCGTGGATGACGGGTGTATTCCTTAATACCATTCGTGGGGTGGCGTACGTACTTCCCCAACTCTACAAGCTCCTACTTCACTCCTATGTCGAGCCGGCTAGGAAGCTCCTAACATGGGATCACTAGAATTCGCTTGTGCATTAAATACAACCATAAAAACCTTTAGTACGCATTTGGTTCATGTTTCTTAAGACGTTCAAGCAAGTTACCGAATAGGAAGTTAGCCAGTTTTCTTAAGCCTAACATAGATAAACAATCATCCAATACAACTAATAACACACTAATAACCAATAATCAATAGCTAGGTTTCATTAGATCTAAGCAAACACAAGATAAATCTAGCCTAACATGTTAATCAAAAGACAAGAATAAGATAAAATCAAACAACACATAGACATATTGAAAGATTAATTGATAACTTATCTTCAATGTAACATGGAAGATCTCAAGGCAAAAAGCCTTGAAAAAGAAGCTAAATTCGTCTTAGGGTTTTCTCCCAAAATTCCACACACTAAGCTCTTCCCCAATGACAAAAAATTAGAAAACTATATATAGATTTTTGGATCTGACGGCGTCACGTTATGGAGTGTGACGCCGTCACCTCGCCGCTTTTAGGGTTCCCGGATGACCTTCTTGACGCCGTCCCTCTTTAGCTCTTCAAAAATCCATTCTGGCTTATCAAGGCTTGACGCCGTCGAACCTTGAACGTGACGCCGTCCCCTTTTGATTTAAGCCGTGACGCCCTTGATCAACTTAAAGCGTGACGCCGTCAGAATTCACATGCTATTTTCACTGGCTTATCATGAGTAAATTTCACGTCCACTTTTTCTTGCCAAGGCATGACGCCGTCTGGGGTTAATTGTGACGCCGTCATAGGTAACTTTTAGCCGATTTTTGAGACGTTGTCGTTTTCTTCACTTTTATGCTCCAAAAACGTCCAAAATGCCTCCTTTTCCAGATTTCTCCTCAAAAGTACCTAAAATGACAAAAGGAATGATTTAGGGCAATATTTGATCAAATAAATACGATTTAAGGCTTAAATGACCCCTTAAAAGCGGTACACTTTTCGCTTCATCAAATACCCTTACACTTGAGATTTGCTTGTCCTCAAGCAAATGCGCTTTTATTCTAATCAAAATACAAGTTAGGGGTCATTTAATGCAAACATAAAAGTAATTACAACAAATAATCGTTCCACTTCAATCATAATAAGCACGAAGATTACATACTAGCACCTCACAAGTAGTGTTTAGATACTCACATCTCTCAAGTGTCATCAAAATAAATCTCATAAATGAAAACGGATAATATCTCTCACTACCTGTCATAGCAAATAGATTACCATAGGCTTGGGAAAGGATCGAAAACCTCCTCCACTAGGCGTAAGCACCAAAGATAAACTATCAAAGAGGGCTTTTAAATGGGTTATAACGTTAGGTGTAGGGAAAAGGAAAACACGGTTTTGTTGGATAAAGGATATTTTACTGGTGGCGAGTTAAAGATCTTGATCAATTACATGTACTATACAATGTTGCTAAGCCAAGACTCGACTCAACTTAAGCTAAAAACAAAATAACAAAAACATAAAATAAACATAAAATGAAACGGGATGGTAGTCCGTATTTTTTTTTCTACTTTTCTTTTTCTCATTTTTTTGTATTTTTCGATTTTTTTTTTTTTTTTTTTTTTTTTTTTTTTTTTTTTTTTTTTTTTCATACACTTTTGCCCTACCATCCAAAATAATACATCATAGGGGCGTTGTATTCCCCTTACACTTGAACTTTTACATAACTTTACAAATAACTATTCTAATGACTCGAATTAAGATAATCAAAACACTTGGAGTACTTTTAAAATATTTAGCACATATGGGGGTAATAAATGATGTTCTTCCCCATTACTCCATTACAATAGTACTTTACCCATGAGTCCCAATCGTCCCAAAACAATATGTACAAGGATATGACTCGACTTAGCAACCATGTAATCAACTAGATAATTAACTTGGGTTTAAACAAATGTTGTAACAATAATGCACTAAAAATGAGTGCATACAAGGTAGGCTAAGGCGATTTGGGTGTACATTTAAGTGGGGTGTAAACAAATTCTTCCTTTAAGTAAAATGCTTAAAGGTCGAAACGAAAATATAGGCTCTGAGGGGTGTACTAGGGTATCGTGTACTAAAAATGAGTACAACGCAAAGGGTGTGGGAGAATTACTTGACCAATGTAGCCAACGTAATTATAACAAAAACACAGGTGTAAAACAATGGGTTAATCCTAATGCCTCTTATCATGTAGTAAATCTAACTACACGAATGTAGTCTCACTTGTGGCCTTGGAATGGTCCTAACGCAAGTTCTAGAATCTAAGTGCTACCGGTACACACATCATAGCATAAATGCTTTTCCTACCAATTCTAGGGGCGAACCTCACATATTTGGGGGTGGAAAATTTTTTAGTGGTACGGTTTTTGTGCTAGTTATATAACTCCTATCCGTGAGACGCTCATTAAGATCAAAGTTTCACTCCTATATGTTGTAAAAAATTTTAAATTTGGCACTAAAATTACCTTAACAAGTATTTCTCTCAGTTTTATTACACATCTACTATTAAACAAACAAAAATCAAGCGCAATGGCATTCTCTAAAATCGTACTTTTACCCCCCCCCCTTACACTTAAGATGAACATTGTCCCCAATGTTCAAATAACAAGATGTAAAAGCAAAAAGTAAAAGAATGAAATCAAATACTCCCCTGATTCGCTCGGTGGATAATGAAATTACACGGTTAAATCTTCCTCCAAAGAGAATGTTGAAGCTCCATGACTAATGCATCGCCATAAGCTTGATTCCATAAACATCTCCTTGTCCAAAATAACCTGTTAAACCTGAGAAAACAAACACGAAAACCTGCATAACATCGGCGGGAAAAATCTATATATAAGGATATAATGCTTGTGGAATGATAATTTTGCAGATTCCTGGAGATTATAAGTTGGAGATTTTAATAAAAACTTTTTATGAAAACAAAACTTTCAAAAATTTCTGAAAATTAAATCTGACGCCGTCAGGTTATAAACCATGACGCCGTCAGAAATGACCTGACAAAAATTTTCATTTTAAGTTTCCGGAAAATTTCTGGAAAAACCTTTACCTTACTTCCTGGAAATCCTGCAAAACATCATTATGACTCGATACAAGCATTTGACTCAAACAAATACGAATATGTATGCTAATTTATTATTATTATGATTCATGTTCATTTGTGTTCTAATAAACCGATTTAGATTTCCCTTACACTTATCTTTTGCAAAATACCTTTATATGTAGTTAAGACGAAGTTAAAAACAACATAAAGCATTTTCACAATTTACTTTTGAACATGAATCAATACGAATAAAAATTAAACACACATACGGAAAATAAAATCAAACAAGCAAATAAATAAACACACAAAGCAAATAAAACAAATAAAGCTTGGGTTGCCTCCCAAGAAGCGCTTTTCTTTATTAACGAGTCTTTTAGCTAGACTCAAAGTCACGTACATTACGTGACTCCACCATCGGTCACGGTTCCTAGGCCATTCTCCTTCCCGGTTTTATATTCCGGTCCTAATTTCAAACAATCCTTGTAGAAACCGAATATCCTTTCCATAACATAGTCTACTCCTTTACTTCTATCCTCATCATTCCTATAGTAGACCGCTTGCTTGAGCTCCTTCTCAACATTTGACAAGTGTTGGAATTGTTCTATCTTATATGGCATTTGGTAGCTTACTTCATCGGTCTCATCCTTAAATCTAACTATCCCTAAGGAAGGTTCATAAGTCATTCTAGAGACCTCAACAAATGGTTTTCCAAAAACCACTTGAGTCAAGGATGCATCGACTATTGGGCGGATATCTTCTACAATTACAAAGTCGGTGACATAGGTGAAGTTTCCTACATAAACTGGTAATCCCTTAACTCTTCCCGTGAAGTTACTCATCCAACCCTTGTCAGGGAACATCCTATACCCAAGTTGATTCTTCATTATCAAGTTGTAGTGGGCTCTAGTCATGATGTTTATGGGTGATCTAAGGTCGATGTAGGCTTTCCACACATGCAAATGTCCGATGTTGCATGGTATGTTGAGATTAGAAGGGTCGCCTATTTCTATGATTGGTCTACCTAGGAAGTATGGTGCCTCGGGGTCATCGAATAAGTTTGTATGATATGCGCGCTCTTCCTTAGTGGGTAGCCTATTGAAGTAGTCCTCATCATCATCTACTTCTTCAATCTCACTTGTCCTAACTTCCTTATCAACCTCGACTTTCTTATCCTCATCCTTAGGTTCACTATTATCCTCATTCCTATCAATTGGTTTAATAGTGACAATGTTGACAAAGTGGACGTGTTTGGATGAAGAGGGGTCTTTTACTTGGGGTCCGCTATTTGTGTTCCTAGCGTCCTTATGTGGAGGTGATAACACTTGGTTATGGAGAGCTTTCAACAAGTTGTCAATTTTATTGGTCATCTCCGTTTGTTGTTGATTGAATTCGGTCTCGAATCTAGCTATCCGAGCTTCTTGAGATGCCATAAATTGGGAAATCAATCCTTCAAAGTTATTGGTACTACCATTGCCGGAAGGATTGTTGTTGAAAGTACGGTTCGAGTTGGAACCGCTTGATTGGAAACGATTAGGTGGGTTGGAAGAATTGGTTTGTTGCGTGTTTTGGTTTTGTTTCCACCTAAGGTTCGGGTGATTTTTCCATGAGGGGTTGTATGTATCACCGTAATGGTTTGGCTCGGGTTTGAAAGTGTACCACTTGTCTCCCGCTCCGTCGGTACGCGAGGATGCGTAGTCCACAAAAGCTTGTTCGGGGAGTTCCATGCAATCACGAGTGTCGTGGGGACCACTACATAATTCACATGAAGAAGTGATTTTGTTCACTTGGCTTGAAGGTTTAGGAGCCTCGTAGGATTTCATGAGAAACTTGACTTGGTCTTCAAGTTCTATGATCCTACGGTCAGAAGTGCTTGAATTGTTAGAAGGCAAAGATATTGCCTTGACCGTTTTATTCAAATCACGGGGATCACTCCAACTTTCGTTGTCATAAAGAGCAAGATCCTCTAGGAGAGCCCATGATTGTTCCGCACTTAGATCACGTAGCTTGCCACCGGCCGATTGGTCAATGGTTTGCCTCGTGGAGAGATTGATATGGTCATAGAAGATTTGGACTTGGAGCCAAAGTTCTATGCCATGGTGAGGGACTTTTTGGAGTAAGTCCTTGAATCGAGTCCATGCCTCGTATAGAGTTTCGCCTTGACGTTGTTGGAACATCAAGATATCATTCCTTAGCTTGGTAGTTCTTCCCGGTGGGAAAAACTGAGCAAGGAAACGAGTGGTGAGATCATCCCAAGAGGTAATGGATCCTGCGGGTTGACGTTCTAGCCACTGACTAGCTTGGTCCCGCAAAGAGAATTGGAAGAGACGCAATCGGGTCGTCTCTCGAGTGGCAACATCAAGGTCTATAGAATCAACGATTTTAAGAAAGTCCTTGAGGTGTTGATTAGGATCTTCAGATCGAAGTCCATGGAATGCGCATCCGCTTTGCACCAACCGAATGGTGTCGGATCGCAAGGGTGTGATATTGGCTCCTTGAGAGAGCTCAATGGTGTTTCGATAGCCATGGTGGCTAGGACGGGAATACTCTCCTAAAGTACGGGCTCTAGGAGGTGGTGGTTGTTGTGGTGGTGGGTTGTTGGGATTAAGGATATTACCATCTTCCATGATGTCGGATGGTATGGTTACGAACAAAGACACGAAGAAAGTAGATAGACTAAAGAAAACCTAGAAAAATAAAATAAAAATCTCACTAGAAAGGAATCTAGTGAGTAGACCTATTAGAAATAACAATTCAACCTAAACAATAACTATTCCCCGGCAGCGGCGCCAAAAACTTGATGCGTGGTTTTGTAACCTTACAACAGGTTTTACCTCTCGAGGGATCTCAAGAGGCTTACAACCCCACCAGGCAGTGTGCCTGACTGATGTAGTATAGTGTAGTGGTAAGTACGGGGGATTGATCGTTCTCCACAGGGAATAGTGTTCGTTAGGTATGAAAGGCTACTCTAATTAGGTCTAAGGGTTGAGGAAGATTCTTTTTTTATGTTTTTATAATTTTATGAAAGCAAGTAAAATCTCGGGTTTGAAGGAGTGGGCGGAATTAGTTGCTAGTCAACTAACCCAAATTACTACGAATGCAATAAAATAAATAACTGAAAATAAAATGTTGGTGAGAAACTTATGTGTAGAGAAATGTGTTTACTTAGATTTCCTTACTCCCTAACTATCTTTTACCGGTTAATTAGTGTGTATTAGTCGCGTGGATGACGGGTGTATTCCTTAATACCATTCGTGGGGTGGCGTACGTACTTCCCCAACTCTACAAGCTCCTACTTCACTCCTATGTCGAGCCGGCTAGGAAGCTCCTAACATGGGATCACTAGAATTCGCTTGTGCATTAAATACAACCATAAAAACCTTTAGTACGCATTTGGTTCATGTTTCTTAAGACGTTCAAGCAAGTTACCGAATAGGAAGTTAGCCAGTTTTCTTAAGCCTAACATAGATAAACAATCATCCAATACAACTAATAACACACTAATAACCAATAATCAATAGCTAGGTTTCATTAGATCTAAGCAAACACAAGATAAATCTAGCCTAACATGTTAATCAAAAGACAAGAATAAGATAAAATCAAACAACACATAGACATATTGAAAGATTAATTGATAACTTATCTTCAATGTAACATGGAAGATCTCAAGGCAAAAAGCCTTGAAAAAGAAGCTAAATTCGTCTTAGGGTTTTCTCCCAAAATTCCACATACTAAGCTCTTCCCCAATGACAAAAAATTAGAAAACTATATATAGATTTTTGGATCTGACGGCGTCACGTTATGGAGTGTGACGCCGTCACCTCGCCGCTTTTAGGGTTCCCGGATGACCTTCTTGACGCCGTCCCTCTTTAGCTCTTCAAAAATCCATTCTGGCTTATCAAGGCTTGACGCCGTCGAACCTTGAACATGACGCCGTCCCCTTTTGATTTAAGCCGTGACACCCTTGATCAACTTAAAGCGTGACGCCGTCAGAATTCACATGCTATTTTCACTGGCTTATCATGAGTAAATTTCACGTCCACTTTTTCTTGCCAAGGCATGACGCCTTCTGGGGTTAATTGTGACGCCGTCATAGGTAACTTTTAGCCGATTTTTGAGACGTTGTCGTTTTCTTCACTTTTATGCTCCAAAAACGTCCAAAATGCCTCCTTTTCTAGATTTCTCCTCAAAAGTACCTAAAATGACAAAAGGAACGATTTAGGGCAATATTTGATCAAATAAATACGATTTAGGGCTTAAATGACCCCTTAAAAGCGGTACACTTTTCGCTTCAGAAAACTGGCTAACTCACTATTCGGTAACTTGCTTGAACGTCTTAAGAAACATGAACCAATGCGTACTAAAGGTTTTTATGGTTGTATTTAATGCACAAGCGAATTCTAGTGATCCCATGTTAGGAGCTTCCTAGCCGGCTCGACATAGGAGTGAAGTAGGAGCTTGTAGAGTTGGGGAAGTACGTACGCCACCCCACGATTGGTATTAAGGAATACACCCGTCATCCACGCCACTAATACACACTAATCAACCGGTAAAAGATAGTTAGGGAATAAGGAAATCTAAGTAAACACATTTCCCTCCACATAAGTTTTCACCAACATTTTCATTTTCTGTTATTTTATTTTATTTGCATTCGTAGTAATTTGGGTTAGTTGACTAGCAACTAATTCCGCCCACTCTTTCAAACCCGAGATTTTACTTGCTTTCCAAAAAAATATAAAAACATAAAAAGAATCTTCTCTCACCCTTAGACCTATTAAAGTAGTTTTTCATACCTAACGAACACTATTCCCTGTGGAGAACGATCAATCCCCCGTACTTACCACTACACTATACTACATCGGTCAGGTACACTGCCTGGTGGGGTTGTAAGCCTCTTGAGATCCCTCGAGAGGTAAAACCTGTTGTAAGGTTGCAAAACCACGCCTCAAGTTTTTGGCGCCGCTGCCGGGGAATAGTTATTGTTTAGGTTGAATTTTTATTTTATAGGTCTACTCACTAGACTCCCTTCTAGTGAAATTTTTATTTTCTTTTTCTAGGTTTTCTTTAAGTCTATCTTTTTCTGCTCCGTCCACTGCTGAAATCTTCCTTGGCCATCATGGTAACTGAAGATTTCTCCAATCTCAGAGTCACCAGGAGTCGTAGTTCATTAAGCGACCTTATTTCACCCTACGCAGAACCCGATAGGGAAATGCGTAGATTAAGGCGACTCTTTGCAACACCCGAACCATCTGGCTTTGCCATCAACTTTGATGATGCCCTCTCCGAGGAAGAATCCAATCATCATTCTACACCTCCTAGCCCTCAACCCAATCACGATATGGAGATTCCCGAAAACCCAATTCCTAAATGCCTCAAGGACTACTCTTCTCCCACCCCTCGTGGCTTTTCCAATGCTATCGTTTTTCCAAATGAACACACGAATGGGGTCTTGCGTGCAACCGATATTTGGCTTGTCCAAAGTGTATGCAAGTTCCACGGATTGAAAACTGAAGACCCAATCCAACACATCAAGGACTTCCTGAAAATAGTGGATACCCTCCATACGGACGGGGCCACTAGGGATACCTCCCGGCTACGATTCTTTCCCTTCACCCTTTCTGAAAAAGCCGGAGACTGGTATAACCAACTTCCCTCCGAATCCATTTTCACATGGGAACAACTTGTCTCAAAATTCTACGAGAAATTCTTTCCAATAGGAAGGACTTCAACGTTAAGAGACGAAATCTTTCGCTTCCATGTTGGACCAGCTGAACCCATTCACGAATCTTGGAACAGATTCAAAGATCTGATTAGACATGTCCCTCATCATGGCATTGAACTCTGGCTTCTGGTTCAAATTTTTTATGACAGTGTCCCTAAAAGCGACCAATGTGGCATTAATAATTCGGTAAAAGGAAAAATAGCCAACCTAAGTGCTGAAGAAGGATGGAATAGAATTGAGGAATACGCAAATGATCAAGACGATACCTGGGATGAACCCGATTCGATCATGAGCATTTCCAAGATCATGAAAGAGCCTCCTTTTGCTAGCCGGTTGAGCAGAATGAATGATCAAATCTCTTATCTAGACAAGTCACAACCAACTAAACGGTTGTCAAACCCATATTTGATCTGCGACCAATGTGGTGGCCCGCATGAAGTGGAGGAATGCGGGGATGATACCACCACCGAACAAGCATGCTTGTCAAGCCACGACATCTTCGATGATCCTTCGCTCTTGACTTTCTACCAAAACAATGATTTCACCTCTTGGGGAAATCTTGTGAGAGAAGAAGGAGGAGGAGAATATCCTGACTACAAGGTTAGGAGCACTTTTGAGGATGATCTTGGGCATTTCACGTTTGAGAAGAATCTGCAACTAAATGGTCTCGACAACCTCATCATTAGCCAACAAAACGACGTGAGGGCCAATTTCGCAGAGCTCAACGCCACTCTCGACAGCCTTGGCGAACCTCAAAGAGATCCCTTACTCGCCATCACCACTCGTGCTGGAACAACTACTAAAGATCCACCCTACCCAGCTCAACCATCTAACATCATGGAGCCCAACACCCCTCATGAGGAGGAAGATAATGTGAACGATGAGAATCCCGAACAAACCCCTCTGGTAACTCCCTCTCCACCTACTCCAACCAAACAGCCCATTAAAGTCCCATACCCGTCCCGTCTCAAGAATCAAAAGGTCGAAAACGATAATAAAAGATTCTTGTCATATTTGAGGAATTCGGTCGTCACAATACCCCTTCTTGATGCATGTTACCATATGCCCAAATATAGTACATACTTCAAGAAGTTGCTAACCAACAGAAAAGGGCTCGAGGGTCTTGTAACCTTAGGAGAAGAATGTTCTGTGGTGACTCAACGAGGGCTGCCAAAGAAGGTGGACGATCCAGGTAGTTTCACCTTGCCCTGCTCAATAGGATCTCTTTCAGTTAAGAATGCTTTGGCTGACTTAGGAGCAAGTATCAATCTTATGCCGCATTCCATGTTCCTCAAATTAGGGTACTCTGGATTGAAACCCACCCGTATGAGCATCCAACTAGCCGATAGATCAGTCAAATACCCCTTAGGAATATGCGAGAATGTGCTGGTTAAGGTAGGGAAGTTCAAATTTCCAGTTGACTTCGTCATCTTAGAGATGGAAGAAGATGACCTAGTGCCCATCATTCTAGGGAGGCCATTCCTTGCAACTGCTCGTGCTGTTATTGATGTTCATGACGGCAAACTAACCTTACGAGTGGGGGCCGATAGCTTAACCTTCGACATCAAGGACACAATGAATCTTTCTCTCGAAGCAGATAATCAACTGTACTTCATCGAAGAAATCGATGAACTATCCGACGAGATTGACAATTGTATAGATGAACAGATGGAAGCTGGTTGGTTGAGAGATGAAGCTTTCTTACCCATCTTTGAGGAGGAAAAGACTATGGATGTAAACGCAGTCTCTTTTTATCCCAGACAAGAAATCGAACAGCTTGAGCTTCGTAAACCCGAGAACAAACTTAAACCCTCCATCATCGAGCCACCTGCGGTAGAACTCAAGGAACTCCCAACCAACCTTGAATATGCTTTCCTCCAAGGGGAAGATCAACTTCCGGTAATCATAAGCTCTTCCTTGAAAAGTGAACAAAAAGATAAACTCTTAGGAGTTTTAAAAAAATATAAAGGGGTTATAGCATGGAGTGTAGCCGACATCAAAGGGATTGACTCTACTTTCTGCATGCATAAAATCCTCATGGAGGAGGATTATAAACCCACCGTGCAGCCTCAAAGGCGAGTAAACCCCAACATTAAGGAAGTCGTGAAAAAGGAAGTCATTAAGCTCCTAGATGCAGGGCTAATTTACCCAATTTCTGACAGTCCATGGGTGAGTCCTGTGCAGGTTGTACCAAAAAAGGGAGGAATGACAGTAGTAAAGAACGATAAGGATGAGTTAGTGCCTCAACGAACGGTAACTGGATGGCGTGTGTGCATCGATTATAGGAAGTTGAATGATGCAACCCGAAAGGATCATTTCCCTCTCCCATTTATCGACCAAATGTTGGAAAGGTTAGCGGGGCATGAGTACTACTGCTTCCTAGATGGGTTCTCAGGGTATTTCCAAATCCCTATCGCTCCTGAGGACCAAGAAAAGACTACGTTTACATGCCCTTATGGCACCTTCGCCTACAAGCGAATGCCCTTTGGACTATGTAACGCCCCCGCCACTTTCCAGCGCTGCATGACGGCAATCTTCCATGAGTTAATGGAAGACAGCATGGAGGTCTTCATGGATGATTTTTCAGTCTTTGGAAACTCTTTTGATCGCTGTCTTGCTAACCTTGAGAAAATGCTCAAACGTTGTGAGGAGACCAACTTGGTACTAAACTGGGAAAAGTGCCACTTTATGGTAAAAGAAGGGATTGTGCTAGGGCACAAAATTTCAGGAAGTGGAATCGAAGTAGACCGGGCAAAAATTGAAGCTATATCCAAACTTCCCTATCCAACAACTGTCAAGGCAATCCGTAGCTTTTTGGGTCATGCTGGCTTCTATAGGAGATTCATTAAAGATTTCTCAAAGGTAGCTAAACCAATGACTCAGTTGCTCATGAAGGATGCCCCGTTCGACTTCTCTCAAGAGTGCAAGGATGCATTCGATCTATTGAAGCAGGAACTTACCCAAGCTCCAATTATGGTCACCCCTAACTGGGAGTTACCCTTTGAAATCATGTGCGATGCTAGCGATTATGCTGTTGGAGCAGTATTAGGCCAAAGACTTAACAAACACTTTCAGCCAATATACTACGCTAGCAAAACCATGAATCCTGCTCAAGAAAACTACACTACCACTGAAAAGGAATTACTAGCCGTAGTATTTGCTTTTGATAAGTTTCGCCAATATCTTGTCCTTTCCAAAACGGTTGTTTTTACGGACCATTCAGCTATTCGATATCTTTTTAATAAACTGGATGCTAAACCACGGTTACTTCGTTGGATCTTACTATTGCAAGAATTCGATGTTGAGATTCGTGATAAGAAAGGAGCCGAGAATCTTGCAGCTGATCATCTCTCTCGTCTCGAAAACCCCAGCCTCGCTGAATCTGATAAGAGTGAGATTCGGGAGTCATTTCCTGAAGAGCAGATCATGTCAATAAATGATTCTGAACCATGGTATGCGGATTATGCTAACTACCTGGCAAGTCGAGTCATTCCTGAGCATATGAGCAGACATGAAAAAAAGAGGTTCTTCAATCAATTAAGGTATTACTTTTGGGATGAACCTTTCTTATTCCGAAGGTGTCCGGACCAGGTAATCAGGCGTTGTGTTTCGGAAAAGGAGGCTGTCAGAATTATGAAAGAGTGTCATGCAGGTCCATCTGGAGGACATCACGGAATAAACACTACTGCACGAAAGGTCTTCGACGCGGGATTCTATTGGCCTACAATATTTCGTGATGTGAAGGGAATGATACAAACTTGTGACGCATGTCAAAGAGCTGGGAATATCTCTAGGAGGGATGAAGCCCCACAAAATTATATACAAGTTTGTGAGGTTTTCGATGTTTGGGGAATTGATTACATGGGACCCTTCCCATCTTCAGGTGGGAATGAATACATCTTGGTGGCCATCGATTATGTTTCGAAATGGGTGGAAGCACAAGCCCTTAGGACTAACGACGCTAGGGTAGTCATTCATTTCTTAAAAAAATTGTTCGCTAGGTTCGGAATTCCGAAGGCTCTTATTAGTGACAGGGGAACCCATTTTTGCAATTCACAAATGGAGAAAGTCATGAAAAGATATGGAGTCTCTCACCGATTCTCCACTGCTTACCATCCTCAAACCAACGGTCAAGTCGAAAACATTAATAGAGCCATAAAGAGAATATTGGAGAAAACTGTCAATCAAAACCGAAAGGATTGGTCTTTTAAGCTCGATGAAGCTTTATGGGCATTTCGAACCGCTTATAAGACGCCAATCGGGACAACCCCGTTCCGTATGGTATATGGCAAGGCATGCCACCTTCCAGTAGAACTGGAACACAAGGCATATTGGGCACTTAAGGCTTGTAATTTGGATTATACGGTTGCGGGAACAAATAGATTCTTACAGCTCCAGGAGCTTGATGAATTGAGATTAGAGGCTTATGAATCTTCCATTACATACAAAGAAAGGGCGAAAAGATGGCATGACCAACGGATTAAGAGACCCAAGGAGTTTTCAGAAGGAGACAAGGTCTTATTATATAATTCTCGCTTAAGGCTATTTCCTGGGAAACTTAAATCTAGATGGTATGGACCTTTTACCGTAAGGAGCTCCTCTAAAACCGGAGCCGTTGTATTAATTGACGACGAGGATAGAGAATTCACTGTAAATATTCAACGAGTCAAGCATTATCAAGAGAATGGTAATGAAATGATCAATGAGGAAGACATAACTTTCGATGAAGAAGTCACGTAATGTACGTGACTTTGAGTCTAGCTACAAGACTCGTTAATAAAGAAAAGCGCTTCTTGGGAGGCAACCCAAGCTTTATTTGCTTTGTGTGTTTATTTATTTGTTTGTTTGATTTTATTTGTCTCCGTATGTGTGTTTAATTTTTATTATTATTGATTCATGTTCAAAAGTAATTTGTGAAAATGCTTTATTTTGTTTTTAACTTCGTCTTAACTACATATAAAGGTATTTTGCAAAAGTTAAGTGTAAGGGAAATCTAAATCGGTTTATTAGAACACAAATGAACATGAATCATAATAATAATAAATTAACATACATATTAGTATTTGTTTGAGTCAAATGCTTGTATCGAGTCATAATGATGTTTTGCAGGATTTCCAGGAAGTAAAGTATAGGTTTTTACAAAATTTTTCCGGAAACGTAACATGAGAATTCTGTCAGATCATATCTGACGGCGTCAGGAGTTACAACCTGACGGCGTCAGGTTTAATTTTCTGAAAATTTTTGAAGGTTTTGTTTTCATAAAAAGTTTTTATTAAATCTATAACTTATAATCTCCAGGAATCTGCAAAATTATCATTCCACAAGCATTATATCCTTATATATATAGATTTATCCCGCCGATGTTATGCAGGTTTTCGTGTTTGTTTTCTCAGGTTTAACAGGTTATTTTGGACAAGGAAATGTTTTGGATCAAGCTTTTGGCGATGCATTAGTCATGGAGCTTCAACATTCTCTTTGGAAGAAGATCTAACCATGTTACTTCATTATCCACCGAACGAATCAGGGGAGTATTTAATTTCATTCTTTTACTTTATACTTTTACATCTTGTTATTTGAACATTGGGGACAATGTTCATCTTAAGTGTAATGGGGGGGGGGGTAAAAGTACGATTAGAGAATACAAGTGCGCTTGATTTTTGTTTGTTTAATAGTGGATGTGTAATAAAACTGAGATAAATACCTGTTAGGGTAATTTTAGTGCCAAATTTAAAATTTTTTACAACATATAGGAGTGAAACTTTGATCTTAATGAGCGTCTCACGGATAGGAGTTATATGACTAGCAAAAAAAAACCGTACCACTAAAAAATTTTCCATCCCCAAATATGTGAGGTTCGCCCCTAGAATTGGTAGGAAAAACATTTTGCTATGATGTGTGTACCGGTAGCACTTAGATTCTAGAACTTGCGTTAGGACCATTCCGAGGCCACAAGTGAGACTACATTCGTGTAGTTAGATTTACTACATGATAAGAGGCATTAGGATTAACCCATTGTTTTACACCTGTGTTTTTGTTATAATTACATTGGCTACATTGGTCAAGTAATTCTCCCACACCCTTTGCGTTGTACTCATTTTTAGTACACGATACCCCTAGTACACCCCTCAGAGCCTATCTTTTCGTTTCGACCTTTAAGCATTTTACTTAAAGGAAGAATTTGTTACACCCCACTAAAATGTACACCCAAATCGCCTTAGCCTACCTTGTATGCACTCATTTTTAGTGCATTATTGTTATAATATTTGTTTAAACCCAAGTTAATTATCTAGTTGATTACATGGTTGCTAAGTCGAGTCATATCCTTGTACATATTGTTTTGGGACGATTGGGACTCATGGGTAAAGTACTAGTGTAATGGAGTAATGGGGAAGAACATCATTTATTACCCCCATATGTACGTTAATATTTTAAAGTACTCCAAATGTTTCGATTATCTTAATTCGAGTCATTAGAATAGTTATTTGTAAAGTTATGTAAAAGTTCAAGTGTAAGGGGAATGCAATGCCCCTATGATGTATTATTTTGGATGGTAGGGCAAAAGTGTATGCAAAAAAAAAAAAAAAAAAAAAAAAAAAAAAAAAAAAAAGTAGAAAAAACATACGGACTACCATCCCGTTTTATTTTATGTTTTTGTTATTTTCTTTCATTAGCTTAAGATTGAGTCGAGTCTTGGCTTAGCAACATTGTATAGTACATGTAATTAATCAAGATCGTTAACTCGCCACCAGTAAAATATCCCGTATCCAACAAATCCGTGTTTATCATATCCCTACACCTAACGTTATAACCCATGTAAAAGCCCTCTTTGATAGTTTATCTTTGGTGCTTACGCCTAGTGGAGGAGGTTTTCGATCCTTTCCCAAGCCTATGGTAATCTATTTGCTATGACAGGTAGTGAGAGATATTATCCGTTTTCATTTATGAGATTTATTTTGATGACACTTGAGAGATGTGAGTATCTAAACACTACTTGTGAGGTGCTAGTTTGTAATCTCCGTGCTTATTATGATTAAAGTGGAACGAATATTTGTTGTAATTACTTTTATGTTTGCATTAAATGACCCCTAACTTGTATTTTGATTAGAATAAAAGCGCATTTTGCTTGAGGACAAGCAAATCTCAAGTGTAAGGGTATTTGATGAAGCGAAAAGTGTACCGCTTTTAAGGGGTCATTTAAGCCCTAAATCGTATTTATTTGATCAAATATTGCCCTAAATCGTTCCTTTTGTCATTTTAGGTACTTTTGAGAAGAAATCTGGAAAAGGAAGCATTTTGGACGTTTTTGGAGCATAAAAGTGAAGAAAACGGCAAAGTCTCAAAAATCGGCTGAAAGTTACCTTTGACGGCGTCAGGATTAACCTTGGACGGCGTCATGGCTTGGCAAAAGTGGTGGATGTGAAATTTACTCATGATAAGCCAGAGAAATTGCATGGAAATTCTGACGGCGTCACGCTTTAATCTGATCAAGGTCGTCACGTTATAATTCAAAGAGGGACGGCGTCACGTTCATAGTCTGACGGCGTCAAGCCTTGATAAGCCAGAACGGATTTTGGAGAGCTAAAGAGGGACGGCGTCAAGAAGGTCATCCGAGAACCCTAAAAGCGGCGAGGTGACGGCGTCACACTCCATAACGTGACGCTGTCAGATCCAAAAATCTATATATAGTTTTGCAATTCTTTGTCATTAGTGTGGAACTTATTGGGGAACTTTGTGTGTGAAAACCCTAGGACGAATTTGGCAGCTCTTTCAAGGCTTTTTGCCTTGAGATCTTCCATGTTACATTGAAGATAAGTTATCAATTAATCATTCAATATGTCTATGTGTTGTTTGATTCTATCTTATTCTTGTCTTTTGTTTAACATGTTAGGCTAGATTTATCTTGTGTTTGCTTAGATCTAATGAAACCTAGCTATTGATTATTGGTTATTAGTGTGTTGTTAGTTGTATTGGATGATTGTTTATCTATGTTAGGCTTAAGAAAACTGGCTAACTTCCTATTCGGTAACTTGCTTGAACGTCTTAAGAAACATGAACCAATGCGTACTAAAGGTTTTTATGGTTGTATTTAATGCACAAGCGAATTCTAGTGATCCCATGTTAGGAGCTTCCTAGCCGGCTCGACATAGGAGTGAAGTAGGAGCTTGTAGAGTTGGGGAAGTACGTACGCCACCCCACGAATGGTATTAAGGAATACACCCGTCATCCACGCGACTAATACACACTAATCAACCGGTAAAAGATAGTTAGGGAGTAAGGAAATCTAAGTAAACACATTTCCCTCCACATAAGTTTTCACCAACATTTTCATTTTCTGTTATTTTATTTTATTTGCATTCGTAGTAATTTGGGTTAGTTGACTAGCAACTAATTCCGCCCACTCTTTCAAACCCGAGATTTTACTTGCTTTCCAAAAAAATATAAAAACATAAAAAGAATCTTCTCTCACCCTTAGACCTATTAAAGTAGTTTTTCATACCTAACGAACACTATTCCCTGTGGAGAACGATCAATCCCCCGTACTTACCACTACACTATACTACATCGGTCAGGTACACTGCCTGGTGGGGTTGTAAGCCTCTTGAGATCCCTCGAGAGGTAAAACCTGTTGTAAGGTTGCAAAACCACGCATCAATATATTACTTACGAATTTTGCGACGACATGTACTAAGCACGGATGTTTCCGTCGCACGTATTTTCACCGTACACTTTCACCATGAGCCATCACCAAAGAGTCTTGTACAATAAACCACTTTTGAAATGTACCTTACCACACAATAAGCAAGAAATACACGAGCACTTGACACACGTAAACCTTTCAAATGAGTTAAAACGTTTAAAACACGAATATTGCGCTAAGACTTACCATATTGATCTAGGTCGCGTGTCGGAGCGGTTGCGCTGTGTTATTTGTTGACTAGCAGATTGCTATTGTTAAGGTCAGTTTATAGCCCCATTTTTATACGTATTGTTTTTATAAACCTTGGGGTGAGAAACATGCAAAACTGTTTTCATAGACCAAATTGAACTTTGTTTTTACACACTAGTATGCGGATAACCTAAGTATGTTTGAATCCCATTGCGCCCACTATCATCAGCCGTCAATTCCTTCTGGAAAGCGCTTATGATATAAATAGATCTATTGGGGGTGACTCCCCTGTACGGTTGGCCCGGCAGGTCAACGCGAACGTATACCATGTCGGATTGTTTGTCTAGTTTCGGTTGGATGAGCTTAGTGTTAGCATGCGGTTAGTGTGTGCCTGCTGAATTATTTGCTATGGTCCATATGTGCTTATTTACTTTAAACCTATGAACTCACCAGCGTTAGCTGACTTTTAGTATATTTTCTCAGGTGTTTGAGAATGTATTTGTTGAAGGCAGGGCATGACATCGGTCATAATTACCAGAAGTGTTTTTACACATGCGTTAAACTCTGATTTAGGACAGTCATGTTAAATGGGTCTTGTTTTATTTAAATTGAACTTGATGTATGACTGATTCGTTACAATTATACTCCAAAGAAATACAAAGGAAGTATGTAAACCTTGGTCGTTTTCCCGTCGAAGGATGAATGGAATTTTGTGATATCGAGTTGTGAAACGTGTCGTGAATAGTGAATAAAGAGAGATTTTGGATTTTTATGCTAAAAATTATAAACATAAACTAAAAACGAGTAATTAAGCAAGTAAAACAAATAAGCTAAGCACACGAAAGCAAAAACGCAAAGGAAATCCTAAAAACGCGCACCCTCGGGCTAATCCCGAGCTTTAAATGTGAAATCTAAGAAATTCTAATCCTAGAAACACGAAACTATTTTTCCTAAGTCCTAAATGATAAAAGAACATTTTAGAAAAAAAGAAATTTATTTTTTTTATTTATATTTTAATTTTTATGATTTAAATACTAAATTTAAAAGAAAAATATACTAAAAATACTAAATCAAATTGGAAAAATCTGAAAAATTAAAGAAAAGTGCTAAAATATAAACTAATCCTAGGAAAATTAAAATGGAGGAAATTGCTTATTCAAATAAGCAGTTTATAAGCTAAATAAGAAATTAAGCTAAGAAATAAAAAAGGGTTAAAAGATTAAAAGGTGGACCCTTGGGCAGAAAAGACCCAAGGGCATGTTTGGTTGTTGTGTGGTGTGTTGAGGTGTAGGTGTGCTAAAGGTCCCAGGTTCGAACCTGGTGCACCTTTTTATTTTTCTTTTCTTTTATTTTTTAATTTATCTTTTTTAAAACTTAATAAGCACTAGTAAATAAGCACTTTTTATAACTGCAACAATTTTTGAAAACTAATAATAAGCACTGGAAAAGCAATTGAAGGTCAGATCAGATTATGAAGAAGACTAATAAACTAAGGCTAATGACCAACTAAGCTATTAAGCAAACTAGGACTAATAAGCAGACTCTAATAAGCTAAGGTAAACTAGAGTAACCTACATAAGCTAAAAGACACAAATTAAGCTACAAACAATAGCAAACAAGCTCTGAACTAATCAAAATAAGCAAATAGGGAACTGTTTATGCAGGCCAAATTGCCCTACTGAGGTGATTTTGAGCTTATTAAAAAGCTAAGAGAAAAGCTCCAAAACATACACAGCTTAAGACACTTATAAGTTCATTAACCAAATAACACATAGGCCAAGATTTAGACCTTCATAAGCTATTAGAGAGCTTAAAAATAAGCTACAAAAGAGGCCAATCAAGCTAAATTCACACTGATGAAACAGTGTGAACTTGTCTAATAGGCAACTTTTGGAGCTTTTTTTGGAAGCTTTTAAATGCTAAAGAAAGTTCTAAAAATGGGAAATAAGCAAAGAACCAATAGCAAACTATCTAGTACTAAGGAAAATAAGCACAAATGAACTCAAAGAGGGACAAAAATTAGACTTCAAAAACCATGCACAGAACAGTTATGAACTCTAGGTTCTGATGTGGCAAAATCACACAAATGGGTAAAAAGCTACTAAAATCAATTAGAAACTAAACCAACTTCTGAATAATGACTTTAGTACTCTAAAGGAACACAAAAAGAAGCAAAAGTAAATCCTAAAACTAATTCCTAATTAATAATCTCTTTAAGGCAGTTAAGGATCTAAAAACTCGGAAATCTAACATGAATATACAAAACTATTCAAAACAGCTCAAATTAACTTGAAACCAGCTTATACTACTCAAATTAAGCTAAGTTAAATGGGCTAAGTTGCAATTGAACAGCAAATCATCCAATTTGACCCATTTTGGGGTTGTGCCAAACACCCCCAAATGTAGACAATTTTGAGTTTAAAGCAAATCAATACCAAATTAAGCTAGGATATCTAAAAACAGATGATTATCTAAGTATTTAAAGCACTAAAACGCAACTTTTACTTATTAATAAGCACTAGATTTAAGATAATCTATATAGAGCTATTTTTATGGTTTTTCAAGCTTTTAAGGAAAAATGAAGATTAAGCCTAAACTAACTAACAAATAAGCATCAAATAGCAACAATGAGATCAAATAAACAGAAATAAGTCAAATAAGAACTAAATTAAGCAGAAAATAAGCTAATGCACTAAAATGGAACTTTAAATGGAAACTTACAAACACCCTTGCACAAACAGGGCAAAATAGGCT
Source organism: Artemisia tridentata subsp. tridentata (assembly GCA_021014915.2). Taxonomy (NCBI): domain Eukaryota; kingdom Viridiplantae; phylum Streptophyta; class Magnoliopsida; order Asterales; family Asteraceae; genus Artemisia; species Artemisia tridentata. Next base: position 319,139,355 of record CP139502.1, read on the forward strand.
CGAGGAGCTACTCTACAAGCTCTAGCTTGTCAAAAGACAAGCTAGTAACAGCAATAAGCCCTTCCAGGTCTGGCTTATCATCCACAACAACTTATTTTGACTATTTGTTGACTTTTATTGACTTTTTTTGAATTTTTGTAATTAAAACAGAAATTAAACAATGATAAGCTTACACAAGCTAGAATAAGCTTATATAAGCTTGATGGAACAGTAATAAGAGCTTTAAAAACAATTTTAAACTAAATGAGAGAATTTAAATGCATAAAAAGTAGATTGAACAAGAATTTTAAAGGCAAACTGAATTTATATTAATGAAAGTGAAATTACAATACTTGAAATGGAAATACAACTGAATTAAAAATGCTGAATTTAAATACGACAATAAGTAAATTGGTCTAAACTTTCTAAATACATGAAAATTAGACATTTTGAGAGTGAGGGAAGGTCTTCTATTTATAGGAGTTGAGGAGGGAAAGCTAGGGTTTCTGAGAAGCTCCTAGATCTTTGTTTCCAGCCATTGATCTTAGCTTGATGCCCAATCCTTGAATTCGTGGCCCTTGATCATGTGTAGAGATGTTGTAGCCAATGGAATAGCTGGGATTTGTCCACGTGGCATTCCTTAGTCATGTCAGCCCTTCTAGAAGCATTTAAGTGAGGTGGGTAAGTTAGTGAAGCAGGGTAACTTGGGAGGAAGAAGGTGAATAGTAAAGGGCGGTAAAAGGGGTTGGGGGTTTGACTGGGTATTAATTAGGGGTTGACTTGGGTACGGGTTGGGTCTTGGTTTGTCTGGCTTTATTAATTAAAAAGGGGAGTGGGCCTTTGTGGTTGGGCTTTGGATTTGGTTTGGGTTTAAGATTGGGTTATTTATTAAAGGATCCGGTTTTAGAATTAAGGATTAAGGTTTAGATTAGGTTTAAAGTTTAGGGGTAAATTTTGCCATTTTAACAAAGTTATTTCCAAGGACTGTTTCTGTAATATTGAGCTTGATTGTGATCCAAACTTGAAAATTTCTTCCTCACTTTGACTTTAAATGCTCTTTTCATTTCTCGTGCTCGGTTTTTGTAACACCCCCCAAATTCGGATATCAACAGTGAAAGACTTAATTGGGTGTTACGTAGTGGATCGTAGTCATAACCATAGAAAACGACTTAAAAGAGACGTTTTAAGTTTATCATTCAAAATACAAGCATTTGAAATACAAAGAAGTTTCATAGTTAACATGTTTATTTAAACTTGAATGATAAAAATTTATTTAGAACCCGTGCCGGGTTTAGTGCCCACTCCGTGCCTTGAGTTCCAGCTTTTAGTTACCTGAGATAACATGCTAAAAGTCAACAAAAGTTGAGTGATATTTATAGGTTTAAGTTTAATAGTTGAACACAAAGTATAAGTGTTAATTGCATCGAATTACAATTAAACGAGTTAAAATCAAGTTGTTATTGCATTAAGCTCATGACACGCAACGCTTAACAGGCATAAAAAATGATGTAAAGTATATAGGCCCTCGGGATAGGTATTTGCCAATAACCTATAAGTTTGTTTATGTGTAGATTGTTGAAACTCTTAGACTAGGTCTAATATTATATCTAGGAATACATAATAATGAAGGCGGAATATTCAAACATAGAATCAACATTATTATGAACAAGGTTTTACATTCATAATCTCTAATATTATTAACAGCCCTAATTCTACTTGATCAAGGTAGAACTTGTTAACCTTGAGGCCCTCGGGATAGGTATTTGCCAATTCTATTTGATACCACATGTGTAGTTTGTTAGACTCCATGGACCGTTTAGAGCACTAGGGTTAAACAATAACAATGATAAGAACATGATACGTTGCACAGCGGAATAACAAAAACTTCATTATTATTGACAACAAGGTTTATTCATCAACATCTCTAATACTAACAATATAATAATCATCTACAGCCCCAATTCTACTTGATCAAGGTAGAACTTGTTACACACCTTGTAACAGGGATCAAGGACTTGACCTTGAGGCTGAACTAACTAACTAACTAACTAACTACTAACCAACCCTAGATAACTTACGTCTAGGTTACACACACACACCTTTACTAATCGACTACATCTTGTAGTTGTGCACGTCTAAAACTAATGACCCATGTCCTCTTTATATACTAGAGGGATTAGGGTTTACAATAAAGACAATCATAATACAATAAGGAAACTAAATCTTTTAAGTAAATCTTCTAGAATCTTCAAAATTCTCCATCTTTTTGTAGTTTCCCTTCTTGTCACATTAAGTCCTTCAAGTTTCATTCTTCTTATTTTGTATCATCAAATCAATAAATCCCAACAATCTTCCCCTATTTGATGATGACAAAACAAAGACATTCTTGTACGAACTTCCCTAGACGAAGTAGAGAAGTTGAGATAATTAAATCTCACCATGAATGAAACAATCTTTGTCTTCCCCTTAAGCCATGCCATGCCACTCCAAATCTCTTCTAACATCTCTTCCCCTTTTTGTTATCAACAAATAGGGAACGTATGCAAAACTTCCCCTTGAGTGGTGCATGTAGATGATTAAACATTCAATCAATAAGCTTCCCCTGAAACCAATATGTTTACCATCTCTTGAATCACGAACTCCATAGGCCTTATGAACTGATTACTGATGAAGAAAATTGAGTATAACGAACTTGATGAAGAAGTTGAATTTCCCAAACTTGCGTCTTATATCTTGCACTATCCACGTCTCTTTGTGACTCCAAACTTATCTTAGAAGTAGGCTACTAGGACCTCTTGATAAATCCTCAATTATATGAGACACTGAGCACTACAATGTAACTCCTTTAAGTGATAGCAAATGTGAGCATTATGCACCATAATTTGTAGATCACACATCCTTGCTAGATTTACCAAGTCTTTGTCACCGCAATAACACAAACATAAGAACGCGCACCTGTGAAACTCAACTACAACATCAAATAAATGATATTCAACCTTCTTCGTAATCAATTAATCCAATAAGAACAAATACGAGCCTTTTAAAACCTTTAAGAACAATAAACCAACTAACCATCTTGTGTGTGTAAAACCAACAACCTGTGTGTGTAATCTAACAAACTGCTCATAATTAACCGAGAGCCAAAGTAGAACCAATCTTATAAAAACCCATCTCGGCTTCCCCTTACTGCTTGTAAATCATGCATTGTCTCCATAAATCATCTAAACGCAGCAGTACTTTGAATGAACAGTACCTTGGAGCATAGCAGTACTTTAGTCGAGCAGCAGTACTTTAGACGAACAGCAGTACTTTGGATGAACAACAGTACTTTGGAGCAGTTCCTTGTAGCATCAGTACGTTAAATCATAGCAGTACGTTGAAGCATAGCAGCAGCAGTACTTTCGTCACAGCAGTATTTTGAATTAAATAGCAGTACCTTACAATATGAAGTAGCAGTACCATGTGACCAAAGAAATCCAAAATCTCTTACCCATTATTAATAGTACTACCGATTAGATGCCATAACTAACAAACGACAACTTTCATTACTGCTCTCACTTGCGTAGGATAACACAGCAGCAACCAGTGAATATCAACACCAATAATTACCCAATCAGATTGTATAGACAACTTTAATTAACCACGAATAGCCCCACAACTGACTATCAATATACCACGCGTCCAATATTCACTTATCAATCATAAATAATCCAAAGCACAAAATCTTACCCCATATGACTGATAACGACAGATCAGTTATTCATAATATAATCAATATACACAAGACGCCAATTCATAATAACTGCTCTTCCAATCAGGAGTCGGTTTGACCACGTCATTCTTCAATAAATAAACCCACTTGATGCATTCATAAAACTTGGCTGTAGCCCCACATAGTATTCGACCAATTAAATCACAAATCCACCGAACCACAATTTAATATTCGATCAGTACGATGCGTTGACCAAAACTTCCATCGACCAATTGACTTATAAGACCAAGCAATTAATAAACACAAACAACAAGCGAGAACAGCAACCATTATCAATTTTATTCATTGACTTAGTATTTTTCAAAACATCGTACCTTCTTCAGATCTGCTTCTTTGTCTTCGAATCTGCTACTTCTTCAACAATAAAAACCTTGTAACATCCCCTAGATATCACGAGCCCCTTGCTCTGATACCAATTGTGTAGATCGTTGTAGCTCTTAGACTAGGTCTAATATTATATCTAGGAACACATAATAATGAAGGCGGAATATTCAAACATAGAATCAACATTATTATGAACAAGGTTTTACATTCATAATCTCTAATATTATTAACAGCCCCAATTCTACTTGATCAAGGTAGAACTTGTTAACCTTGAGGCTGCACTAACTAACTAACTAACTAACTAACTACTAACCAACCCTAGACGTTTATAACTTACGTCTAGGTTACACACACACACCTTTACTAATCGACTACATCTTGTAGTTGTGCACGTCTAAAACTAATGACCCATGTCCTCTTTATATACTAGAGGGATTAGGGTTTACAATAAAGACAATCAATAAGGAAACTAAATCTTTTAAGTAAATCTTCTAGAATCTTCAAAATTCTCCATCTTTTTGTAGTTTCCCTTCTTGTCACATTAAGTCCTTCAAGTTTCATTCTTCTTGTTTTGTATCATCAAATCAATAAATCCCAACAGTTTAAATAAAGTGCGCTTGGGTGGCTCATCCTATATGCATTTGTACCTCGGGAGTGGGAAAACTGCGTAGAGGCGTCGCCTCTAAAACAACGGGGGGTGTATCCTCAAATTCTTCCTGCACGATCTCTATCGTGCGCCCTGCGGTAGCCTGTAGAATTGGTTCCTCACCATCCCTTAAAGGGCGCACACCCACAGTCACTTGCTTCGGCCTCTCCAAGCGAACAACACTGAATAGATCCATCTCTGCGCAACAAACAACAAACAAACACAAAATAAGTTAGATAAGCTACAAAGGGAAGAATGCTTACAACTAATAAGCGAAGAGGAAGGAAGAGACAAGCACCCACCCCGGCTATTCCCATCCAAAAAAGTTGGCACCTCCTCCGGACTACCGAAGTAATTGCGACTGATGCCCATGTGCACCAAAAACTCCTCTGGATACGCCCTGATCGGTATGCGATTAGCATTAATCGTCTCCGCATCCTCTGCGCTATACGTTCCGGGGATGGGGCGCTCATCTCTCGGTAATGATTCTTGAGTATAGAACTCAAAAATCCATGGAAAAAATGCACTATCAACCCAAAAGAACTTTTCCCTCCAAACCCTCAGTGCGTCCAACTTCTCCGTATAGCACTGCAGTGGCCCTGCGCGCTTGGAGAAGGACACCCACCCGTTTGACCACGACGTGTGGTAAAACGCGCGGAATAGATGGATTGTGGGTTCTATCGCTAATAAGCGACAATTCATTTCAAAATTAGTTATTTTTGCTGCACCTATACAGTGCAGTTGTGAAATATGTAGACGATAATGGTTTAAAATATTGCACAAAAATAGGGAAATGGGCACACGTTGGTTCGCAAATTCGAAGAAGCGTGTGTAAACCCCCACTTTCCCTTGCGGGAAGTTCGCCATTGACGCAGTCGCCACCGGAACCACCGGGTGCAATGCGATAGGAATGTAATAATCTGAGGTGAACTGACGAAGTTCGTCCTCAGAGATATCGGAAGTGAAATCGGATAACTGAAGAACCATGGTTAGAATCTAAAGGATTATGAAGCGCACGCGCTGTTACCTTAGGAGTTCTTGATTTCTTATTCGCTGTTTAAAGGTTTAACAATGGTGGAAAATGATGGTTTTTACTGTGATAGCCACAGTGAAATGACGGCTCAATCTTATATAGGGTTACACATATTCGTAGATGGATGACACATGTACCCCACTTGCTCTAATCGTGTGGCTAGGAGGCCAAAAGGTAAAGCACTTTTTCACCCACCCTCACGATTTACGAAGGAGATACGGATGTACTTGGACTAGTTTATTATATGGTTTCTTTAGGCGGGAAACACTTGAAACTTCCCCGCTACGCATCGAGGAATATTTTTGCTACATTCGTTAGTCTAGCATCCGCAGTCGTTACACTGCGCATACTAGACTGGGGGGACATGATGACGTATAGTCCGCATTCGGGTCACGAACCCGACCAATGGACGCTACTAACACTCAAGCCCATCACGAATGGGCTGCCACGATAACGGTTTGGGCTTACGATGGCCCAAACCCGAAGTTATTTATGGTCTTGATATAGGATATCTCTTATTTATGGGATATGTATCAAAACCGATTAATGCGGATACGCCGAAGGGTAAGGAACACGAAACCAACAAGGATTTCGTGTGTATATATAGAGCATCTCGGCTCTCATTAAAGGTACGATCTACAACTCTAACTCTTCAACTGAACCCTAAAACCGATTACTTACTCTCACGCCGGAAGATAATCATGGGAGACAATCCCACGATAAGCCTAACGGTGTCTTTTTGTTTTCTTAGTGCGCAAGTCTCGAGCATTAAGATCTAATTGGTACGGAAACAAGGAACGCCCAACTTTTGTATCAACAAAGTATAAAATCAAAAATAACCTTCGGGTTTTTACAAAGTTACACTTTATACCCTAACGGTATAATCTTTGCACCGTTAGTCCTCGGTTAAGTTTTATTACATTTTAAGTCTAAAACTTTTAATATTTACATTTTATACCTAGAAGTTCTTAAATTTACAGTTTTCGTCACAAGATATCAAAATGACAATTTTTACTTTAAGTTTCCAAACTTGGCAGTTTTGGTCCTTCGGTTAGCAAGTTTTTGCAAAACAAGTCCAAACTTTAAAAAAATCAAAGTTCACTATTTTTATTTCATAAATAAGTTTAAAACAGCTTATGTAACTTATGTGTACAGCTTATTTTGTCGAGAGCTTATTTTTAAGCTTTTGGGCTGTTAACGAGCCATAAGTATGGCCCATTATGGGTTTTCGATCCATTGGGTTTAGAGGGGGTTTGGGCCTGATTATGGGCTTGTTTAAGGGTTATAAAAATGTTACAATTGAGCTTATCTACCCAGCTTATTCATAGAGCTTAAAAATAGCTTAGTGAGCTTATAAGCCCATCGCTAATATTTAGTTTTTTGTGAAAGATTGTTTCTCGATCGGTTACTTTGGGGTTTAACAAGGTTCAAGATAAGTTTACTAGGTCGAAAGAAATACGTGACCCGTAAGTTTGGTAGCTCGACTATCAAGTCGAACTATAAAATGTATGTGTTGTGTGTCGAGTTTAGGAATTTCAAAGCCAATGTAAACGTAACTTAGCTCATTTTGTAAAACAGTTTTAAGGTCTCAAAATATTCTAAGTGTTTTATAAAATTCGAAAATGTTCAAAATGACTTAGGAATGTGTGATTTTTATGGTTTATACGATTTTATAAGGTTCGATTGGTTGTGGTTCTCGATAGTTAGCATGGCAAAGATATAGGATGTCGAATAAAACATATGTGTTGTTAAGGGAGTTTACGAAATATCGAAGCAAAATGAACGTGACATGCAAATATAACTCAACGTAATAAATTTAAAAAAGTAAGGAAATGGCTTACTTCACCTCAAAAGGTGGGGCGTATCACAATGTCGAGACTGAGCTAGGCCAAGGGAATGGTGTAGCTCGATTCTTTAGACTTCGAATAATCAGGAACAAGGTTCGAATGCTTCTTGTTTCGACTTGAATACCATGAAAAATGATCAAAGCTAGGCGTGCTTAGGACTGAAAAAGACTTAGAGATATTTTTGAGTTGGAATTGTTTGTGTTGTGTGAATGCCGAGTGTTTGAGGGTATTTTAAGAGTGAAACGTTGAGTGTTATAGTGAGTGAAATGATGAAGTATGATGAGGGTGTAAGAGAGTAGCAGGGAAAACCATTGATAATTCACTTTGGAGTGTGTAAGTAGCCTAAATGATGGTGGCATTTGGTTGTGTTAGTCGGCACTAAGAACCAAGGGGAAGAGACAAAATGAATTTCTTTAGTGTTAGTTTTTGTGGCTTGGTCGAGTATCTCAAGGGTCTAACACACATTGAGACGTGACCAATAATAGGTGTAGGGATCGTTTGATGGTTTGCATGTTCGATAGGAGCTTGCACGAATTTATTTGCTAGACAAAACACATCTTTGGTTCGAGTAGGGAGTTATACGAGAACAAGCTTAGCCAAAATATGGAACTTGGGTTGTGTTCATAACGTGGCCAAGTGTGTCGAGCTTTGGTAGATTTTAAGTAGGTATATGATCGATTTAGAACATAAGGTTTGTCACACTCGATTCTCAGATGGGTTGAGAATTGAGTCGTGCAAAATAATTATATGGTTGTTAAGCTAGATTTTGCGTAAAATGGCCAAAGTGATCGGTCCTCGTCGAGTTTATAGTTAGGATTATATAAGTTGGGTTGGTTTCGTGGGCTTTGGTTTGTGTTTTGGGCTTGTTTGGTGGACTAGGCCCAATGAAGGAAAATAATAATAATGCTAAGGGTCCGTTTGGTGTGTTTGGTTTGCCGAATTATTGGGCTAAGGCCCAATGAGTCTAGCAGCCCATTTGGTATTTATTGGGTATTGAGTCGAGGTCCAATATAGTTACTGAGTATTTGTGAAAATTTCCGTGAGCTTGGGAATGTATTTGGTCACGTTTGGTTAATTGACAAAACGTATAAACGTTAAGTATTAAACGTTAATGGTTTTAGATAATTTCGCGATTTTAGACTATCAAGGTTCGTGTGTAAGCATCGTTTCTAGGTGAATGGTAATCACAAGTATCGTTGTGATTTAAAATAGTATAGCATGAATAACAAAAAAAATTTTTGTTACCAGTAGAAATGGTTATTAAATAACGTAATGATTTATTAATCATTTATTAGCATTCACTATTCATAGGGAAAATTACGAGAGGTTACAGTTTTTGCCTGTTTTTCTTTGATTTTGTACTTTTTCACATATCTGTTGCCTGCACAATCACAAACACAAAAACACAATATATTTGGCATATTTGGTTAGTTTTTGGTCTATTTGGTCCGTTTTATTAGGTAAAAGGTATGTGTAATTTAACACATACCAAAATCTCCCAGACTAAGGTATTTCCGTGTCCTCACGCAATGTTATCAACTCACATTTTCAAAACCAAAAATTTCCATATGGAAAATTACGAGAGGTTACAGTACCTACCACTTACACTGAATTCCGTCCCGGAATTCTAGTCTAAGATAGGTGATAGGAGTGTCTATGAAAATAGGCAGCGCTAATATTGGTGCTTCACAGAGCTTTTTCTTTAATAGCTGAAAAGCTGATTCCTCCTCTTTTCCCCAGATATACTTCTTGTTCTTCTGGGTTAATTCGGTCAAAGGCTTTGAGATTTTTGAAAAACCTTCAATAAATCTTCTATAGTAACCGGCTAGACCCAAAAATTGGCGTATCTCTGTGGGATTTGTAGGAGATGTCCAACCTTTGACGGCCTCAATCTTTGCAGGATCTACATGAATGCCTTGACTGTTGATAACATGCCTAAGAAATTGTACAGTTCGAATCCAAAAGTCGCATTTGGGGAACTTGGCATACAATTGTTCCTTTTTGAGTAACTCTAAAATAATCTTCAAATGTTCAGCATGTTCCTATTCGTTGCGTGAGTAGATTAGGATATCGTCTATGAATACTATCACGAATTTATACAGGTATGGTTTGTACACTCTGTTCATCAAGTCCATGAACACTGCGGGTGCATTAGTTAGACCAAATGGCATTACTTGGAATTCGTAATGTCCATAACGCGTCCTAAAAGCTTTCTTGGGAATATCCTCCTCTCGAACTCTTAACTGATGGTACCCTGACCTTAGGTCGATCTTCGAGTATACACTCGATCCTTGTAATTGGTCAAACAAGTCATCGATCCTAGGTAGTGGGTAACGATTCTTTACAGTGAGTTTGTTCAATTCCCGGTAATCAATACACATTCGGAAAGATCCGTCCTTTTTCTTAACGAATAGGACCGGGGCTCCCCAAGGTGATGAGCTGGGTCGGATAAAACCTTTATCAGACAACTCTTTCAATTGCTCTGACAATTCCTTCATTTCAGACGGCGCTAACCTATAAGGTGCTTTCGCCACAGGTGCCGCTCCAGGCACTAGTTCAATCTGGAATTCTACTTGACGGGGAGGTGGAAGACCGGGTAAATCTTTGGGGAATACTTCTGGGAACTCTTTAACGATCGGAACGTCTTCAACTCGCTTATCTTTCGATTTGTTTTCCGTTACATGAACCATGAATGCTTGGCATCCTTCATTCATGTATTTCACCAATCTGATATATGAGATGATACCGTATCGCGTTTTATTTTTGTCACCATGGACAATAAGAGTTTCACCATTACGTGGAATATGCACGGCTTTCTCGTCACAGAGTATTCTAGCGCGGTGTTTGGATAACCAATCCATACCAATGACTACGTCAAAACTACCGAGCTGAATAGGCATGAGGTCGATGGGAAAAGGGTTGTCTTGTAGGATTATGGTACAACCACGAATTACGGTGTCGGTGCCAATTAGGTTTCCGTCCGCCATTTCAATTTCAAAAGTGGTGTTTAGTTTGGAGGGGGTAATGTTAAGCAAAGGAGCAAACGTAGTTGACACAAAACTTCTATCTGCTCCAGAATCAAATAATACCCTAGCACTATGTTGATTGAGTAAGAACGTACCCGTGACAACGTCAGGGTTCAGTGGGGCATCTTCCTCCTTTAGCACATACGCTCTCCCTCGAGCGTTGTTTTGCTGACCATTTCCTTTCGGACAGCGGCTCTTGAAGTGACCTACTTCTCCGCAGGAGTAGCAAGTTGGAGTTACAGGCTGTAGGTTGCTACCAGTAGCGGGATTCCTGCAATCCTTTGTCTGATGACCCACTTTCTGGCATTTCACACATTTGATTGTGCAAGGTCCACTGTGGTGTAGTTTGCATCTGTTACACTGGGGTTTCTGACCTTGGTATTCCTTGCCTTCAGTAGCAGCATAGGCCTTGGCGGTTTCTTGTCTTTGGTTTTGTTGATGGTGACGATTGTTTCAGTTTTGATGGTACGGGTTATTGTTTCTATGATTGTTGTTGTTAAAGTTGTTGTTGCGGTGGTTATTGTTACTGTTGTGGTGAGTGGTCCTTTTGTCATCGAGCTTCCTCTTGAGCTCATTGTTGTACTTGACCTCTCAGTCCAGTAGTTTTTGAGCAAGTTCAATGGCTGCCTCTAGAGTTGGCGGGTTTGATGAAGTGACATTTCCCTCAATACTACGGGGAAGCCCTTCGATATACTTCTCCAGTTCTTTTTCGAAATTTGGTACAACAGTAGGACATAGTATCTTAAGCTCTTGGAATCTCCTGTTGTACGTTTTAAGATCAATTCCTTTCACTACCAATAGATGGAATTCATCTTCCAATTTTCTTAGTTCAGAACGGGGACAGTATTTCTTCAGCATCTTGGTCTTAAACTCAACCCAAGTGAGCTGGTAGGCTGCTGTCATTCCCATGGCTTTGACAGTAGCATTCCACCATGACAAAGCATCTTGCATGAGAGTTCCAGTAGCGAAAATGACTTTGTTATCCTTAGTACAACCGCTTCTTTGAAAAACAGTTTCAGATCGTTCGAACCAGTGAGCAAGTTCGGTCACTCCTTCAGTACCTTTGTAGGAAGTTGGTTGACAACTCATGAAATCCTTGTAGGTACACTTGCGGTTTGCAGCTGTCACACTTTCTCCTGTCGGTAGGCTAGTGCCACTGTTGCGAGCATTTGCTGCCGCCTGCTCTGCCAAGACTGCATTTACACCGTCAGCGATTGCCTTCCGGATAGCTTCTGGAGTCATAGCAGGTGTAGCCGTTGAAGTTTCATGATTTGCGGCTGAGGTTGCTTTCCTTGTACGTGCCATAGTTCTATCAATATTGCAAAAGCATATTTTTAGAAATCTCATAATGATCACGTTAGGTTAGAATAATTGTAAGGTAATTGAATATGGGTTATGATAATACAGCCATAATATTAACCACAACAATTGAGTTTATGAGGATAATAATTCTGGTTTATATCTGTAGGTACAGCAAGTATCATATCATAAATACATTCACGACATGTCTGAATCAAATCACAACACACATGAGAACATAAATGATTGAATTGTACTGTATGAACCAACATTTCACGAGACAATATATATGGCGAATCATAATGCATATGAGTGTAAGAAACAACCATGGAATACATAAATCAACATCAATATAATACATCCACACAACATAAGATTAATAACTTGTTCGATTTGTTTTACAAAACATAAGGATACAAGATTCTTTATTAATACAACATTGGTAGACTAAGATATCTCTTAGTTATACTGACATATCTCTGATCTATGGTCCTCCTGGTGCACCATCTAGGCGGCGCTGAAGATCTGCAATCACTGCCATCAAGGTCTCCACTGTCTGGTCTCGAGCTCTTTCCCTAGCCTTGGAATCCTCAACCATAAGTCTAAGAATCAGAACCTGAGAGCTAACTCGGTCAAGCTCAGAGTCTAGTGTCTCAATCACTGTCAGCATCGAAGTAGTGGCCTCTCCTAGTATAGAAATAGTCTCAATGGCTTCCTCTAGACTAGTACCTACTTGATCGAAGACTGTCTCCATTGCCAACTGACCTATCACAAGGTTCTCCACTTATTCCCCAAGTGTCTCAACCTGCTCGAGTGGTAAGTCATCAAGAATGTCTACAATGTCGTCAAGGCGATCCTCATGTCGGACTAATCTGGCTGCCAGTAGGGGTAGGGTGTGATGGAGGGGTTCTCCGGTAACCGGAAGAATCCTCGAAGCAGCAGTAGTCGAACTCTCTCCTAGTTCCATAGCTCTCGGGGCTCCCTCCTGGGATCTCCAGTAACGGATGATCGGTAGTAAGAAAGACCATCGGCGAGCATCGACCCTCTTGCGGGTCCCAGTGCGAGCTGCGGCCTCATCTCTGACCTGGGCATAGGGGTCCGATGAAGATGGAACCAAGCGGTATGTCCTCTTGCAGGGTAGCAGAGGCTCACTGAGAGTAGCTGATGGTGGAGAAGCAAGTAGTGGAGTAGAGGATGGTAATGAAACAGTGGTGGACTGGTGATAGAAGATAGTAGGTGGTGGAACTGAAGATAGTGGTGTAAGTAGTGGTTTCCTGGAATGCTCAGGAGCTGGGGGTGGTGATATCACTGGAGTCGAAGTTGGTATGAGTGGGGCTGGTGGTGGTATGATCAGAGCTGGTGGTGCACGTACCCATTTCCGGGGAGTGTGTTTGCGAACATGACCTTCTCCGGGGCGTCGGTAAAGTTGGCCAAAGGGTTCTGGCTCATATGGCTGGAGTTGTCGCACTCGTCCATGCTGGCGAATCGGGCCAGGTGATGGGATTGGTGATGCTGGAGGGGAAGTCTCCATGTCGGATGCCGGTAGAAATTGCTGGCTTTCCATGTACCGGTCAGTAGCAGGTGACATCGGTATAGCTGCCGGAGCAAAGTCTGAAGTGAAAGGCATAGGATCCTCATTCTCTGAATCAGATGATACAACGATAGGATGGGGATTTGAAGACATAGTACTGTAATAATCCCGAATAGTAAATGTAAGCTAATAACATAATCATAAATATGTTAAACTTTGTTTAGAACTCGTATAGTAAGCAACATCCTAAAAATGTTGGAAGTGTGTAGGCACGGAGGGCATAAGGTGGTTATCCTTTAAAATGGTCCGTTTTTTAAAAAAAAAATGTAGTTATAGTCCAATGTTTAAAATACATCTAGTTCTCTATAACCATGAGCTCTGATGCCAATCTGTAATACCCCCCAAATTCGGATATCAACAGTGAAAGACTTAATTGGGTGTTACGTAGTGGATCGTAGTCATAACCATAGAAAACGACTTAAAAGAGACGTTTTAAGTTTATCATTCAAAATACAAGCATTTGAAATACAAAGAAGTTTCATAGTTAACATGTTTATTTAAACTTGAATGATAAAACATTTATTTAGAACCCGTGCCGGGTTTAGTGCCCACTCCGTGCCTTGAGTTCCAGCTTTTAGTTACCTGAGATAACATGCTAAAAGTCAACAAAAGTTGAGTGATATTCATAGGTTTAAGTTTTATAGTTGAACACAAAGTATAAGTGTTAATTGCATCGAATTACAATTAAACGAGTTAAAATCAAGTTGTTATTGCATTAAGCTCATGACACGCAACGCTTAACAGGCATAAAAAATGATGTAAAGTATATAGGCCCTCGGGATAGGTATTTGCCAATAACCTATAAGTTTGTTTAAATAAAGTGCGCTTGGGTGGCTCATCCTAGCAGACCCAAACGGGGATTGTCAGTCCCAAATAGATCTATTCAAAACTATTTACGTTCACTCGCAAGTGATTAAGGTTCATGATTGTGGGACTTTTGGCAATGGCTACTTAAGCAATAATAACATCAGTCATAGCATACAAAAAAGTTTGTGTTCATGTTTGTAGCATGTATCTCCCCACAAAAAGGATTTAAAAGTTTAAGTGTGGGCTATGAACTCACCTTAGTAGTACAGTAGTGGTGGTAGTATCGTAACTCAAACGATGAAAGGAAACGGCTTCAACACACGACCTATATAGTATATGGCAAGTTTTAGTGGTTTGATAGTCTAAGTTTGGTTTATCGCGAATTATAACGTTTAAGGTTTTATTGATTGATAATTAATTTGTAACGTTAAAAATATACGTGTTTAAATGATCAAAGTTATATATATAAAAAAAATATAAAGTTATATACATATATATATATATATATATATATATATATATATATATATATATATATATATATATATATATATATATATATATATATATATATATATATATATAACTCTTGGATATGTGCTCGTTCGTTGAAGTATATAAGTTTGGCTAAAGAGATCGTTGTTTATAAATCAAAGTTGATTTATGATTAGTTATGTTATGCGTTAAATATTAAGTGATTACGTATATATATATATTTATAAGTTATATAACTAACTTTATAATTATTAGAAAATGTGACGTTAAATGTCGACTTGTGGGACTAAACATATTTGTTTCGGGTTTTGAGTTCGTAAAATATTATTACAAGTATAAAATTAGAAATAACCTTCGGGTTTTTACAAAGTTACACTTTATACCCTAACGGTATAATCTTTGCACCGTTAGTCCTCGATTAAGTTTTATTACATTTTAAGTCTAAAACTTTTAATATTTACATTTTATACCTAGAAGTTCTTAAATTTACAGTTTTCATCACAAGATATCAAAATGAACCCGACCAATGGACGCTACTAACACTCAAGCCCATCACGAATGGGCTGCCACGATAACGGTTTGGGCTTACGATGGCCCAAACCCGAAGTTATTTATGGTCTTGATATAGGATATCTCTTATTTATGGGATATGTATCAAAACCGATTTAAGCGGATACGCCGAAGGGTAAGGAACACGAAACCAACAAGGATTTCGTGTGTATATATAGAGCATCTCGGCTCTCATTAAAGGTACGATCTACAACACTAACTCTTCAACTAAACCCTAAAACCGATTACTTACTCTCACGCCAGAGGATAATCGTGGGAGACAATCCCACGATAAGCCTAACGGTGTCTTTTTGTTTTCTTAGTGCGCAGGTCTCGAGCATTAAGATCTAATTGGTACGGAAACAAGGAACGCCCAACTTTTGTATCAACAAGTGGCGCCATCCGTGGGACCCTACACTAAGAACTCTACGAAGAACTAGAATGACGAAGCATGGAAACCCAAATCAGAGGACTCTGCAGACAAAGAAAACGCACGACGACCTACTGGGGAAGAAGCAGCAAGCTGATTCAGCCGCTAAGCAGGCCTCTGGAACAACCAGTGCGCCCAAAAGCCTAGGATCATACTCAGATCTGGCTTTTACTCCAGTAGAACCGATCACAAGGACTACCCATGCTACTACAACAACCACTAGCGCGGTAGATTTACTGCGCACTCCTCTCACCATGCCAGAACTAAACTTCACTGAGCCGCCAAATGCGCCCACCAGAAACAAGGGTCCTGATTTAGAAACAGACATCCTCGCGCTAGAAGGAGTCACGCCTGAACTAGCGCCAAGCGATTTCGTGTCCCAAAACTACGAAACCTTGGCTGCGCTGATGTGAGAGGAAGCAAAAAAGAGGTCAAGTCAGAGCTTGCAAGCCAGGCTCAACTTTGATCCTGAGCATGAGGCATCCCCACCGCGTTACCGAAAGGAAAGGCGCGAGAAGGATGGCCGCCGACACCCTGTGTTTACTAGGATCGGAAGGAAAGTTGTGGACGATGAAGCAGCCGACTTACAGTCTCTGGAGGAGCATGAAGATGATGGACGGCGCACCAATGTCCACGCTAGACTTGGTAGTCGCAGGATCCACGATAGACTTGGGCGACGATGCTCCCCAAGTGAAAGCCCTTCAAGCTCGGATTCCGAGGATAGTCGGCGCAAGCGCCGCAAAAGGGTAAGCTCATCCTCAAGTGACTCCTCGGACAATGAGGACAAAGAAACAGGACATTGGAAGTCCAGGGGAATACCCCGCGACTGGGAAGACAAAGATATGTCTCGTCCCTGGCGCCACCAAAAGGTTGACGCATTCACTCGGCGCATCAGTGATTTTTCAGAAGATAAAAAAAGGCGCATGCCCGCTAATGTTAAGACTTATGATGGGACAGGTGATCCTGATGACCACCTAAAAATTTTCGAATCAGCAGCAACCATCGAAAATTGGCCATAACCTGTGTGGTGCCACATGTTTAACTCTACTTTAGTGAGGAATGCGCGAAACTGGTTCAGTAAGCTTCCACGTAGAAGCATCAATGGGTTTGAAGAGTTGCGGAAGGCGTTTCGTTTGAACTTTACTCAGAGGAAGAAGTGCGCCAAGAACCCTGTCGAGCTCGCTAGGGTAAAACAGCGCCAAGGGGAATCCACAAGTGCTTTCATGGAGCGCTTTAAAGATGAATGCATACATGTCAAGGCATGTCCCGAAATACTAATGATCTCAGGGTTTATGAACGGAATCAATAACCCAGAGCTTATCAAAAAGTTAAATGATAGGGTTCCCCAAACCTTTGATGAACTGATGAAGCGCACGAGGTCCTTCATCCAAGGAGAAGCCGCCGTTGTGGATAGCAAGAAAGGCTACTCAAACTATAGGTCACAAGAAGAGCCAAGGAGACAATCCAATGACCAAAGTAGCAATCATAACAAAAGCTATCGCAGTCAAGGCGGCGGACGGGGAAACGACAAGTATACCCCGCTAACGAAGACTCCAAAGGAGATATTTGCGATGGAAGGCGCGAACTTTCCGAGACCCCCACCGATGCGCACCCCATAAGATCGGCGCGTAGGGAACGGATACTGTGAGTATCATGGACAGAAGGGCCACACCACTAATGAGTGCGTCCAATTGCGCCAACTAATAGATAAGCTAGTAAAAGAGGGCAGATTGGACCATCTAATTAAGAACATCAAGGATGGAAAAGACAAACAGAAGACCGGGGGCAAGAAAGAAGCACCCAAGGACAAGGCTGACACGATCTACATGATACAATCATGGCAGCGAACGACTAGGCAAAAGGTCAGCCAGAAATTTTCTCATGGAAGCGAAATCTCTTTCCCCACCTTGGCTGCGGACAACGCAGTGGCGGAGCCACTCACCATTGAGATAAATGCGGGGGGTCACGATATCCACCGCATGTATGTTGATGGAGGGGCATCAGCGGACATAATGTATGAGCATTGTTTCAAGATATTGCGACCCGAGATACAAAGACAGTTAAGCCCAGCCACGACTTCGTTGACTGGCTTCACAGGAGAAAAGATATGGCCCATGGGGCAACTGCCACTACTAGTCGCTGTTGGTAATAAGGAACACTCCACGACAGCCTGGATGAATTTTATGGTGATCAGATCTCCTTCACCATACAATGGTATTATCTGAAGACCAGGAATTTCGGCAATACGCGCAGTACTGTCCACAGCACATGGGATGCTCAAATTCCCGGTAGAAGGAGGCATTGTCACCATCTACAACAACGCTGCGCCACCAGGAGAGTGTAACACGATTACATGTGAGACGACGCACACCCCAGAACAGGACGCAGCTAAAATACCAAACTTGAAGGTCGCAATTCATCCTGACTACCCGGAGCAAGAAGTATCAATCGGCGGATCGTTTTCTGACAAAGGCAGATCGGCCGTGTGCGCACTCTTGCAAAGGAATCTGGATATCTTCGCATGGGAACCAAAGCACATGACTGGTGTGCCACACTCGATTGCAGAACACAAGCTAAAAATCCGACAAGGATATTCCCCAGTACGGCAGAAAAAGCGCGGCCAGGCTCCAGAGCGCGCAAAAGCCATTCTGGAGGAAGTACATAAACTTGTGGACGCAGGCATCATGCGAGAAGTCTATTACCATGACTGGCTCTCCAATCCAGTGATGGTCAAGAAGAGTGATGGTAGTTGGCGGATGTGTGTGGATTTCACTGATCTCAACAAAGCATGTCCACAGGACTGCTACCCACTGCCAGAGATAGACTGGAAGGTAGAATCTTTGTGCGGATATCCCTTCAAATGTTTCTTAGATGCATACAAAGGGTACCACCAAATCCAAATGGCCAAGGAAGACGAGGAAAAAACAGCTTTCCACACAAGCCAAGGTGTCTATTGTTATACAAAGATGCCTTTTGGCCTGAAAAATGCGGGCGCCACCTACCAGCGATTGGTAGATAATGCATTTGAAAAGCAAGTGGGCCGCAACCTAGAGGTCTATGTGGACGACCTTGTCATAAAAAGCCATACTGAAGACGAAGTGGTACGCGACATTGAAGAAACATTTATAACGCTACGAAAGATCAACATGAAGTTGAATCCTAAAAAATGCACTTTTGGCGCTACAGAAGGCATGTTCCTGGGATACTTGATAGAACCAGATGGCATTAAGCCATGCCCAGAAAAAACAGAGGCTGTCATCCAACTCCCTTCACCACGCACGTTGAAAGAAGTTCAGTCTCTGAATGGAAAGCTAGCCGGTTTGAACAGATTCCTGTCCAAATCAGCGGATAAGTCACTTCCTCTCTTTAAAACACTCAAGAAGTGTACAAAAAAGGGAGACTTTCGCTGGACTACGGAAGCGGAAGAAGCTTTCACACAGCTTAAGCAACATATAGCAGCGCTTCCTAAGCTAGTCGCACCCCGACCAGGGGAGGAGTTAATCATCTACTTATCTGCGACTCATGGAGCGGTCAGCGCAGTGCTACTGACGGATAGGAACTCCGTACAAACACCGGTATATTTTGTAAGCAAAGTGATGAAGCGAAAAGTGTACCGCTTTTAAGGGGTCATTTAAGCCTTAAATCGTATTTATTTGATCAAATATTGCCCTAAATCGTTCCTTTTGTCATTTTAGGTACTTTTGAGGAGAAATCTGGAAAAGGAGGCATTTTGGACGTTTTTGGAGCATAAAAGTGAAGAAAACGGCAAAGTCTCAAAAATCGACTGAAAGTTACCTTTGACGGCGTCACATTTAACCCCAGACGGCGTCATGCCTTGGCAAAAAAAGGTGGACGTGAAATTTACTCATGATAAGCCAGTGAAAATACCATGTGAATTCTGACGGCGTCATGCTTTAACTTGATCAAGGGCGTCACGGCTTAAATCAAAGAGGGACGGCGTCACGTTCAAGGTTAGACGGCGTCAAGCCTTGATAAGCCAGAATGGATTTTTGAAGAGCTAAAGAGGGACGGCGTCAAGAAGGTCATCCGGGAACCCTAGAAGCGGCGAGGTGACGGCGTCACAATCCATAAGGTGACGCCGTCAGATCCAAAAGTCTATATATAGTTTTCTAATTTTTTGTCATTAGGGAGAGCTTAGTGTGTGGAATTTTGGGAGAAAACCCTAAGACGAATTCAGCTTCTTTTTCAAGGCTTTTTGCCTTGAGATCTTCCATGTTACATTGAAGATAAGTTATCAATTAATCATTCAATATGTCTATGTGTTGTTTGATTTTATCTTATTCTTGTCTTTTGATTAACATGTTAGGCTAAATTTATCTTGTGTTTGCTTAGATCTAATGAAACCTAGCTATTGATTATTGGTTATTAGTGTGTTATTAGTTGTATTGGATGATTGTTTATCTATGTTAGGCTTAAGAAAACTGGCTAACTTCCTATTCGGTAACTTGCTTGAACGTCTTAAGAAACATGAACCAAATGCGTACTAAAGGTTTTTATGGTTGTATTTAATGCACAAGCGAATTCTAGTGATCCCATGTTAGGAGCTTCCTAGCCGGCTCGACATAGGAGTGAAGTAGGAGCTTGTAGAGTTGGGGAAGTAAGTACGCCACCCCACGAATGGTATTAAGGAATACACCCGTCATCCACGCGACTAATACACACTAATTAACCGGTAAAAGATAGTTAGGGAGTAAGGAAATCTAAGTAAACACATTTCTCTACACATAAGTTTCTCACCACATTTTTATTTTTGTTATTTTATTTTATTTGCATCCGTAGTAATTTTGGGTTAGTTGACTAGCAACTAATGCCGCCCACTCTTTCAAAACCGAGATTTTACTTGCTTTCATAAAAATATAAAAACATAAAAAGAATCTTCCTCAACCCTTAGATCTAATTAGAGTAGTCTTTCACACCTAACGAACACTATTCCCTGTGGAGAATGATCAATCCCCCGTACTTACCACTACACTATACTACATCGGTCAGGTACACTGCCTGGTGGGGTTGTAAGCCTCTTGAGATCCCTCGAGAGGTAAAACCTGTTGTAAGGTTGCAAAACCCACGCATCAAGTTTTTGGCGCCGCTGCCGGGGAATAGTTATTGTTTAGGTTGAATTTTTATTTCTATTAGGTCTACTCACTAGATTCCTTTCTAGTGAGATTTTTATTTTCTTTTTCTAGATTTTCTTTAGTCTATCTATTTTCTTCGTGTCTTTGTTCGTAACCATACCATCCGACATCATGGAAGATGGTAATATCCTTAACCCCCACAACCCACCACCACAACAACCACCACCACCTCCTAGAGCCCGTACTTTAGGAGAGTATTCCCGTCCTAGCCACCATGGCTATCGAAACACCATTGAGCTCACTCAAGGAGCCAATATCACACCCTTGCGATCCGACACCATCCGGTTGGTGCAAAGCGGATGCGCATTCCATGGACTTCGTTCTGAAGATCCTAATCAACATCTCAAGGACTTTCTCAAAATCGTTGATTCTATAGACCTTGATGTTGCCACTCGAGAGACGACCCGATTGCGTCTCTTCCAATTCTCTTTGCGGGACCAAGCTAGTCAGTGGCTAGAACGTCAACCCGCAGGATCCATTACCTCTTGGGATGATCTCACCACTCGTTTCCTTGCTCAGTTTTTCCCACCGGGAAGAACTACCAAGCTAAGGAATGATATCTTGATGTTCCAACAACGTTAAGGCGAAACTCTCTACGAGGTATGGACTCGATTCAAGGACTTACTCCAAAAAGTCCCTCACCATGGCATAGAACTTTGGCTCCAAATCCAAATCTTCTATGACCATATCAATCTCTCCACGAGGCAAACCATTGACCAATCGGCCGGTGGCAAGCTACGTGATCTAAGTGCGGAACAATCATGGGCTCTCCTAGAGGATCTTGCTCTTTATGACAACGAAAGTTGGAGTGATCCCCGTGATTTGAATAAAACGGTCAAGGCAATATCTTTGCCTTCGAACAATTCAAGCACTTCCGACCGTAGGATCATAGAACTTGAAGACCAAGTCAAGTTTCTCATGAAATCCTACGAGGCTCCTAAACCTTCAAGCCAAGTGAACAAAATCACTTCTTCATGTGAATTATGTAGTGGTCCCCACGACACTCGTGATTGCATGGAACTCCCCGAACAAGCTTTTGTGGACTACGCATCCTCGCGTACCGACGGAGCGGGAGACAAGTGGTACACTTTCAAACCCGAGCCAAACCATTACGGTGATTCATACAACCCCTCATGGAAAAATCACCTGAACCTTAGGTGGAAACAAAACCAAAACACGCAACAAACCAATTCTTCCAACCCACCTAATCGTTTCCAATCAAGCGGTTCCAACTCGAACCGTACTTTCAACAACAATCCTTCCGGCAATGGTAGTACCAACAACTTTGAAGGATTGATTTCCCAATTTATGGCATCTCAAGAAGCTCGGATAGCTAGATTCGAGACCGAATTCAATCAACAACAAACGGAGATGACCACTAAAATTGACAACTTGTTGAAAGCTCTCCATAACCAAGTGTTATCACCTCCACATAAGGACGCTAGGAACACAAATAGCGGACCCCAAGTAAAAGACCCCTCTTCATCCAAACACGTCCACTTTGTCAACATTGTCACTATTAAACCAATTGATAGGAATGAGGATAATAGTGAACCTAAGGATGAGGATAGGAAAGTCGAGGTTGATAAGGAAGTTAGGACAAGTGTGATTGAAGAAGTAGATGATGATGAGGACTACTTCAATAGGCTACCCACTAAGGAAGAGCGCGCATATCATACAAACTTATTCGATGACCCCGAGATACCATACTTCCTAGGTAGACCCATCATAGAAATAGGCGACCCTTCTAATCTCAACATACCATGCAACATTGGACATCTACATGTGTGGAAAGCTTACATCGACCTTAGATCGCCCATAAACATCATGACTAGAGCCCACTACAACTTGATAATGAAGAATCAACTTGGGTATAGGATGTTCCCTGACAAGGGTTGGATGAGTAACTTCACGGGAAGAGTTAAGGGATTACCGGTTTATGTAGGAAACTTCACCTATGTCACCGACTTTGTAATTGTAGAAGATATCCGCCCAATAGTCGATGCATCCTTGACTCAAGTGGTTTTTGGAAAACCATTTGTTGAGGTCTCTAGAATGACTTATGAACCTTCCTTAGGGATAGTTAGATTTAAGGATGAGACCGATGAAGTAAGCTACCAAATGCCATATAAGATAGAACAATTCCAACACTTGTCAAATGTTGAGAAGGAGCTCAAGCAAGCGGTCTACTATAGTAATGATGAGGATAGAAGTAAAGGAGTAGACTATGTTATGGAAAGGATATTCGGTTTCTACAAGGATTGTTTGAAATTAGGACCGGAATATAAAACCGGGAAGGAGAATGGCCTAGGAACCGTGACCGATGATGGAGTCACGTAATGTATGTGACTTTGAGTCTAGCTACAAGACTCGTTAATAAAGAAAAGCGCTTCTTGGGAGGCAACCCAAGCTTTATTTGTTTTATTTGCTTTGTGTGTTTATTTATTTGTTTGTTTGATTTTATTTTCCGTATGTGTGTTTAATTTTTATCATTATTGATTCATGTTCAAAAGTAAATTGTGAAAATGCTTTATGTTGTTTTTAACTTCGTCTTAACTACATATAAAGGTATTTTGCAAAAGTTAAGTGTAAGGGAAATCTAAATCGGTTTATTAGAACACAAATGAACATGAATCGTAATAATAATAAAATAGCATACATATTCGTATTTGTTTGAGTCAAATGCTTGTATCGAGTCATAATGATGTTTTGCAGGATTTCCAGGAAGTAAGGTAAAGGTTTTTCCAGAAATTTTCCGGAAACTTTAAATGAAAATTTTTGTCAGGTCATTTCTGACGGCGTCAGGGTTTATAACCTGACGGCGTCAGATTTAATTTTCAGAAATTTTTGAAAGTTTTGTTTTAAAAAAAAAAAAAAAAAGTTTTTATTAAAATCTCCAACTTATAATCTCCAGGAATCTGCAAAGTTATCATTCCACAAGCATTATATCCTTATATATAGATTTTATCCCGCCGATGTTATGCAGGTTTTCGTGTTTGTTTTCTCAGGTTTAACAGGTTATTTTGGACAAGGAAATGTTTTGAATCAAGCTTGTGGCGATGCATTAGTCATGGAGCTTCTACATTACTTTGGAGGAAGATCTAACCGTGTAATTTCATTATCCACCGAGCGAATCAGGGGAGTATTTGATTTCATTCTTTTACTTTTTACTTTTACATCTTGTTATTTGAACATTGGGGACAATGTTCATCTTAAGTGTAAGGGGGGGTAAAAGTACGATTTTAGAGAATGCCATTGCGCTTGATTTTTGTTTGTTTAATAATAGATGTGTAATAAAACTGAGATAAATACCTGTTAGGGTAATTTTAGTGCCAAATTTAAAATTTTTTACAACACTTAGGAGTGAAACTTTGATCTTAATGAGCGTCTCACGGATAGGAGTTATATGACTAGCACAAAAAACCGTACCACTAAAAAATTTTCCACCCCAAATATGTGAGGTTCGCCCCTAGAATTGGTAGGAAAAGCATTTATGCTATGATGTGTGTACCGGTAGCACTTAGATTCTAGAACTTGCGTTAGGACCATTCCAAGGCCACAAGTGAGACTACATTCGTGTAGTTAGATTTACTACATGATAAGAGGCATTAGGATTAACCCATTGTTTTACACCTGTGTTTTTGTTATAATTACTTTGGCTACATTGGTCAAGTAATTCTCCCACACCCTTTGCGTTGTACTCATTCTTAGTACACGATACCCCTAGTACACCCCTCAGAGCCTATCTTTTCGTTTCGACCTTTAAGCATTTTACTTAAAGGAAGAATTTGTTACACCCCACTAAAATGTACACCCAAATCGCCTTAGCCTACCTTGTATGCACTCATTTTTAGTGCATTATTGTTACAACATTTGTTTAAACCCAAGTTAATTATCTAGTTGATTACATGGTTGCTAAGTCGAGTCATATCCTTGTACATATTGTTTTGGGACGATTGGGACTCATGGGTAAAGTACTAGTGTAATGGAGTAATGGGGAAGAACATCATTTATTACCCCCATATGTGCTAAATGTTTTAAAAGTACTCCAAGTTTTTCAATTATCTTAATTCGAGTCATTAGATTAGTATTTGTAAAGTTATGTAAAAGTTCAAGTGTAAGGGGAATGCAATGCCCCTATGATGTATTATTTTGGATGGTAGGGCAAGAGTGTATGTCAAAAAAAAAAAAAAAAAAAAAAAATAATAATAATAATCAAGAAAAATACAAAAAAATGAGAAAATGAAAAAAATAGAAAAAAACATACGGACTACCATCCCGTTTCATTTTACGTTTGTTTTATGTTTGTTTTTGTTTTTGTTATTTCGTTTCTAGCTTAAGATCGAGTCTAGTCTTGGCTTAGCAACATTGTATAGTACATGTAATTGATCAAGATCTTTAACTAGCCACCAGTAAAACATCCTTTATCCAACAAAACCGTGTTTTCCTTTTCCCTACACCTAACGTTATAACCCATTTAAAAGCCCTCTTTGATAGTTTATCTTAGGTGCTTACGCCTAGTGGAGGAGGTTATCGATCCTTTCCCAAGCCTATGGTAATCTATTTGCTATGACAGGTAGTGAGAGATATTATCCGTTTTCATTTATGAGATTTATTTTGATGACACTTGAGAGATGTGAGTATCTAAACACTACTTGTGAGGTGCTAGTTTGTAATCTCCGTGCTTATTATGATTGAAGTGGAACGAATATTTGTTGTAATTACTTTTATGTTAGCATTAAATGACCCCTAACTTGTATTTTGATTAGAATAAAAGCGCATTTGCTTGAGGACAAGCAAATCTCAAGTGTAAGGGTATTTGATGAAGCGAAAAGTGTACCGCTTTTAAGGGGTCATTTAAGCCTTAAATCGTATTTATTTGATCAAATATTGCCCTAAATCGTTCCTTTTGTCATTTTAGGTACTTTTGAGGAGAAATCTGGAAAAGGAGGCATTTTGGACGTTTTTGGAGCATAAAAGTGAAGAAAACGGCAAAGTCTCAAAAATCGGCTGAAAGTTACCTTTGACGGCGTCACATTTAACCCCAGACGGCGTCATGCCTTGGCAAGAAAAGGTGGACGTGAAATTTACTCATGATAAGCCAGTGAAAATACCATGTGAATTCTGACGGCGTCATGCTTTAACTTGATCAAGGGCGTCACGGCTTAAATCAAAGAGGGACGGCGTCACGTTCAAGGTTAGACGGCGTCAAGCCTTGATAAGCCAGAATGGATTTTTGAAGAGCTAAAGAGGGACGGCGTCAAGAAGGTCATCCGGGAACCCTAGAAGCGGCGAGGTGACGGCGTCACAATCCATAAGGTGACGCCGTCAGATCCAAAAGTCTATATATAGTTTTCTAATTTTTTGTCATTAGGGAGAGCTTAGTGTGTGGAATTTTGGGAGAAAACCCTAAGACGAATTCAGCTTCTTTTTCAAGGCTTTTTGCCTTGAGATCTTCCATGTTACATTGAAGATAAGTTATCAATTAATCATTCAATATGTCTATGTGTTGTTTGATTTTATCTTATTCTTGTCTTTTGATTAACATGTTAGGTTAAATTTATCTTGTGTTTGCTTAGATCTAATGAAACCTAGCTATTGATTATTGGTTATTAGTGTGTTATTAGTTGTATTGGATGATTGTTTATCTATGTTAGGCTTAAGAAAACTGGCTAACTTCCTATTCGGTAACTTGCTTGAACGTCTTAAGAAACATGAACCAAATGCGTACTAAAGGTTTTTATGGTTGTATTTAATGCACAAGCGAATTCTAGTGATCCCATGTTAGGAGCTTCCTAGCCGGCTCGACATAGGAGTGAAGTAGGAGCTTGTAGAGTTGGGGAAGTAAGTACGCCACCCCACGAATGGTATTAAGGAATACACCCGTCATCCACGCGACTAATACACACTAATTAACCGGTAAAAGAAGTTAGGGAGTAAGGAAATCTAAGTAAACACATTTCTCTACACATAAGTTTCTCACCACATTTTCATTTTTGTTATTTTATTTTATTTGCATCCGTAGTAATTTTGGGTTAGTTGACTAGCAACTAATGCCGCCCACTCTTTCAAAACCGAGATTTTACTTGCTTTCATAAAAATATAAAAACATAAAAAGAATCTTCCTCAACCCTTAGATCTAATTAGAGTAGTCTTTCACACCTAACGAACACTATTCCCTGTGGAGAACGATCAATCCCCCGTACTTACCACTACACTATACTACATCGGTCAGGTACACTGCCTGGTGGGGTTGTAAGCCTCTTGAGATCCCTCGAGAGGTAAAACCTGTTGTAAGGTTGCAAAACCCACGCATCACAAAGCACTCAAGAAGACAGAGATTAACTACAGCCCAATGGAGAAGTTGGTCTTGGCGTTAGTATTTGCCGCCAAAAGACTGCGTAGATACTTTCAAGCGCACCCAATAGTGGTAATCACAGACCAACCTATCAAGCAAGTTATCTCTAAACCTGACGCATCGGGGTGATTACAAAAATGGAGTGTGCTGCTAGGCGAGTATAACATCTTTTATAGACCACGCACTGCGGTTAAAGGGCAAATACTAGCAGACTTCATTATCGAAAAACCGGACACCGATGCCGCACCTCCACTGAGCAAGGTAGAACTACAAGAACCATGGGTCCTGTTCACGGATGGATCTTCATGCGTGGATGGGTCGGGCGCTGCTCTTATTCTCACTAATCCAGAAGGAATGGAATTCACTTATGCACTGCGCTTTGAATTCACAGCCACGAACAATGAGGCAGAATATGAAGCCCTAATCGACGGGTTACGCATTGCAGCTCGAATGGGTGTACGTAACCTAGAAGCAAATGTGGACTCCCGATTAGTAGCCAACCACGTGTTGGGCGAATATGTGGTTAAAGAGGATAACATGGTTCAATACCTCGACAAGACCAAATCACTAATCCAAAGTTTTGACAGGTTTACCATTAAACAAGTTCCTAGAGGTGAAAACAAGAAAGTGGATGCGCTAAGCAAGATCGCATCTACAAGCTTTGCGCACCTGTCAAAACAAGTGTTGGTGGAGATTCTAAAAAACAAATCCATCTCGGAGATGGAGATATCCACGGTAATAGAGGAAGAGAACCCTACGTGGATGACCCCTATTGTAGAATTTATAAGCAAAGGCATATTGCCCCATGAGCAGAAGGATGCTCGACGGATATGACGCACAGCGCAGAGGTTCGAACTTAGAGATGATATCCTATATCGGCGCTCATTTCTACAACCATGGCTTAGATGCGTAGACCTCTTCAGGCAGATTACGTACTCCGAGAGATCCACGCCGGTTCATGCAGTATGCATTCAGGACCACGGTCCGTCGTAGCACGCGCATTGCGCTCAGGATACTACTGGCCCACTATGCATCGTGATGCGCGCGATGTGATAAAGAAATGTAGCGACTGTCAGGTTCATAGACCCATCCCGCGCAGACCACAACAGGAGCTAACGCCTATCACTTCTCCATGGCCATTCTATAAGTGGGGTATCGACATTGCGGGTCCCTTCCCTGTTGCAGCGGGGGGACTGAAATTTCTTATTGTGGCAATAGACTACTTCACTAAGTGGATTGAAGCGAAAGCAGTGGCGACAATCACAGGTAATCAAGTAAAACGCTTCATTTGGGAAAATATTGTATGCCGCTTTGGATTACCTGGGGAGATTGTTTCGGACAACGGAAAACAATTCCGTGATAACCCGTTCAAAGACTGGTGCGCAGAGCTAAATATCACACAACACTTCGCGTCAGTTAAACACCCACAAACCAATGGTTTGGTTGAGCGCGCAAATCGTAGTCTAGGCGAAGGAATTAAAGCGCGCCTAGACAAACACAAAGGAAGATGGGTGGATGAATTGTCGCACGTCTTATGGGCGCACCGCACTACAATCAAAGTTAGCAATGGAGACACTCCCTTTTCTCTTGTCTATGGGACAGAAGCTGTCATACCAGCTGAAATTGGGATGCCAACTATTCGTACCGCAGAAGTTAATGTTGCAACCAATGACGACGAACGACGTATTGACTTGGACCTATTGGAAGAAAGGCGCGAACGCGCAGCTATACGCGAAGCAAAATCCAAGTCAAAAATGAAGGGATATTACGACGCTAAAGTTCGAAGCACCTCATTCAGACCAGGCGACTTTGTCTATCGCGCTAATGATGCAAGCCACACAGAAGATACAGGTAAACTTGGACCGAAGTGGGAAGGACCCTATGAGGTCGTTGAAGCACTAGGTAAAGGCGCGTACAAGCTGCGTGACATGGATGGCCGCGAGCTACAACGCACATGGAATGTTTGCAATCTCAAGAGATGCTATCTTTAGGAAAGGTTACAACCTCACACACGGACACCTCCGCACTTTAGTAAGTGCTTAATAAATATCCGTGTATTTACATTTTGTTTCATTTAGGCAAATGTTTTCTTTTTACAAAAACTTGCAAGTATTAATTCAAATGTCGCGGTTTCTAGCTAATTCCGCGACACATTTTACTTTATTGTTTACATGTTATTTATGTCTCAATATTGTGTTACTTTAGCTTTCTGCCTACATGGCGTGCATGCACTTATTAAAACCCACGATGGTAAAAGGATGAGTAAACCTACT
Organism: Artemisia tridentata subsp. tridentata; assembly: GCA_021014915.2. Taxonomy (NCBI): domain Eukaryota; kingdom Viridiplantae; phylum Streptophyta; class Magnoliopsida; order Asterales; family Asteraceae; genus Artemisia; species Artemisia tridentata. Next base: position 319,168,937 of record CP139502.1, read on the forward strand.
AAACAACTCGTTGAGTAAGAGGGTTGCAAACCCATCAACATCGGATCACGCATCCTTGTTAAACACCTTACTCTCAAGACGTTGGAGTAAGTTCAATGTGTATTCCACGACGGATACACAATATTGCACACTGTGCGCGTTTAACAACTTAGGAGCTAAGACACTTAACTCCTTGATATGCTATTTGCAGTACGCTGCACATAAATCAATAAACTTGTAAACTTTATGAACTTCACACACGATTATGGATTTTTTATAAATTTTCCTAAGTATATACACAACAAGTTGCTATGTTGGACACAACATAGACGTCTTTTACGCAAAGACAAAATAACTAAGTACAAAAATTATAACCACAATCACATTTGATACAATATGCGTATAATCGTATTTCTTCTAATTAACATGTTACTACGGACTACGAGTTCATACAAGATATAGATTCAACATGCACATGTGCAACAAAAAGTGAACCTGTTACAAAACATCACTACATCTAAGTAGCCTATATACTACGTGTGCGCTTAAGCCTTGAACTGCCCACTTGGTGCGCCACACTACCAGCCCCTTCAAGCTTCTTCAACAGGTCAACATCCTTGGGTGACACCGTTGGCACGCTAATGGGCACTCCATCAGACCTCGGAATATGGGCCGCACCAAGACCACAAAGGATGGCTTTACCCTTCACACCCTTCTTCTTTGCAAGTCTCATCTCATGGGCCTCTAGGGACTTCTTTAGAGGAATTTCCTTCTCAAGAGCGAAAGGATTCAGGATATCACGCGGACAAGCAAAGATGGGTACATGCAGCTACGACACATCGGGCTTCAAAAAATAATCAAGCTGTGCCTCAGCGTCATCTGCTGTGTGCCTAGCCAAAGTCAGCCCCTCCATAATCACGCCTATGGGATAATCCTGGTCGCGCTCCAGTTGAGCAATATGAGGAAGCTCCAAAAGCTTCAACTTCTCCATCGCAGCAACAAGATCATCATAAGTGTTCTCGTTGTAACCCGGTACTTGGGCGGCGGGCACAGTCAAGATCTTGTTCGCACACAGCTCCTCTACAGCCTCTGCCTTACCACGCGCCAGCGCACACTGAACAACATCCCCAAAGGAGTCCTTCACCTCTTGAGACTCCAGCGTTCTCAAGGCAGCAAGGCGCAAGCCATGGCTGATAAGCCACCTGCGCTCAGCAATGGTTGACACCAAGTGAGGGTACAACTCTTCATCGTATTCAATGCTAAGCTTACGCAGCTTGCTCTCTTGTTTCTCCAGCAAACACCCTACGGACTTGCGGAACTCCTCCAAATTAGCGAAGTGCTCATTCTTCCCATTCTCCAAATATTTCAAAACCCAAAGACAAGAAGCCTTGTATTCTTTGAAGTTAGCACGCTCTTGGTTCACTTGAGCAAACAAGGATAACCTCTCATCAGCAAGCTTCTGAGCATACACAGTGGTGGACTCTACTTCAGCCTGAGCATCGGCTAGCTGCGCCTTCAGTAGCGCAATTTCCTTATCCTTCTGCGCCAAGCTACTACCTTCACCCGCATACCTAGCTTTGAGCTGTGCAACCAATGAAGTTTGATGCGCAGCAGCCAAGCTTAACTCCTCCACCAACTGGTCCGTAGGCACATCTTCAGAAGCCTTAGCCCTAGATCCTTGAACCCCTGCGCAAGACGATCAGTAGGCGAAGGACTCGCCTTGGGTGGCGATTTCCCAGCGCGAGCAACATCCCCAACAGCCTCAACACTGCATATAAATGACGAGAGCTCGAGGTTATTATTGTAATCTCAGCGCAAAACATAAACAAAAATGTTGACAAAACGAGCATAATTACTTACTTGAAGAGAGGAGTTTCAGTTGTATCCTTCTGCGATGCACTCTCCTCTGATGATGATTGCTCACCAGTGATAAGATGGCGCCTTCTTTTGGACGTACCAGCGCCATCATCCCCAGCAACTGCCTTGCGCTTCACCCCTTGGGCAGCACCCTCAGACTCACTCACAGAAACCCCCACGCTGTCTGACGAATCAGTCTGCGATAACTCTTCTATATGCATTTGTACCTCGGGAGTGGGAAAACTGCGTAGAGGCGTCGCCTCTAAAACAACGGGGGGTGTATCCTCAAATTCTTCCTGCACGATCTCCATCGTGCGCCCTGCGATAGCCTGTAGAATTGGTTCCTCGCCATCCCTTAAAGGGCGCACACCCACAGTCACTTGCTTCGGCCTCTCCAAGCGAACAACACTGAATAGATCCATCTCTGCGCAACAAACAACAAACAAACACAAAATAAGTTAGATAAGCTACAAAGGGAAGAATGCTTACAACTAATAAGTGAAGAGGAAGGAAGAGACAAGTACCCACCCCGGCTATTCCCATCCAAAAAAGTTGGCACCTCCTCCGGACTACCGAAGTAATTGCGACTAATGCCCATGTGCACCAAAAACTCCTCTGGATACGCCCTGATCGGTATGCGATTAGCATTAATCGTCTCCGCATCCTCTGCGCTATACGTTCCGGGGATGGGGCGCTCATCTCTCGGTAATGATTCTTGAGTATAGAACTCAAAAATCCATGGAAAAAATGAACTATCAACCCAAAAGAACTTTTCCCTCCAAACCCTCAGTGCGTCTAACTTCTCCGTATAGCACTGTAGTGGCCCTGCGCGCTTGGAGAAGGACACCCACCCGTTTGACCACGACGTGTGGTAAAACGCGCGGAATAGATGGATTGTGGGTTCTATCGCTAATAAGCGACAATTCATTTCAAAATTAGTTATTTTTGCTGCACCTATACAGTGCAGTTGTGAAATATGTAGACGATAATGGTTTAAAATATCGCACAAAAATAGGGAAATGGGCACACGTTGGTTCGCAAATTCGAAGAAGCGTGTGTAAACCCCCACTTTCCCTTGCGGGAAGTTCGCCATTGACGCAGTCGCCACCGGAACCATCGGGTGCAATGCGATAGGAATGTAATAATCTGAGGTGAACTGACGAAGTTCGTCCACAGAGATATCGGAAGTGAAATCGGATAACTGAAGAACCATGGTTAGAATCTAAAGGATTATGAAGCGCACGCGCTGTTACCTTAGGAGTTCTTGATTTCTTATTCGCTGTTTAAAGGTTTAACAATGGTGGAAAATGATGGTTTTTACTGTGATAGCCACAGTGAAATGACGGCTCAATCTTATATAGGGTTACACATATTCGTGGATGGATGACACATGTACCCCACTTGCTCTAATCGTGTGGCTAGGAGGCCAAAAGGTAAAACACTTTTTCACCCACCCTCACGATTTACGAAGGAGATACGGATGTACTTGGACTAGTTTATTATATGGTTTCTTTAGGCGGGAAACACTTGAAACTTCCCCGCTACGCATCGAGGAATATTTTTGCTACATTTGTTAGTCTAGCATCCGCAGTCGTTACACTGCGCATACTAGACTGGGGGGACATGATGACGTATAGTCCGCATTCGGGTCACGAACCCGACCAATGGACGCTACTAACACTCAAGCCCATCACGAATGGGCTGCCACGATAACGGTTTGGGCTTACGATGGCCCAAACCCGAAGTTATTTATGGTCTTGATATAGGATATCTCTTATTTATGGGATATGTATCAAAACCGATTTAGGCGGATACGCCGAAGGGTAAGGAACACGAAACCAACAAGGATTTCGTGTGTATATATAGAGCATCTCGGCTCTCATTAAAGGTACGATCTACAACCCTAACTCTTCAACTAAACCCTAAAACTGATTACTTACTCTCACGCCGGAAGATAATCGTGGGAGACAATCCCACGATAAGCCTAACGGTGTCTTTTTGTTTTCTTAGTGCGCAGGTCTCGAGCATTAAGATCTAATTGGTACGGAAACAAGGAACGCCCAACTTTTGTATCAACAAAGTATAAAATCAAAAATAACCTTCGGGTTTTTACAAAGTTACACTTTATACCCTAACGGTATAATCTTTGCACCGTTAGTCCTCGGTTAAGTTTTATTACATTTTAAGTCTAAAACTTTTAATATTTACATTTTATACCTAGAAGTTCTTAAATTTACAGTTTTCATCACAAGATATCAAAATGACAGTTTTTACTTTAAGTTTCCAAACTTGGCAGTTTTGGTCCTTCGGTTAGCAAGTTTTTGCAAAACAAGTCCAAACTTTAAAAAAATCAAAGTTCACTATTTTTATTTCATAAATAAGTTTAAAACAGCTTATGTAACTTATGTGTACAGCTTATTTTGTCGAGAGCTTATTTTTAAGCTTTTGGGCTGTTAACGAGCCATAAGTATGGCCCATTATGGGTTTTCGATCCATTGGGTTTAGAGGGGGTTTGGGCCTGATTATGGGCTTGTTTAAGGGTTATAAAAATGTTACAATTGAGCTTATCTACCCAGCTTATTCATAGAGCTTAAAAATAGCTTAGTGGGCTTATAAGCCCATCGCTAATATTTAGTTTTTTGTGAAAGATTGTTTCTCGATCGATTACTTTGGGGTTTAACAAGGTTCAAGATAAGTTTACTAGGTCGAAAGAAATACGTGACCCGTAAGTTTGGTAGCTCGACTATCAAGTCGAACTATAAAATGTATGTGTTGTGTGTCGAGTTTAGGAATTTCAAAGCCAAAGTAAACGTAACTTAGCTCATTTTGTAAAATAGTTTTAAGGTCTCAAAATATTCTAAGTGTTTTATAAAATTCGAAAATGTTCAAAATGACTTAGGAATGTGTGATTTTTATGGTTTATACGATTTTATAAGGTTCGATTGGTTGTGGTTCTCGATAGTTAGCATGGCAAAGATATAGGATGTCGAATAGAACATATGTGTTGTTAAGGGAGTTTACGAAATATCGAAGCAAAATGAACGTGACATGCAAATATAACTCAACGTAAGAAATTTAAAAAAGTAAGGAAATGGCTTACTTCACCTCAAAAGGTGGGGCGTATCACAATGTCAAAACTGAGCTAGGCCAAAGGAATGGTGTAGCTCGATTCTTTAGACTTCGAACAATCAGGAACAAGGTTCGAATGCTTCTTTTTTCGACTTGAATACCATGAAAAATGATCAAAGCTAGGCGTGCTTAGGACTGAAAAAGACTTAGAGATATTTTTGAGTTGGAATTGTTTGTGTTGTGTGAATGCCGAGTGTTTGAGGGTATTTTAAGAGTGAAACGTTGAGTGTTATAGTGAGTGTAATGATGAAGTATGATGAGGGTGTAAGAGAGTAGCAGGGAAAACCATTGATAATTCACTTTGGAGTGTGTAAGTAGCCTAAATGATGGTGGCATTTGGTTGTGTTAGTCGGCACTAAGAACCAAGGGGAAGAGACAAAATGAATTTCTTTAGTGTTAGTTTTTGTGGCTTGGTCGAGTATCTCAAGGGTCTAACACACATTGAGACGTGACCAATAATAGGTGTAGGGATCGTTTGATGGTTTGCATGTTCGATAAGAGCTTGCACGAATTTATTTGCTAGACAAAACACATCTTTGGTTCGAGTAGGGAGTTATACGAGAACAAGCTTAGCCAAAATATGGAACTTGGGTTGTGTTCATAACGTGGCCAAGTGTGTCGAGCTTTGGTAGATTTTAAGTAGGTATATGATCGATTTAGAACATAAGGTTTGTCACACTCGATTCTTAGATGGGTTGAGAATTGAGTCGTGCAAAATAATTATATGGTTGTTAAGCTAGATTTTGCGTAAAATGGCCAAAGTGATCGGTCCTCGTCGAGTTTATAGTTAGGATTATATAAGTTGGGTTGGTTTCGTGGGCTTTGGTTTGTGTTTTGGGCTTGTTTGGTGGACTAGGCCCAATGAAGGAAAATAATAATAATGCTAAGGGTCCGTTTGGTGTGTTTGGTTTGCCGAATTATTGGGCTGAGGCCCAATGAGTCTAGCAGCCCATTTGGTATTTATTGGGTATTGAGTCGAGGTCCAATATAGTTACTGAGTATTTGTGAAAATTTCCGTGAGCTTGGGAATGTATTTGGTCACGTTTGGTTAATTGACGAAACGTATAAACGTTAAGTATTAAACGTTAATGGTTTTAGATAATTTCGCGATTTTAGACTATCAAGGTTCGTGTGTAAGCATCGTTTCTAGGTGAATGGTAATCACAAGTATCGTTGTGATTTAAAATAGTATAGCATGAATAACAAAAAAAAATTTTGTTACCAGTAGAAATGGTTATTAAATAACGTAATGATTTGTTAATCATTTATTAGCATTCACTATTCATAGGGAAAATTACGAGAGGTTACAGTTTTTGCCTGTTTTTCTTTGATTTTGTCTTTTTTCACATATCCGTTGCCTGCACAATCACAAACACAAAAACACAATATATTTGGCATATTTGGTTAGTTTTTGGTCTATTTGGTCCGTTTTATTAGGTAAAAGGTATGTGTAATTTAACACATACCAAAATCCTCCAGACTAAGGTATTGCCGTGTCCTCACGCAATGTTATCAACTAACATTTTCAAAACCAAAAATTTCCAACATCTTTTTACTAACTTTGAATAGTAGCAAAATATTCAAAAGAGATTAAGAAATCAAAAGTTCTAAAAACGCTCTGTTTTTCCATTTTATTCACACTTATACTATTTTTGTATTTTTCTCTTTTTCATGTGACGGTATGTTGACTTTCATTATTTCACAATAACTTTTAGGCTCACGGAGTAGGAAACACAACTCATAAAGAAGTTACCATACGGATAAAATTCATCGTCCCTGATTTTTCACGAGTCCCCAAGCCAAGCTTAAAAATGAGATCATTGTTAAACACAAGTTAGATGCTAACAATACTCATGGATGCTAAGTGTAAACTTCAAGCTCCCTTATTCCTATTTTCCTCTAAGTATTTTAAGGAAAAATGATTTTTTTCTTGGTTTTCACAGATTTTTAAAGGAGCTAAGTTTAGACGCTAATTAGTTTAAAATCCTTCCCTCGAAAACCGTTGCCCACAAAAATGAGGTCCACATCAAGGTCTCTGATTTAACACGATTTAGGGGATATCCCTTTTATATACGACCGAAACAACTCATCTACGAGTCCAAAGACAGAAGCTTTTATTAGGATATCCCCGGAGTCGAAATTTGGCATTTTTAACATTATTAAGCACATATTATTAATCCTCGGCCTTTTAAACAACCTAGACAACAGGAGTGAACCGTCAAGAATCGGGAGTCTTATTTTGACCTTGGAAAATTTTTCCTCTGCCTTTTTGAAGTCTGAGTCAACGGGAGCGAACCGTCAGGAAACAGAAAATTTTTATCGGCTTTGGATTATTATTATTATTGTTTATTATATATTTGGTGCCAAACCCCGAGTACTACGGCTTTTATAGCAATAGAAACAATAGCACGTACTATCAGGAATCAGTTGCCTATTACACCATAACACTGACAGTACCTTGATGTGTACCCAACTCTTATAAGCAAGGATTCTCTAAAGAATGAGTAAAAACTAATTATCGCCAAAACTGTGTACCTTTAATTATTCAGAAATTTTAAATTTTTGGGGTTTTCTAACTGATGGGAGCAAAAAGCCACAAGTAACCTCGATGGGCTCTAAAGAGATCCAACTACTCCACGCTTAGAATCTAACTTATAAACAATGTTGATATAAATAATGCCTAAACACGTTATTAATATTTTTCGATATCTCAACGTTTTGATAATCACAAAATGTAAAATCATTAATCGGAAAATTATGACGTAAACAAGTATTTAGTTGTAAATATCTATTTCTACAACTCAAATCACTTAAGGTATGAATGAACTAATGCTTAATGCATTATATGATCAAAAGAACATTTTCTTAATAACTAGATTTTTTATAAAACATCAAAAACATTTTATATATTTTTGAAAAACATTTTTGGTATTAAATAAAAATGTTTAATCTTTTATAAAAATATGAATTCAAATTTTTAACTTAAATCAGTTAAAATGTTCCAGAAAAACCTTCCCCACAAAAGGACAAAACTGGCCAACGTCCAGTAGGGGCGGCCCCCTTAATTTTACTAGGCGGCCCCCTTAATTATTAAGGGGACCGCCCCCTATTTAAGGGGACCGCCCCCGCTCCAGTAGACCTCCAGTTGTCCAATTTTTCTCCTATAAATACCAGCCTTCTCCTGGACTTTTACTCACCTTTTGCACACTAAAACTTTCTGTTCTTAATTCATTCTAAACATTGTAAATCCTTTGATCATATTTTATTAAGCATTGGTTTCTAAGTGATCCAAGCTTCCACCACCAAAAGTGCAAAAGAAGAACTCTACTTCAACTAGTGAAGAAGTGTTATTACTTACCTCATTCAATTGTGTTGTTGTGTAAAGTGTTGTGCAGTTGTGATAAGTAGATCTAAGTGTAACTACGTAGTAGCGTTGTAAATTAGTTGTGAAGTAGTTGTGAATAAGTTGTTGTGAAGTAGTTGTGAAGAAGTAGTCGTGAAGCAGTCGTGAAGAAGAAGTCGTGAAGAAGTCGTGAAGCCGTTGTGAAGAAGTCGTGAAGAATTCGTGATTAAGTCGTGTAGAAGTTGTGTATAAGTTGTGAGATTGGTTCTAGCTACGATTAGGACTCGACATCTAGCTTTGTGTCGTTAAGCCGGTGTAAGCTAAAGTTGTGTAAGGTTTCTCCGCCATAAGGGAGTTTGTTGACATAGTGAAGAAAACTCTCGAGTAGGTGACTCGAGGAGTGGAGTAGGGAAAGGAAGGTGTCCTTGTAGCCGAACCACTATAAATCTCCGTGTTGTGGTTTGATCTTTCCATCTCTCTCTCTTATTTCATTATATTTACCTTACTTGCATTACTTATCTATATTTGCTTATATATGTTCATATTGATCAAGAGTTGAATTCACATAAGATAGAATCGAAGTTTTAAAAAGTAAACAAAAGTTTTTTTTATAAATTAAAAAGACGTAAAACTATTCAACCCCCCTTCTAGTTTTCCACAATTGGTATCAAGAGCCACGTCAAACAAGATTTTTAAAATTAACTGTATTTTAAAACTTGAAACGATCTATGGAATCTGAAAAATATTTAGAAGGGCAATCTATGCAAAGACCACCACTATTTGAAAGTGATGGATTTTTATATTGGAAAAATCGATTCGAAACTTATGTGAAGTCAAAAGATCTAGATCTTTGGCATGTTATTACTAATGGTGATTTTTTACCTATTCAACATAATCTTGAAACTAAAAAGGATGAAATTGTACCTTTTGAAAAACAAAGTGATGATTTAAAAAGAAAACTTTCTAAAAATAATGAGGCTAAAATGGTTATTTATAATGCGCTACCACGTAAAGAATACGAAAGAATCTTTATGTGCGAAACCGCAAAAGAAATTTGGAACTCTTTACTAATAACTCACCAAGGTAATAGTCAAGTCAAAGATAATAAAATAGATCTTCTTGTTCAACAATATGAACAATTCACGATTCCGGAAGAGGAATCAATTGATAATGCATTTGCTAGGTTTAACACAATCATCACAAGTTTAAAGGCACTTGATGAGAGTTTTTCTAGTAAGAATTTTGTCAGGAAGTTTCTTAGGGCTCTTCATCCAAAATGGCGGGCTAAAGTTACGGCGATTGAAGAATCAAAGAACTTGTCAACTCTTCAACTTGACGAGTTGATTGGCAACTTGAAAGTCTACGAAGCAATAATCAAGAAAGACTTCGAGATGGTCAAAGGAAAGAAAGAGCAAAGCAAGTCAATCGCGTTGAAAGCTAGGAAAGCATCAAGTGACGAGGATAGCTCAACCTCCGAAAGTGATGATGAAGAATATGCCATGGCCGTAAGAGACTTCAAGAAGTTCTTCAAAAGACGAGGAAAATTAGTTAGACAACCACATGACGAAAGGAAAACTCTCCAAAGAAACAAAGACGACAAAGGTAGCAAGAGCGAGAGGAAGTGCTTCAAATGCGGTGATCCAAATCATCTCATTGGAAGATGCCCTATGATGTCAAAGGAGCAAAACCAAAAGGCGTTCATTGGAGGAGCATGGAGTGACAGTGAAGAAGACGAGAAAGAAACCACAAAAGAGGAGAAGTGTCTTATGGCTAAGACATCAAGTGAGGTACGTTCTGAAACTGAATACTTTAGTGATGAAAATTTATCATTAGATGAAAAAGACCTAGATAACGAATATAATAGGTTATTTATATTAGGCCAAAAAGTAATGACTAAAAATAAATCACTAAAACACATAAATAATCAATTAGAAAAAGAAATACTAGAATTAAAAATTAAACTACATAACTTAGAAAAAGGAAAAGAAATTCTTGAATGTAAAACATGTCAAGAAACTAAAAATGAAAATGAAATACTTAAGGAGGAAATTTATAGGCTTAACAAATTTGAAAATAGTAGTAATTCTCTTAGGGAAATAATAAGTATTCAAAGAGTATCAAGTGATAAAACCGGATTAGGATTTAATTCAACTAAGGATTCAAATAGTCAAACTAAAAATGTAAAGTTTGAATGTGAAACTAGTGAGCAAAAACCTTTAGAGTCAAAACCTAAGTATATACTTATGAAAGATAGAAAAATACCCATAGCTAGTGATGAGGAATTAAAAACCTTTTATAAACCATCTTTAAAAAATGAAGTAAAATACTCTAAACCAAGGTTAAGGTCAAAAACACCTCCACCTAGAAGACCACCTAGTCCTCATCCTCGACCTAAAACTCCTCAACCTAAAAGAAACCAAAATATACCAAACCATCATAATAATAGTTACCCAATGTGGAATTACCCAAATCCACCAAGCTACAATCCTTGGGGAATACTTCCACCATATATGCATCCGAGTCAATTGCAAACCATGTTTGGGCCAAACAACCTTTAACAAATGAGACCATGGGGACCAAGTGGCTAAAATCTCAAGTCATCGGGATTATCGGTAAATCTCTCATGTTTGGCTTTTATAAGTCAACACTCTTTGAAGATTTTGAAGACCACACATTGAAGACTAAAAGGTACGCACCTCCTTCATGCTCATTATTATACACGAAGATTAAGTAACTAGCCTATTACATGTTCCCCATTAGTTTAAGATGCCTAGTTTATTAATTATTATGTAAGTATTAGTATATACTTCCTCTATACACATATATATAATATATACCTATACTATTATACATACTACATATATATATATATATACATATATAAACGCACATAACCTGGATACGTCATTTGTTGATTATCTAGAACTAAAAGAAATTGTTCGTCATCGAACCTTTTCTTCCCCCTTTGCCTCTTTTGAACTTTAACGTTCAACACGAAAATCTTCCGTGTCCATTATTACATAACTCATGGTGATGAAGAGAAGTGAGTTAAGTGGATTAACGTAGAAGTAGCACTTTGACCATCGAGTCAAGAAAACTATGAATGAAACAAACTCCCGTCATCGCCAGCACCTATCTCCGTCATTACCTCATCATTTCTTAACTCCAGTCAACATCCCACACTTACACATAATACTAATATATATATCTATATATACGCACATTTCTTCCCAATCCTTAAACCTCTTGTCGACTTGACGTCTTGAGCATTTTGTCCAAAATTATCAAGATTAAGTTTATTAACGAAATGTTAATAAAATATGTCAAGTATTCCTTCTTCGTGCCAAATAAACGTATTTTTGATATATTATAAATATATACATATAAATATTTTGCCGTCAGAAACAAAAATCAAGTAATTCGAAAATTTGGCAGGCGGCCCCCTTAATGTTTAAGGGGACCGGCTAGTAAACGGGGGCGGTCCCCTTAATGTTTAAGGGGGCCGGCCTACTGTTGCTGCCAAAACGAATTTTCTCCTTGAAAACTTTGCCAAACACCCCATTTTTCAAACTCACTTCACTCCCACTCTGCTGTATACGAACTGCCATCCCAAATCCATCATCTTATCACCAATTCGGGTCAATTTCACAAAGGGCAAACATCTATACATCGATTAGCAACACATTTTGTAAGTTTTCCAAAACACATTTCATCTAATTTCATTCAATTTTGAGTCTAATCTTAATTAGGTCTTTTGCTAAATTTTTTCCAAACTTAAATTTTATTGAAATTAAGTCTAAGAATGTTGTAATCAAATGCTCCCCGTAGGATTAGAATGATTAATCAACCTAGAAACTAAGTAATTAAAAAACCATTATGTCAAACTAATCACCCTTTTTTTTCAAAACTAATCATATTGTTGAATTATGCCATAAACACTTGTTAAAACTAATCACATTGGTTTGTTACAACTCATAAATACTAAAAATATATTTTTCGAATCATAAAAAATGTTTTTGTTAAATATAAGAGAGTGTTTGGATTATGAGCTAGAATCATCAAAACTTAATCAAAATTAAGTTTATAACTACTTGTCAAAGTTTATAAACATGAAATTAGTTGTTTTAAGTCGTCAAGATACATAATTCATATGTATATTGAAATTTTACTAGTTATCTTCTTATTTAAAGGAGCGTTTGGCACAACATTTTGAAAGAAATTTTTGAGTCAAAATCTAAGTTACTTAACATAAACACTCGTAAGAAATAGCTAGATATACAATCCAATGTTTGTCTAGCCACATTTCAAGGTAGCTTATGACGTATAAAAGAACGTTAGGATATTGTTGATTTCTTGTCATAATGTCCCTATAACTATTCTTTAACATCATAAAATACATTTCAAGCGAGTTAAAAATTAAAACTAAGGAACATTGTAAACTACTTCTTAGGATTTAAGTTTTAGAGTCGAAGTATGTTTACGTTCCACATAAGTAGCATATTTAATATATGCATGTCATTTTCTTATTTTTTTTGTGTTTGTTGCTATCCTGTATAGGTGAAAATGCCCAAAGTGACAGTTGGCGATGTCTCAAGATCAAAATCATACATTCCAAAAGTTTCCGCCATTCCAGGGATAGCTCCCTCTGTTGCTTGTCTCTATCGTCACATTGAGGATAGAAACATTCATGAGGGGAGAATTGTCCATCCATCGTTCTATGAATCCGACTACATAGAACGTATGTTTTCCAACGTAAGTCTTGATTGTCTCTACAAAATTAATGAGCCAATCATTCCGCGCTTTGTCCTTGACTTCTATAGTCAAGTGGTATTGCAAACCGATCCCTTTGGCACTATCCTCATATCCTTCATGATTCAACACCAACTTATCACTCTTACTCTTGCTCAATTCGGGCAAATTCTAGGAATTCCCTCCTCCGGTCAAGCTGTCTTCTCAAATGAGTGGGACCTTTCTTCTCTTGAGCTTAATCGACCTCAAGAGGGTCCTTACTACTCCGAGATTCCATCTCCTGAAGAGATTCGTCAATATCTTGGGCTAGCTCGTGGTACGACTAGTCGAAAGATCAAGTCAAAAGATGTTGAAATCTCTGAAAACCAAATCCTTCTCAAAGATCTACGCCGTGACATGAAGAGTTGGGAAGAACTCATTCGTGAGAATGCGTTCGGTACCAGTGGTCATCGTGATCATGTCACGGCAAGCATAGTCCACATGTTGTATTGTATCGTTGCTGAACAGCCGTACAATTTGGCATATCTCTTTGTCTACCGTATCATGTCCGCCAAAAACACTCATAATGCAAATCTACCATATGGTATGTTTCTCACTCGTATCTACAATCATGTCATGGTACACTATCCACATCTTCGGAGTCCAATTTATGAGTCTGTTCAACCGACCCTCAATCCACTTGTTCATGTCCGTACCCGTCGCCCCCGTAGTGACAAGGGTAAATCTCGTAAGTCAGTCTCGTTTCCACCTCGTGGTTCCACGTCTCATCAAGGTGATGATGATGATGATGATGATATGGAGGAAGGCACATCACGTGCTAGTACCCCATCACCAAGGACTTTCGTTGAAAATCTCCCGGATCTTGATTACACCGAGTATCAAGTTCCTCCTCGTGCCGAAATGACAGACGAACTACTCTTCGAAAGGCAAACCGAGATGCTCAACTCACAACGGCAGATGCACTATGAAGTACGAGGCGGCTTCAAGTCCATTGGAAAGTCACTTGGAAAGTTGTTTGGGAAGAAGAAGAAATAAACATATTTGATGAATGTTTAGTTGATTTTTATTAGACACTTATATGTAGTACTATTATCTTGACACTTGCTTGCTATGACTTTTATTATGTTAGTTGATAAACTTATTAGAACCTAGTTACTAGTTTATTTGAAATTATATGACTATGCTTCTAATATAATTGTTTTATGTATATTGTTTTAAATATGCAATTGATAATATTTAATCATTCTTGATGTACATGATCCAAATGGAACTTGCTGCAAAGACACCCTAAAATTAACCTTTTTCTAGAAAATTTTCAAATTTGGTCGCCTGGGAAATCACCAGATGGGCGGCCCCCTTAATTCCTTAGGCGGTCCCCTTAATTTTTAAGGGGGCCGCCCAACAATTAAGGGGACCGGTCATCTGGACAGTAAAATTCACTGTTTCCTTTTGCATCTTGTGACCACTTTTACCTAGCCCCAGCTACCATTACCCTTAATGCACGAACTGGACTTGGAATATTACCACAAAACCTCCACAATTTGCCTAAATCAACCACATTTTCACAATATAAAAACTCTCCTTACAATTACCTTTCACTCCATCAACCATCACCTTCATCAAACACCCATTTTCATCCACAATGCTATCACCAAAATCCTCCATCTCTAAGAATTCAAGGAAACAAAGACTTGTTATCATACCACCAAAACAACCTTTCATTGACCTAACCCAAGATGACATCAAAACTCCATCACCACCACCTCAAAATTCATCCCCAAGTGCACCAAATGCACCATCAAAAACACCATCCACCCATGGAGCTTCATCTTCCTCCATTCCATCCACCTCATCCATAAATGACTACATCCACACTCACCTAACATCATCACCAAGAGCATCATCACCACCATCCACTCAAGAACCTTCATACACCCAACTTGCCATTTCCCTATCACCCATCACACCTCTTGATGCTCACTTTTCACCATCACCAACCCCACCACCATTCTTTCCTATACCTTGGGCAATGCTTGAAGCCCATGGTGATAATTGTCTTTGTTGCGTCCATAACCAGACCTTAATCTTTGGTCTTAGAGATGAGATACACTACATGTTTTCATCTCTTGAACACATGATTGCCAACCCACAACCACCACCTCCTTCACCCACTACACCACCACCACCTCCATTTTCACCCAATTAAGCATATGCAATGCTTAAAAATAATTTTTCAAACCCTTCTTGCAAGCAAGCTCCATGGAAGACCATGTACCTCTAAGATGATTATGTAGTTTCATTAGTAGTTTTTGTTTGTATGCTTGCATGCTTCATGTTGTAATCTTTTGGTTGTGTACTTATCCACAACACCTTTATTAAATGAATGATCTTATTCTATATGCTTGCTTATTGTTGTTACATATACTTGTGCTTCTAACATTTTTTTTGCAAGCGTTCCATAGCTCGTTTCCTTGGTGCCCCCAAACGAGGGGGAGTACACATCAAGAGAGAGTTCTCGTCCCGACAAATTTAGTTTCTAAAACTTGTCGGCTTAACCTTTTTGATTCTACAAAAAGGGGGAGAAATAGATGTAAACTCACTAAATACTTGTCTAAAAACTTATTTTTAGATTTAATGAGTTTAGATTTTGTAATCATCAAAAAGGGGGAGATTGTTGATATAAATAATGCCTAAACACGTTATTAATATTTTTCGATATCTCTACGTTTTGATAATCACAAAATGTAAAATCATTAATCGGAAAATTATGACGTAAACAAGTATTTAGTTGTAAATATCTATTTCTACAACTCAAATTACTTAAGGTATGAATGAACTAATGCTTAATGCATTATATGATCAAAGGAACATTTTCTTAATAACTAGATTTTTTATAAAACATCAAAAACATTTTATATATTTTTGAAAAACATTTTTGGTATTAAATAAAAATGTTTAATCTTTTATAAAAATATGAATTCAAATTTTTAACTAAAATCAGTTAAAATGTTCCAGAAAAACCTTCCCCACAAAAGGACAAAATTGGCCAACGTTCAGTAGGGGCGGCCCCCTTAATTTTGCTAGGCGGCCCCCTTAATTATTAAGGGGACCGCCCCCTATTTAAGGGGACCGCCCCCGCTCCAGTAGACCTCCAGCTGTCCAATTTTTCTCCTATAAATACCATCCTTCTCCTAGACTTTTACTCACCTTTTGCACACTAAAACTTTCTGTTCTTAATTCATTCTAAACATTGTAAATCCTTTGATCATATTTTCTTAAGCATTGGTTTCTAAGTGATCCAAGCTTCCACCACCAAAAGTGCAAAAGAAGAACTCTACTTCAACTAGTGAAGAAGTGTTATTACTTACCTCATTCAATTGTGTTGTTGTGTAAAGTGTTGTGTAGTTGTGATAAGTAGATCTAAGTGTAACTACGTAGTAGCGTTGTAAATTAGTTGTGAAGTAGTTGTGAATAAGTAGTTGTGAAGAAGTAGTCGTGAAGCAGTCGTGAAGAAGAAGTCGTGAAGCCGTTGTGAAGAAGTCGTGATTAAGTCGTGTAGAAGTTGTGTATAAGTTGTGAGATTGGTTCTAGCTACGATTAGGACTCGACATCTAGCTTTGTGTCGTTAAGCCGGTGTAAGCTAAAGTTGTGTAAGGTTTCTCCGCCATAAGGGAGTTTGTTGACATAGTGAAGAAAACTCTCGAGTAGGTGACTCGAGGAGTGGAGTAGGGCAAGGAAGGTGTCCTTGTAGCCGAACCACTATAAATCTCCGTGTTGTGGTTTGATCTTTCCATCTCTCTCTCTTATTTCATTATATTTACCTTACTTGCATTACTTATCTATATTTGCTTATATATGTTCATATTGATCAAGAGTTGAATTCACATAAGATAGAATCGAAGTTTTAAAAAGTAAACAAAAGTTTTTTTTATAAATTAAAAAGACGTAAAACTATTCAACCCCCCTTCTAGTTTTCCACAAACAACTCTATCATTTCTCGTTCTTCGCAAATTTAAAATCTTAAATAATAAGATCCGCGAATGCTTAACCGAATAATCAAGTCATGCATATATAAAGTCAATTATGGGAACTTGCAAACTCTTAAAAAGAATTCGCGTTTTATAGCTCCTTGTATAAGAGACTAGCAAATGCTTATTGATTATAAAGGTTAAGGGGACAAGCTAGGGCTCAACACGCCCGGTCAAGTCAAAATTTTATTCCTACTCTCACCAGCGGAAAGTCAACAATGTGTCAAAACACTTATGATATTTTTGCAAAAATTTTTAAATTTTCTTATTTTTTTTCAATTTTTTCATTTCTTTGGAGGAAAAACGGTGTTGCGAGAGTAAACGGAAAAAATGCAAGGCAAAAATCAAATCGAAAGATTACTCCCCCAGACTAAAATGAAACATTGTCCTCAATGTTTAAAGGTAAGGGTCTTCCTACATAAATCTAAGGCCGTTTATTAATTATGCCAAAAGATAAACGTTAGTCGATAAGATTAGGATATCGGATGAGCAACGATTGATGAAACTCGAGTGGAGTGATGGAGCGTGATGTGTCGTTGCGGTTTAGCAGTTTTAATGCCTACTCAAGTTTTTAAATTTATATTTAGCCGACTTATCAATAACACACACACTTAACGAGCAGTGTACCCGGTCAGTATGAATATAATGGTAAGTAGAGTGTCGATCACTAAGAGTGGAACGTATTATCTCGTTATTCTAATCAGTATTTTAATATCCTAAAGCAAGGGGGTTTCAGCCTGAGAGACTGGCACGATTTGTTTGCAATTAAATAATAAAATAAACCAATAGGCACGAATCAGCAAGTAGCACACACGTACACAGATAAATACTCGAGACAATAAGAGGGCTTTCCTTATGATTAAGTAGATTGTCACTTGTTTTATTGATAGCTTTATATGAAGTGTATGTAGTTAACCCTTTCTCGTTGGTCCTATTCTTATCGGCGAGTAAACCCTTAATGATTACTTATGTCTAAAAGTTATTCCTAAGTGATCAATTTAGTAATAACCGTGGGAGCCACATTATTTTCCGCAGTCAAATGCCCGCAAGCCACTAATAAACACAGAGGTTATCAATGCACTAATAAGTAGTAACCAAAGACATCAACATATAAACTTTAATTGATGGGAAAGCAAGTATTAAAGGGAGTGCAATCTTTCGTTGTCACATTACACAAGCCACCAATCCTGATGAATTAAAGTTTGCTAACACAATAAAACAAAACTACTTAATGAATTAAACACATGCAGCACCTTCTTACAGCTCTTGTATCTTCGTTTGGTGTGTCTTGTGCTGCCTCCTTGACTGAATTCGTCCTAGGGTTCTGCTGCTTCGGTCTTCGAATCTAATATATTCCCCTCTCCCGAAATTCGTCTGGTCTTGGGGTATTTATAGTTTCTGTCTGAGGGAAGATGCGGCGCATCTATTAAGTAGATGCGGCGCATTGACTTAACTTCGCGTGGGGTCCAAGATTATAATATTCAGGAATATTCGTACACCGCCAGAAGATGCGGCGTAACTCCATGATTAGATGCGGCGCATGTCCTCTTGTATCTTGGATCGTATCTGGTGATATCTTGATAGAGATGCGCCGTATGTAATGAGTGAGATGCGGCGCATCTGGAGCAGATTAGTCTTGATCTTCTTCATTTCAGTAGACTCTTAACTTCTTGCATGTTTTGCTCCATAATTAGTCCAAAATCGCTAAGTTTCACCAAATGCTTGTTTTTACCTGAGAATTACAAAAGTAAACGATTAAGTATCAATCCTCATACATAATATAATAAAACAAGTCAAATTAATAGGATAAATGATAGTAATAAAATATACTTATTTGAGTTCATCAAATATCCCCCCACTTGAACTTTACTTGTCCCCAAGTAAACCTTAGAATTTCTCTTATGAAAATGTATCCTAAAAGATGTTAGGATTTATTTTTATATTTAAGCATGTATTCGTTTATTTCATAATCACACAACTAAACACTTAACGAATTTGAAGTAAAGTAAAATAAGTTGATAGAAGCAAATCTAATCGTTTAACTGTCCAGTCGTGACGAATATTCTATCATAAGCTTGGCAAGTATACACATCTCCTCCACTAAAGCTAAGGAATAACAAGTCTAAAGCGGTAAAAAAGGGTTTTTAGGCTTAAAGGGTTAATTATTCTTGATCACTATCGATCTCAAATTCCAGAAAAGGCGACAAAATCACAAATACATGATCGAATCCACGAACACGATACTTGCAATTGCTCAAATCCTTAACTCGAATAGGCTAAAGATAGGTCCAAACTTCACCAATAATAATATATCAAAAAGGGCGACAAAATCATAAATACATAGCCGAATCCACGACTACGATACTTAAGATTGCTCAAATCCCTAATCTCAATAAATCAAAGGTTTGGTTGGATAAAGAATAATAAAGGGCATGGATAACATTTGGGATACAAATTGGTGTAAAATAAAAAATAAACAAAACAAATAAATTAAAATCCTAAGTGTGGTTAATCACTATCCCAACCATCCCATGAATAAGACTCATATCATCGAATAACTCACGCTTTAACACTTGAAACACACGCTTTAGGTAGACACGAATTATACTCAACAAGATCTTAATCAAAGAATAAACCTTAATTGGCGTTCCCATAACTGCCAATTCCCATTCAATCCATAGATATAATACAGCAAATAGTGGTGATATCGACCACTTAATACAAAACTTTACATAAGTTGGTTAAAACAAACTTCCAACTTTTCTTTCTTTCTTTTTCTTTTCTTATTTTTTCGATTTTTTTTTTTTTTTTTTTTTTTTTTTTTTTTTTTTTTTTTTTTCTTTTGAAACATAGACATAGATGTGTAAAATTTCACCACATCACTATAATGATAATTCTGGATAATTTTTCCATACTTTTCATACTTCAGAAATAACGGTAATAGTGAAAGTAGTAAACACACGAAAAATAAACTCAAAGATATACAATATTTACTTTCACTCCAATTGCATTGTGCAATTTCCCGACCTAACCAAAGATAATGAATTACGCACGCGAACACAGGTAATGTAAGGAAACACACTTTGCCTATAGCAATTAACCAACCACGGATTCTAATCTACAGGGTAGGCTAAGGTGTAAGGGTGTAACGAAACATTTTAAACATAGGTGTAAGAAACGAAAGGAATGGCTCTGAGTGTTTTTCTAGGGGTATCTTACTCTAAAAATGAGAGTAACAAAAGGGTTTATACGGGGGTTAACTAACCAGTGTAGTTAGTTAATAACACATAACATATAATAGGCTATTTGGGTGTAATCCTAGAATTTTACCAATTTAGACAAGTCATTCCAATTATATAAATAATACTCATTATGGTGGTCTCGAATAGTATACAAGCCAAGTTCTAAAGTTTACAAGTCACCGGCACACTCATAGATTTGTGAATTTTGGAAAATCACAATTTTTGAAAATAACGTCATGTGTGCAGCTATGCAACTTAGATCTTAAACAAAAACATGCTAAAATTTTTTTAAGTTTGATATATTAAGCACATTTTAAGCATAATTTTTGAAAAAGTTTAGGACAAGTAAGTGTTAAGTGTTCTAATTCTCCAATCCCCCCACTTAAGTTAAACAACGTCCTCGTTGTTTGTATAAAAGGTTAAAAACTGGAAAATAAAAGAATTAGAACAGGAAAACTCCCCTGAGATTTGCTCGGTATGATCCTCCATTTGATAAGAGCAAAAATCATCTTTCTTGTGGATTAGAACGTTTAAGCTTCATACTTGATGTATCCACAGGAAATCCAGGAAACTATAATACCACCAACACTTTAAAACACACCTAAGATAAGAAAGGTTCAACTTGCATAATACATTAGTAGTTAGGTAAAAATAAAACATAAAAATTAAAACTGAAAATCATCAGGTCAGTCGATGCGCCGTATCTTATGGAAGAAGATACGCCGTATCGAGCCTGGAATAAATACGGATCAGAATAAAGATGCGCCGCATCCTTAACCAGGGATGCGCCGCATTAAAATAAACTGATAAAAAGTTTTAAATGAAATTAAAAATGCAGAAAAATAAAATAAGATATGACCATTGCAGGAGATGCGCCGCATCTCAGGATTGAGATGCGCCGTATCCTTTGCGGCCTGACTGACTCGACACATAAACAGAAAATTAAAATAAAAGATAAGCATGGGTTGCCTCCCACGAAGCGCTTGTTTTTGTTCGAGTCACGAGCCTGACTCCACCCTTATTTACTGTGTAATAGGGTGTTGTTCCCCCCACTTGGAATCAAGTGTGGGTGATAGTAGCAATAAACACGAAAAGAGTGTAAATTTGCTATTAAAGATGGAAGAAATACATAAAGATCATACCTTGGCAATATGTGTACATCTTTCCTATTCTTACCCGGTTTGGTTGATAAATTGGATGACTTGACCATTCCATCTGAAAGAGTAGTGTGTTGAGGAAAAATGAGTCTCCTTTCTTCTTGGTTAGTATCTTTGGTAGTAAGGCGTCCCTTGACTTCCGCAGAAGATGAGAAAGGGTCTTTGTCAAGTAAAAGTTCGAGTTCATCTATATACTTCATAGGGTCGAGACCATCATCTTCATCAATCATAGCAATGTTTAAGAGCTCATCACCAAATTCTTCTTCCAGCTCTACCAAATACGGGTTGATCACAGGTGCTTCAATAGGTAGTGTAATAAATTTCGCCTCATCATCCTTTTGTTTTGCAACCTGTTTAGGAAGACTAGCAAGATTATTAGTAACGGGATTAATCATATTAAATAAATTTGTACCACTTTGTGTTGTAAGTGACTCCAATTCGTCTTGTGAATCTCCATCTTCAACTAGTGGTCTTGCAATTTCAGCATCGTCCCGAATTTCATCCTTAAATAAGTAATCCCAGATTTCTTCAAAATCCCTCGTTGGGTCAAAATCTGGCTGACGTATGTCATCATAAACTATGGCTTCAAATGGTTCGAAATCAAAATTAGAATACTTTTCATCTTCATCCGTTGGATTGTCTAATGGTGGTAATACGATTGCAGGATATTCTTCAACGTAAGGTTCCGTATACACATCATCTTGTGCAATCTCCGGAGAAAAAGTACTATCAATAACAATTGCCGGAATTGGTTTCACGGTATATGAATCTTCTTCATCATCATTAGACATACACCAAGTGTGTTGAAACGGAAATTTGTTTCTTTCTTTCATTGACTTTTCATGCCCTAAAATCAAGTATTCTTCCATAGTGATTTCTTTCGTCTCAATGACTTGTGCACCATTTCTTGCTTTTTCCCGATCGTAGATCCCATTGTCGCTCAAGGCTCTTTCCTCTCTAAGTCTGATATATTCTTCCATTGTAATATCCGGATCGTCCATCTTCCTGAAATAAAACTTACTCTTGCAAAAGAAGGGTGAAACGATCAAAGTAAAATAAAAGTTACTGATATCAGCTGACGATGCGCCGTATCCAAAAAGTTGGATACGCCGTATCTTATAATCGTTAAAATTAAATCAGACTTTTATTCAGACAATAGATACGCCGCTTAGAAATCTGAATGCGCCGTATCAATTTTAATTATAAAAAATCGATATTTATTTAAAATTAAATGCGTCGTATTAACGAAAGTTAATGCGCCGTACTTTCGTTATGTTTAAAAATACGAGATTTTTGATTCAGAGGATACGCCGTATCGACAGAGATCGATGCGCCGTATCTGTTTAATAATTCGCAAACTGTTTTTAATTAAAATAATAGATACGCCGTATCTGCTAAAGCAGATGCGTCGTATTACTTTATCGCTTAGAAAAAATTTTCTTATTAAAAACAGATACGCCGTATCTTGGGGAAAAGATGCGTCGTATCGAATTAATTAAACGCGTTGTATTTTAAAAAAAAATTAAACGCAATACGCCGTATCTGAGAGATCAGATGCGCCGTATCGTTTGATTTAGCACAGTACAACGATAGCAGAACAGAAAAAATACGAAAAATAAAAACAAAAATTAAAACACACAAACAAAAATAAACACAAAAACAAAAATAAAAGCAAACAAATAACACACAAAACAACAAATATGCAAAATAATACAATGATGCAATTAATCTAATAAAAAGAAAAACCTAATTAAAATACTAATCAAATTAACAGATAATAACAATTCACTCCCCGGCAACGGCGCCAAAAACTTGATGGAGCGTGATGTGTCGTTGCGGTTTAGCAGTTTTAATGCCTACTCAAGTTTTAAATTTATATTTAGCCGACTTATCAATAACACACACACTTAACGAGCAGTGTACCCGGTCAGTATGAATATAATGGTAAGTAGAGTGTCGATCACTAAGAGTGGAACGTATTATCTCGTTATTCTAATCAGTATTTTAATATCCTAAAGCAAGGGGGTTTCAGCCTGAGAGACTGGCACGATTTGTTTGCAATTAAATAATAAAATAAACCAATAGGCACGAATCAGCAAGTAGCACACACGTACACAGATAAATACTCGAGACAATAAGAGGGCTGTCCTTATGATTAAGTAGATTGTCACTTGTTTTATTGATAGCTTTATATGAAGTGTATGTAGTTAACCCTTTCTCGTTGGTCCTATTCTTATCGGCGAGTAAACCCTTAATGATTACTTATGTCTAAAAGTTATTCCTAAGTGATCAATTTAGTAATAACCGTGGGAGCCACATTATTTTCCGCAGTCAAATGCCCGCAAGCCACTAATAAACACAGAGGTTATCAATGCACTAATAAGTAGTAACCAAAGACATCAACATATAAACTTTAATTGATGGGAAAGCAAGTATTAAAGGAGTGCAATCTTTCGTTGTCACATTACACAAGCCACCAATCCTGATGAATTAAAGTTTGCTAACACAATAAAACAAAACTACTTAATGAATTAAACACATGCAGCACCTTCTTACAGCTCTTGTATCTTCGTTTGGTGTGTCTTGTGCTGCCTCCTTGACTGAATTCGTCCTAGGGTTCTGCTGCTTCGGTCTTCGAATCTAATATATTCCCCTCTCCCGAAATTCGTCTGGTCTTGGGGTATTTATAGTTTCTGTCTGAGGGAAGATGCGGCGCATCTATTAAGTAGATGCGGCGCATTGACTTAACTTCGCGTGGGGTCCAAGATTATAATATTCAGGAATATTCGTACACCGCCAGAAGATGCGGCGTAACTCCATGATTAGATGCGGCGCATGTCCTCTTGTATCTTGGATCGTATCTGGTGATATCTTGATAGAGATGCGCCGTATGTAATGAGTGAGATGCGGCGCATCTGGAGCAGATTAGTCTTGATCTTATTCATTTCAGTAGACTCTTAACTTCTTGCATGTTTTGCTCCATAATTAGTCCAAAATCGCTAAGTTTCACCAAATGCTTGTTTTTACCTGAGAATTACAAAAGTAAACGATTAAGTATCAATCCTCATACATAATATAATAAAACAAGTCAAATTAATAGGATAAATGATAGTAATAAAATGTACTTATTTGAGTTCATCAAACTCGAGTGGAGAAAGACAAAACCACGAGCACGAGAGTCTTCATAATTCGGGCAAATCCTGGACAAAAACAACAACAACCACAAAACACGAAAAATGGAATAGGTAGACCTCCTCACGTCACTTATTAGAAAAATAGAAAGAAGATAGAAGGATAAGCATGGGGTGCCTCCCACGAAGCGCTTGTGTATTAGAAAAATCGAGTCGTATAGCTTGACTCGCCCCGAATTTAATTGTTCTTGGGGGAGCATGTGGAAAAGATAATCTCCATCGGACTTCCGTTCAAGAGGTTTGGATAAACATTGAAGCATACGAAAGTTCCACACCAACGAGATACCCACAGTTTTAAGAAATAGCCACCATAAATGGTGATACCGGGGTCAAAGATAGTATCCTCACTCCCGATGGAGTGAAGGAGAGGAGAAATCACATCATATGTGATGAAGGGAAGAAAGATTTTGATAATTATTGTGAAAGCTCTTCATCATTAAAAGCAAATTTGTCTTTAACATTAAAGCACTTAAGTTCAATTGCAACAAAAGCCTCGGGAGGGATGGTTGGGGTGAAATTATCAATAAGCAGATTCTTATGATCAAGTACACCTCCCCCCAGACTAGGATCTTCCTCAAGATCGAAATAGAAATGATCATACTCCGGAGGAGATATGACATGAGAGAGTTCACCGGAGAACTCCTTAAAGATAAAAGAATCATTCTTATCAAAAAGCAACAAGTCATACTCGGGAAGAGAGATATGAGCATAAGAAGTGGTACTGCTACTACTCGTCTCTTCCGTAAGATCGATATCAAAGCAAAAGGCTTCATAAGCCGGAAGAGAATAATCGGGATGAGAAGTGGGATTGCCACTACTCTCCTCTTCGCTATCAAAGATAAAACTCTCATATTCGGGAAAAGAATCCTTGAGCTCGAGCTCCGGAGGATCTGACGGCTTATCTTCAACAATAACTTCCTTAATAACTTCCTTCGGGGGGAGGGAAAATGACGGTTCATCGAATATCATTTTTTCTAATAAAGGAGCTTCTCCCCCCGGATTACAATCGGCATCAACAATTTCTGGCGAAATTGGGTCATCAATCAAGAAAACCTCGAGCTCTTCCATAGTGACGTCACTTTCCTCAAACGGCATGAGAGAAGGGGAAGAGTCAGAAATGACGAGTTCTGAAGACGGAGTGGGATTGCCACTCGGAGGAAGAATCGACGTCTGAACTTTCAATACTTCTGAAGGTTCATCCTCATCACTCTCGTCAGAGTCTGAATAGTAAAAGGTGTGTGGATGACCTGGTCATTGTTGATGTTGACAATTTTGAATTGTGTATCTAGTGTTATTGTCAAGGACCTCGACTTGTGCACTCACTACGGAATTGTAATCGGAATAATGATCACTCAAAATAGTGGTAGAGTCATGCTAAACTTCAGCATCCCACTGATAATGATGAAGTGTCATATTCTCGATCAAATCATAAGCTTCTTGTGGAGTTTTCCGCATGAGATTCCCACCGGCTGCCAAAATAATTTTGTTTTGATTAATCGGAGTTATGCCATTATAAAAGGTTAGGATTTGATCAAAAAGCAAAATTTTATGGTTTGGACATTTCCGCAATAACGATTTGAATCTCTCCCAAGCTTCAAATACTGATTCCTTGGGCAATTGCTGGAAATTTCGAATGTCTTTCCTTAGCTGCACCGTTTTAGAATATGGAAAGTATTTTGAAAGAAACTTGAGGAACATCTCTTCCCAAGTATGAATTGAGTGGGTTTTAAGAGTATAAAACCAAGATTCAGCGTTGTGGGATAAAGAGAATGGAAAAAGATTCAAACGAATGTTATCTTGAGAAACTCCTTTCTGTTTCATGGATTGAGTGATAGATATGAATTTGTTTAGGTGCTCGTTTGCATCTTCATCTCAAAATCCGTAGAATTGGCAATTTTGTCGAAGCAGTCGAACCATATAATTTTTCAATTCAAACTCGGTTCCCGGAACTGATGTAGGTGTGATCGGTCGTTGGACGATAGAAATCCTCCATGGTCCGAGGATCATGGGGATGATACGGTGGAAAATCGATCATTGTGGAGAATTAAACAATGAGAGGGTAAAGAGATAAGAATTAAACATAAAAGAGGATTAACGAAGAATTTTTAGGGTTTTAAAAGAAAAGAAAACAAAATGAAAACAAATTAAGATAGAGGGAAAACAAAATTTAAAACAAATTTTGAAAAAGAAAATGTTTTTGGGTTTTTATATTTAAGAAAAACTTAAAAGACAATTTTTTTTTTTTTTTGGTATTGTAAACACTTTAGGAAAAATGTTGGTGGTTTTTACAAGAGAAAAAGATAACTTCACGGGGAAGGATCTTCAAAACACGAATCGTCGAACGGGAATCAAAAATTCACTTCAAACCCTCCCAGGCAGCGGCGCCAAAAATTGATTCGTTGCAATTATACTCCAAAGGAATACAAAGGAAGTATGTAAACCCGGGTCGTTTTCCCGTTGAAGGATGAATGGAATTTTGTAATATAGAGTTGTGAATAGTGAATAAAGAGAGATTTTGGATTTTTAAACTAAAAATTATAAACATAAACTAAAAACGAGTAATTAAGCAAGTAAAACAAATAAGCTAAGCACACGAAAGAAAAAACGCAAAGGAAATCCTAAAAACGCGCACGCTCGGGCTAATCCCGAGCTTTAAAAGTGAAATCTAAGAAATTCTAATCCAAGAAACGCGAAACTATTTTTCCTATGTCCTAAATGATAAAAGAAAATTTTAGAAAAAAAAGAAATTTATTTTTTCTATTTATATTTTATTTTTTATGATTTAAATACTAAATTTAAAAGAAAAATATATGAAAAATACTAAATCAAATTGGAAAAATCTGAAAAATTAAAGAAAAGTGCTAAAATATAAACTAATCCTAGGAAAATTAAAATGGAGGAAATTGCTTATTCAAATAAGCAGTTTATAAGCTAAATAAGAAATTAAGCTAAGAAATAAAAAAGGGTTAAAAGATTAAAAGGTGGACCCTTGGGCAGAAAAGACCCAAGGGCACGTTTGGTTGTTGTGTGATGTGTTGAGGTGTAGGTGTGCTAGAGGTCCCAGGTTCGAACATGGTGCACCTTTTTATTTTTCTTTTATTTTATTTTTTAATTTATCTTTTTTAAAAGTTAATAAGCACTAGTAAATAAGCACTTTTTATAACTGCAACAATTTTTGAAAACTAATAATAAGCACTGGAAAAGAAATTGAAGGTCAGATCAGATTATGAAGAAGACTAATAAACTAAGTCTAATGACTAACTAAGCTATTAAGCAAACTAGGACTAATAAGCAGACTCTAATAAGCTAAGGCAAACTAGAGTAACCTACATAAGCTAAAAGACACAAATTAAGTTACAAACAATAGCAAAAAAGCTCTGAACTAATCAAAATAAGCAAATAGGGAACTATTTATGCAGGCAAAATTGCCCTACTGAGGTGATTTTGAGCTTATTAAAAAGCTAAGAGAAAAGCTCCAAAACATATACAGCTTAAGACACTTAAAGTTAATATAAACCAAATAACACATAGGCAAAGATTTAGACCTTAATAAGCTATTAGAGAGCTTAAAAATAAGCTAAAAAAGAGGCCAATCAAGCTAAGTTCACACTGATGAAACAGTGTGAACTTGTCTAATAGGCAACTTTTGGAGCTTTTTTTGGGAGCTTTTAAATGCTAAAGAAAGTTCTAAAAATGGGAAATAAGCAAAGAACCAATAGCAAACTATCTAGTACTAAGGAAAATAAGCACAAATGAACTCAAAGAGGGACAAAAATTAGACTTCAAAATCCAAGCACAGAACAGTTATGAACTCTAGGTTCTGATGTGGCAAAATCACACAAATGGGTAAAAAGCTACTAAAATCAATTAGAAACTAAACCAACTTCTGAATAATGACTTTAGTACTCTAAAGGAACACACAAGAAGCAAAAGTAAATCCTAAAACTAATTCCTAATTAATAAGCTCTTTAAGGCAGTTAAGGAACTAAAAACTTGGAAATCTAACATGAATATACAAAACTATTCAAAACAGCTCAAATTAACTTGAAACCAGCTTATACTACTCAAATTAAGCTAAGTTAAATGGGCTAAGTTGCAATTAAACAGTAAATCATCCAATTTGACCCATTTTGGGGCTGTGCCAAGCACCCCCTAATGTAGACTGTTTTGAGTTTAAAGCAAATCAAGACCAAATTAAGCTAGGATATCTAAAAACAGATGATTATCTAAGTATTTAAAGCTCTAAAAAGCCACTTTTACTTATTAATAAGCAATAGATTTAAGCTAATCTATATAGAGCTATTTTTATGGTTTTTCAAGCTTTTAATGACAAATGAAGATTAAGCCTAAACTAACTAACAAATAAGCATCAAATTGCAACAATGAGATCAAATAAACAGAAATAACTCAAATAAGAACTAAATTAATCTGAAACTAAGCTAATGCACTAAAATAGAACTTTAAATGGAAACTTACAAATACCCTTGCACAAACAGGGCAAAATAGGCTCGAGGAGCTACTCTACAAGCTCTAGCTTGTCAAAAGACAAGCTAGTAACAGCAATAAGCCCTTTCAAGTCTGGCTTATCATCCACTACAGCTTATTTTGACTATTTTTTGACTTTTATTGACTTTTTTGAATTTTTGTAATTAAAACAGAAATTAAACAATGATAAGCTTACACAAGCTAGAATAAGCTTATATAAGCTTGATAGAACAGTAATAAGTGCTTTAAAAACAATTTTAAACTAAATGAGAGAATTTAAATGCATAAAAAGTAGATTGAACAAGAATTTTCAAGGCAAACTGAATTTATATTAATGAAAGTGAAATTACAATACTTGAAATGGAAATACAACTGAATTAAAAATGCTGAATTTAAATGAGACAATAAGTAAATTGGTCTAAACTTTCTAAATACATGAAAATTGGACATTTTGAGAGTGAGTTAAGGTCTTTTATTTATAGGAGCTGAGGAGGGGAAGCTAGGGTTTCTGAGAAGCTCCTAGATCTTTGTTTCCAGCCATTGATCTTAGCTTGATGCCCAATCCTTGAATTTGTGGCCCTTGATCATGTGTAGAGATGTTGTAGCCAATGGAATAGCTGGGATTTGTCCACGTGGCATTCCTTAGTCATGTCAGCCCTTCTAGAAGCATTTAAGTGAGGTGGGTAAGTTAGTGAAGCAGGGTAAATTGGGAGGAAGAAGGTGAATATTAAAGGGCGGTAAAAGGGGTTGGGGGTTTGACTGGGTATTAATTAGGGGTTGACTTGGGTACGGGTTGGGTCTTGGTTTCTCTAGCTTTATTAATTAAAAAGGGGAGTAGGCCTTTGTGGTTGGGCTTTGGATTTGGTTTGTGTTTAAGATTGGGTTATTTATTAAAGGATCCGGTTTTAGAATTAAGGATTAAGGTTTAGATTAGGTTTAGAGTTTAGGGGTAAACTTTGCCATTTTAACAAAGTTATTTTCAAGGACTGTTTCTGTAATATTGAGCTTGATTGTGATCCAAACTTGAAACTTTCTTCCTCACCTTGACTTTAAATACTCTTTCCATTTCTCGTGCTTAGTTTTTGCCGGTTTTTCTTTGATTTTGTCTTTTTTCACATATCCGTTGCCTGCGCAATCACAAACACAAAAACACAATATATTTGCCATATTTGGTTAGTTTTTGGTCTATTTGGTCCATTTTATTAGGTAAAAAGTATGTGTAATTTAACACATACTAATGACATTTAACTTTGAAAATGTAAACTATTTTTAAACGGATTTTTAAATTCGTTCTCTATATCTTTGTGTTGTGATTATCAACTTAGTAGCACCCAAACATGTATGCTTCCTCAAATCCAGATTTTGGGGGTGTTATAGATTGGCATCAGAGTCTAGGTTATAGAGAACTAGTTATATATAAACCCTGAACTATAACCATTTTATGAAAAATGTTTCCTTATGACTACTAGATTCATGCCTGCCTAGTAGCCATGATTTGATCGCTATTTGCCTTATATGATTAAGTGTTATACTATGTTGTTTGAGTATTTTACTTAACATATATGATATAAGTATTTTCTATATACTTACACATGCCGCACCAAATTTGTCACAGACCATGTCTCTTCCTTTCGATGTTCGTGATGAGGTACTCGTTGCTAGATGACACACTTCCCCGCTTCGACGACCAGTTTCATTTCCGTATGACCCGTTGATGGAGGTTGTCCGAGCAGCTACTCAGCCTACACACACCCCTCCAGCATCTACTTCACCATACCTACCCCGCTATGCCACAACTCACCGTTCATCTCCAGCTCAGCTTTACACCCTCACCTAGCATACTCAGACTACCCCATCCACCAGCCGTCACATTGCTCGTATGTCGGTACATTTTGGATACCGCCTATGATTCTCAGACTTGCCAGATCCATCACCCCGGAGGAGGACCCGATCAGCTTATGAGGGTACCTCTGCTTCACCATCATCTCAGTTACCTATGTCATCTCTAGATCATTTCCCTCCCCGCCAGAGATTGCGGAGGTTTATTCAGTCCTACTCTGATGAGTATGAGGATCCAGTGGAGGATCCAGTATAAGTTCAGGTAGAGCATACACCAGCAGTGACAGCACCTGTCGAGCACGCTCCTGTTTGTGCGTGTGTTGACAGGGACAGAGGGTTACCGATGGGTTTAGATCAGGTGATGATGCCACTAGATGGCAAGGGCATCATGGAGGATGTACAAGGTGTATTTGAGGTAGGTGAGAGCTCCAGGGATGCCCAGAAATAGGATTTGAGTGATACCCACTGGGTTGACATTACTTGTGATACTAGCACGGGTGTGCGTGCTGCTAGTCCGAAGTACACTCCATCATCTCCTGCGTTTGTGCCACCTCCATCTCCGCTTCCATCCCCAGTAGCTTCTCCGCTTCCACCAGCCTCACTGGCTGAGGACGAGGAGCCTA
Source organism: Artemisia tridentata subsp. tridentata (assembly GCA_021014915.2). Classification (NCBI taxonomy): domain Eukaryota; kingdom Viridiplantae; phylum Streptophyta; class Magnoliopsida; order Asterales; family Asteraceae; genus Artemisia; species Artemisia tridentata. The sequence goes on from CP139502.1 coordinate 319,200,559, forward strand.
CTATCATGGAGAAGGTATGGATCCAACTGGTGAACCATGCCAGTTTGCTCGATGTGCACTCAGATCAGATTAAGAGGTTAGAGCAGCCTGACCGCATTCAGATTGTTGAGAGGCGGATTGGGACACTTGACAGAGCTGCTTGTGTGTTATTTGAGCAGATGTTTGTTGACAGACGTGAGATGATTGGATTGAGAGCCATATTAGAGGCACTCAGGACTTTGGATTTTAGGGCTATCGGTTTAGGTAGAGGCCAGACCAGGATTCATGGGATGTTGAGGAGAGCTCGAGGCACTGATCGCGCTCAGTGGCAGAGGATCATGACTGCTGAGTATACGATAGGTGCTGTGATGAGAGAGAACCAGGAGCTGAGACACCGTGTGGATCATTTGGAGGCTGCCATCGGAGGAATGACTGCAGCGTTCGAGCAGTTACGCCTTGAGCATGACTGAGCTTAGATTAGTTTCCAGTAGATGATGTATTCCACTAAACTGGTGAGTTATCAGTTAGTGGTGGAATATTATCCTTGCTTGTAATTTTGTGTACCTCTATTCTATTCGATATATATATATATAACAAGCTTGGTTAATCTATTTCGATTGTTCGTTTCCTCTGTAGTTGACTTTATTCTTGCATTCTGTCTGTGATATTCATATATTAATGTGACACTTTCACTCTATACTCGAGATCTCATTTATCATCATCTTCTTGTGATGTAGATAACTGGCACCCAAGCGAAAGTCAACCAAAGTCACACGAGGATGAAATACTGACACACCTGCCCCAGCAAGAGCTGTGCGAGGCAGGACTGCGGAAAATGCCACCCCGGTAAGAGCCACACGAGGCAGAGATGCTGAGAACGCCGCCCCAACCAGGGCCGCGGTAAACCCACCTGTGGTGAACCAAGCAACACTAGATCAGCTTGTCAATGATCGTGTGGCCGCCGCACTCGCAGCCGCAAACAACTCAACTACCAACACCGGAACATCAAGGCCAGTGACCAACAGTCGTGGCTGCACTTACTCTGAATTCTAAAAGACCATGGTTGGAGGTTTCGGAGGGACAGAGGGAGCCGTTGGCCTGACTAGGTGGATTGAAAAGCTGGAGACCGTGTTTCGCATTAGTTTTTGTAACGATGACGACAAGGTCAAATATGCATCTTTCACTTTCATGGACGCCGCTTTGACCTGGTGGAACAACTACATGAAATCTGCTAACAAGGATGTTGCTTATGCTATGCCGTGGGATGACTTCAAGGATTTAGTGCTTAGGAAGTATTGCCCACGCAAAGAGGTCAAGAAGTTGGAGATAGAATTTTGGAACTTAAAGGTACAAAATAACAACATGGCCGCTTACAACCAGAGATTACAGGAACTGGCTTTGATATGTCCTGAAATGGTTCAGACTGAAACGCGATTGCTTGAAAGGTATGTCGGAGGTTTGTCAAAGTCCATAAAAGGAGATGTGACTATCTCAAGGGCTGCAGATCTCCATGAGACCATGGAAATAGCCAACAAGTTGATGGACCAGGAATTGGAGGATATCCCAGAAATGTGTACTGACAACAAGAGGAAGTGGGAAGACCACTCAAAAGGTAACAACAGTAACTCTCAAAACAAAAGGCATGAAGTGGCAAAAGCTTACACAACAGGTTCAATTGAGAGAAAGGGGTATGATAGGAATGCACCTCTGTGCAACCGTTGTAAGCTACACCACAACGGACAGTGCACGGTTAAGTGTCACAACTGCCAGAGAATGAGACATTTGGCCAAGAATTGCAGGTCCAGACCCCTAGCCACCGCTCAAGCAGCACCACCCAACAACCGTAGGGCGGAAGTCACCTGCTATGGATGTAGTGAGAAGGGTCATTACCGTAATGAGTACAAGAAACCCAGGAATCAGGGAAACGGTGGTGGTCATGGTAACCAGGGAGCAGTAGTTAACAATGGGAACCAGGGAAATGGAGGTGGAGCCCGTGGGAGAGTTTATGTTGTGGGCAGAAGGGAATCCCAGGATGACTCAAACGTGGTGACGGGTACGTTTCTTTTAAATAATCATTATGCATCAATATTATTTGATACGGGAGCATACAGAAGTTGTAGAATACTAGAAATCATAACACGTGTGTTTCTTGTGATTTGTGGTCGAATGAAATAAAGAAAGAGATGAGAGAGTTGGGAGCCTTGAGAGAAAAATAGATATGTTAGATTAAACTATGAGAAGGTCCAACCCTCTCCCTTGGTGGGAGAGGGGTATTTATACACACACATTAGTTACCCCGTGTGGGCTATGGAGTGAGCTGACAGAGGGTAAAGACCCGACCCACTCCATGAATACTTTAATAACTAATCTATTACTAATAATACTGATAATCCTACGAGCTAGTTAATGCTAACAGATACTCGGGGTGACCGAGTCTTCACATGAATATTTATATTCCTAACAATCTCCCCCTAAGGGAGGTCACCCCGGAAATAATATTATGAATTCTAGCATTCTATCATGTGTTTGACATCTTAGCTCGTAGTTCTTGATTCTTCAAAGTCATTGATCTTTGTGCCTTCAGCAGCGAACCTTTGATGACTGATCTTTTGTCTTGGATGATCTTTGAGGATTCTTTGAGGTTATCATCCAACATACTTCTTCAAGTCATCCTTTTGCTGTATCGTCTCCATGTGATATTGTGATCTTTGAGTCGACACGCTAACACTTTTCTGGATCATGATTTTCAGCATCAAAGTTACGGAAGCAGTGTTGAAGGTCTTTTTGATATCATGATTTCTTTGATTATGATGATTAAGTGTGAGCATGGAGTGATGGATCGGCATCTTTTTGGCAATCAGCTGCAATCGCCAGGCATTCCTGCATACGACAGTTAGCAATAAAGCGCCCGACAATTATAGGTTTGAATTTCGAGATTGTTAACAGCATAGTGTGAAAACTTTCTTTAATCCTTATCAAGGTCGTTCCTGAATCGGAAACCCTCGAAAGGGTTTACAAGATCTACCAAAGTACATCAACGATTAGGTGAGTCGCTGGAGTTCACTCCACGACTGTAGACCGTTTGAAACCACCGTGACCACTAAGCGTAATCCACAAGGAATTACCGAAGTGACTTGCTTTCAGGGCTGTTTTATGTTGACCCTGACAGGAATTTCCATTCAATCACTGAGAATTACATTTGTAAATTCCCTCATGAATGTTCTGGCAGATAGCTAATATCTGCGTAGGACTCATAAGTGTACAACTGGTGTCCTTAATGTTGAACAACCAGTGTAGAAGTAACATGTGTTCCTGTGAGATCTTATGATGCATCTCTTGGCTCTAGACTCAATAAGTGCATTTTTGGTAGTCGGAGACTAGAGCGGTGTCTCCTGTTTCAATATCAACATAGCTCGTAATGAGCAGTCGATAGATTATGCAGGGTTCCCCGTGAGAATGAAACAAGTCCTTTTAAGAGAACTTGAGTGGTTTAGAAGGTTTAGTGCAGTGCATCACTCGATCCATGACGCCTTGTCTTCAATACCGGTGTTACCTTAGTAACCACCAGTAGCTTATGAATTGAACCAGGTTTCTGCCCTAAGGGTTGAATAATTGGAGGGCTATTTCTTTTCACCCTTTTTCATTTCATTTCTTTTTAATTCTTCAACCCCTTCTTTCTCCTTTCTCATATTACTCCTTTTTTCATAATCATGCCTAAGGACTTTCTAATACTAACTATTCAGTATTGTCCCTGGGTAGATCCCTCCAGCTCTGGCGGATCATAGGACGGTTTTCCTAACCTTAGTCTCCTTATAACTTCATGACTATCTGATGAAGCGAAAAGTGTACCGCTTTTAGGGGGTCATTTAAGCCCTAAATCGTATTTATTTGATCAAATATTGCCCTAAATCGTTCCTTTTGTCATTTTAGGTACTTTTGAGAAGAAATCTGCAAAAAGGAAGCATTTTGGACGTTTTTGGAGCATAAAAGTGAAGAAAACGGCAAAGTCTCAAAATTATGCTGGAAAGTACCTTTGACGGCGTCAGGTATTGGCCCAGACGGCGTCATGTCTTGGCAAAAGAGGTGGATATGAAAATTACTCATGATAAGCCAGAGAATTTTGCATGAAAAATCTGACGGCGTCACCCTTTGAAGTGATCAAGGCCATCACGGTTTAACTTAAAGAGGGACGGCGTCAAGCTCAATTCTGACGGCGTCACCCCTTGATAGGCCAGAGCGGATTTTGGAGCACTAAAGAGGGACGACGTCAGGAAGGCCATCCGGGAACCCTAAAATCGGCGAGGTGACGGCGTCAGGATCTATAACGTGACGTCGTCATCCCTTAAACTCTATATATAGTTTTGCATTTTTTTGTCATGTGGGTGGAACTTATTGTGTGTAATTTTGGAGGAGAAACCCTAAGACGAATTTCTGCCATTTTTAAGGGTTTTCATACCCTTGGATCTCCCATGTTTAATTGAAGATAAGTGTTCATTTAATCAATCAATATGTCTATGTGTTGTTTGATTATATCTTGTTCTTGTCTTTTGATTAACATGCTAGGCTAGATTTATCTTGTGTTTGCTTAGATCTAATGAAACCTAGCTATTGATTATTGATTATTAGTGTGTTATTAATTGTATTGGATGATTGTTCATCGATGTTAGGCTTAAGAAAACTGGCTAACTTCCTATTCGATAACTTGCTTGAACGTCTTAAGAAACATGAACCAATGCGTACTAAGGTTTTTATGGTTGTATTTAATGCATGAGCGAATTCTAGTGATCCCATGTTAGGAGCTTCTTAGCCGGCTCGACATAGGAGTGAAGTAGGAGCTTATAGAGTTGGGGAAGTACGTACGCCACCCCACGATTGGTATTAATGAATACACCCGTCATCCACGCAATTAATACACACTAATCAACCGGTAAAAGATAGTTAGGGAGTAAGGAAATCTAAGTAAACACATTTCTCTCCACATAAGTTTCACAACTCTTTTCATTTTCAGTTATTTTATTTTATTTGAAATCGTAGTTATTTGGGTTAGTTGACTAGCAACTAATTCCGCCCACTCCTTAAAACCCGAGATTTTACTTGCTTTATTAAAAATATATAAAAATACAAAAAGAATCTTCCCTCACCCTTAGACCTATTAGAGTAGTTTTTCATACCTAACGAACACTATTCCCTGTGGAGAACGATCAATCCCCCGTACTTACCACTACACTATACTACATCGGTCAGGTACACTGCCTGGTGGGGTTGTAAGCCTCTTGAGATCCCTCGAGAGGTAAAACCTGTTGTAAGGTTGCACAACCACGCATCAAGTTTTTGGCGCCGCTGCCGGGGAATAGTTATTGTTTAGGTTGAATTTTTATTTTTATAGGTCTACTCACTAGATTCCTTTCTAGTGAGATTTTTATTTTCTTTTTCTAGGTTTTCTTTAGTCTATCTTATTTCTTTGTATTTTTGTTTGTGACACCTTCCACCTGCCTCATGAGTAATAGTGATCGTTTGATCCCTGTTATTCGTATTTTCCGCCGTGCAAATTTGCAACTACCCGTTCCCGCCCCCATCATAGAAAACAACAACCTTTCACCCGACCACCACTTTGGTAACAATTCTGAGATGGAGGAGTCTGACCATGAGAATGACTATGTTAGTCCGTTTTACTACTCAGACTCCGATGAGGATGCCGGTAATGGAGAAGTAGTTAACGAGGAATGGGGAAAAGAGGAAATTGATCCCTTTAAGTATGTTGACCCTAGGACTAAGATCGAAAAGGATAGCCTCTTTAACATTCAATTTCCGTGTAAGATTGGTTATCATGATTTTTATGCTTATCTTAACTCATCTTTGCCTATGAACATTATCTCTCGCGCTAATTATAATAAAATCATGGTAGATGAGCTAGAATATCAAGGAGATAAAATTGTTGCTAGGATTAAGCCACTACACGTATTCGTTGGAAGTTTTGTGTATTTGGTGGATTTTATGGTTATGGAGAACTTAGGAGAATTCATTGATAACAAATTAACCCAAGTCATTTTTGGAGAACCCTTCAAAAGATTGACCAACCTTGACAAAAAACTTGTGGACGGGTTAATTACATTCTCGGATGGGGATGAAGATTTTGTTTACCAAATGCCCCGATCACATCCTAGGTTTAAGAACTACTCCATTGAATCTTGCAATATACTTGTGCCTCTTGATTTGTTAAGTGAGAATGATAAGAGGAAGGGGCTCAAATATCCACATGAGAAAAACAAGAGATACTATCATGGATGTTTGGAGCTGAATGATGAATACAAGAAAGATGAGGCAACAATTAGATGGCTCACACTCGGATACGTGAGCATAAGCGACACTAGATAGGAGGACTTTGAGTCTAGCTACAAGACTCGTTAATAAAGAAAAGCGCTTCTTGGGAGGCAACCCAAGCTTTATTTGCTTTGTGTGTTTATTTATTTGTTTGTTTGATTTTATTTGTTTCCGTATGTGTGTTTAATTTTTATTTTTATTGATTCATGTTCAAAACTAATTTGTGAAAATGCTTTATCTTGTTTTTAACTTCGTCTTAACTACATATAAAGGTATTTTGCAAAATTTAAGTGTAAGGGAAATCTAAATCGGTTTATTAGAACACAAATGAACATGAATCATAATAATATTAAATTAACGTACATATTTTTATTTGTTTGAGTCAAATGCTTGTATCGAGTCATGATGATGTTTTGCAGGATTTCCAGGAAGTAAGGTAGAGGTTTTTCCAAAATTTTTCCGGAAACTTAACATGAGAATTCTGTCAGATCATTTCTGACGGCGTCAGGATTTACAATCTGACGGCGCCAGGTTTTAATTTTCTGAAAATTTTGAAAGTTTTGTTTTCATAAAAAGTTTTTTTATTAAATCTCTAACTTATAATCTCCAGGAATCTGCAAAACTATCATTCCACAAGCATTATATCCTTATATATAGAATTTATCCCGCCGATGTTATGCAGGTTTTCGTGTTTGTTTTCTCAGGTTTAACAGGTTATTTTGGACAAGGAAATGTTTGTTGGATCAAGCTTTTGGCGATGCATTAGTTGTAAAGCTTCTACATTCTCTTGGAAGAAGATCTAACCGTGTTGCCACATTATCCACCGAGCGAATCAGGGGAGTATTTGATTTCATTCTTGTACCTTATTTACTTTTACATTTGTTATTTGAACATTGGGGACAATGTTCATCTTAAGTATAAGGGGGGGTAAAGTACGATTAGAAAATGCTTTCACGCTTGATTTTTGTTTGTTTAATAGTAAATGTGTAATAAAACTGAGAGAAATACCTGTTAGGGCAATTTTAGTGCCAAATTTAATTTTTTTTTCAACATTTAGGAGTGAAACTTTGATCTTAATAAGCGTCTTATGGATAGGAGTTATATGACTAGCACAAAAACCGTACCACTAAAAAATTTTCCACCCCCAAATATGTGAGGTTCGCCCCTAGAATTGGTAGGAAAAGCATTTATGCTATGATGTGTGTACCGGTAGCACTTAGATTCTAGAACTTGCGTTAGGACCATTCCGAGGCCACAAGTGAGACTACATTCGTGTAGTTAGATTTACTACATGATAAGAGGCATTAGGATTAACCCATTGTTTTACACCTGTGTTTTTGTTATAATTACATTGGCTACATTGGTCAAGTAATTCTCCCACACCCTTTGTGTTGTACTCATTTTTAGTACACGATACCCCTAGTACACCCCTCAGAGCCTATCTTTTCGTTTCGACCTTTAAGCATTTTACTTAAAGGAAGAATTTGTTACACCCCACTAAAATGTACACCCAAATCGCCTTAGCCTACCTTTTATGCACTCATTTCTAGTGCACTATTGTGACAACATTTGTTTAAACCCAAGTTAATTATCTAATTGATTACATGGTTGCTAAGTCGAGTCATATCCTTGTACATATTGTTTTGGGACGATTGGGACTCGTGGGTAAAGTACTAGTGTAATGGAGTAATGGGGAAGAATATCATTTATTACCCCCATATGTGCTAAATATTTTAAAAAGTACTCCAAGTGTTTCGATTATCTTAATTCGAGTCATTAAAATAGTATTTGTAAAGTTATGTAAAAGTTCAAGTGTAAGGGGAATGCAGCGCCCCTATGATGTATTATTTTTGATGGTAGGGCAAAAGTGTATGCAAAAAAAAAAAAAAAAAAAAAAAAAAAAAAAAAAATCAAGAAAAATACAAAAAAAAATGAGAAAAAGAAAAGTAGAAAAAAAACATACGAACTACCATCCCATTTTATTTTATGTTTATTTTATGTTTTTGTTATTTTGTTTTTAGCTTAAGATTGAGTCGAGTCTTGGCTTAGCAACATTGTATAGTACATGTAATTAATCAAGATCTTTAACTCGCCACCAGTAAAATATCCCTTATCCAACAAAACCGTGTTTATCATATCCCTACACCTCACGTTATAACCTATTTAAAAGCCCTCTTTGATAGTTTATCTTAGGTGCTTACGCCTAGTGGAGGAGGTTTTCGATCCTTGCCCAAGCCTATGGTAATCTATTTGCTATGACAGGTAGTGAGAGATATTATCCGTTTTCATTTATGAGATTTATTTTGATGACACTTGAGAGATGTGAGTATCTAAACACTACTTGTGAGGTGCTAGTTTGTAATCTCCGTGCTTATTATGATTAAAATGGAACGACTATTTGTTGTAATTACTTTTATATTAGCGTTAAATGACCCCTAACTTGTATTTTGATTAGAATAAAAGCGCATTTGCTTGAGGACAAGCAAATCTCAAGTGTAAGGGTATTTGATGAAGCGAAAAGTGTACCGCTTTTAGGGGGTCATTTAAGCCCTAAATCGTATTTATTTGATCAAATATTGCCCTAAATCGTTCCTTTTGTCATTTTAGGTACTTTTGAGAAGAAATCTGGAAAAGGAAGCATTTTGGACGTTTTTGGAGCATAAAAGTGAAGAAAACGGCAAAGTCTCAAAATTATGCTGGAAAGTACCTTTGACGGCGTCAGGTATTGGCCCAGACGGCGTCATGGCTTGGCAAAAGAGGTGGATATGAAAATTACTCATGATAAGCCAGAGAATTTTGCATGAAAAATCTGACGGCGTCACCCTTTGAAGTGATCAAGGCCATCACGGTTTAACTTAAAGAGGGACGGCGTCACCCCTTGATAGGCCAGAGCGGATTTTGGAGCACTAAAGAGGGACGGCGTCAGGAAGGCCATCCGGGAACCCTAAAAGCGGCGAGGTGACGGCGTCAGGATCTATAACGTGACGCCGTCAGCCCTTAAACTCTATATATAGTTTTGCAATTTTTTGTCATTAGTGTGGAACTTATTGTGTGTAATTTTGGAGGAGAAACCCTAAGACGAATTTCTGCCATTTTTAAGGGTTTTCATACCCTTGGATCTCCCATGTTTAATTGAAGATAAGTGTTCATTTAATCAATCAATATGTCTATGTGTTGTTTGATTATATCTTGTTCTTGTCTTTTGATTAACATGCTAGGCTAGATTTATCTTGTGTTTGCTTAGATCTAATGAAACCTAGCTATTGATTATTGATTATTAGTGTGTTATTAATTGTATTGGATGATTGTTCATCGATGTTAGGCTTAAGAAAACTGGCTAACTTCCTATTCGGTAACTTGCTTGAACGTCTTAAGAAACATGAACCAATGCGTACTAAGGTTTTTATGGTTGTATTTAATGCATGAGCGAATTCTAGTGATCCCATGTTAGGAGCTTCTTAGCCGGCTCGACATAGGAGTGAAGTAGGAGCTTATAGAGTTGGGGAAGTACGTACGCCACCCCACGATTGGTATTAAGGAATACACCCGTCATCCACGCAATTAATACACACTAATCAACCGGTAAAAGATAGTTAGGGAGTAAGGAAATCTAAGTAAATACATTTCTCTCCACATAAGTTTCACAACTCTTTTCATTTTCAGTTATTTTATTTTATTTGAAATCGTAGTTATTTGGGTTAGTTGACTAGCAACTAATTCCGCCCACTCCTTAAAACCCGAGATTTTACTTGCTTTATTAAAAATATATAAAAATACAAAAAGAATCTTCCCTCACCCTTAGACCTATTAGAGTAGTTTTTCATACCTAACGAACACTATTCCCTGTGGAGAACGATCAATCCCCCGTACTTACCACTACACTATACTACATCGATCAGGTACACTGCCTGGTGGGGTTGTAAGCCTCTTGAGATCCCTCGAGAGGTAAAACCTGTTGTAAGGTTGCAAAACCACGCATCACTATCCTATGTTGCCATTAACCAAATCCTTGAAAAATCTCTCAAAGTGTTTATGTTTTAATTTAAAATTTGCACATGTTGGGTAGAGATTGCACTTTTTGAATTGATCAACTTTCAGTGAACATGACCGATTCGAGACACGCTTACATCACTAGTTGGACTAGCTTGAAATTATTACCCGGCCTGGTCAAATTCAAAGAAAGTTTCTCGAAACGGTACACTCTACTCAGATACGTCCTCTTCGAGACACGCTTACATCACTGGTTAGACCAGCTTGAAATTATTACCCGGCCAGGACACATCCTTTCGATTAATGACAGTTTATGTTTCGTCAATTCATTGGTGAAGTCTGAGTCGTGCTCACACAAGATGCCACATCCATTTTGCTATTACAGACCAATTGCTCCCCCTCAATATTTGCATCAATATACGAAAGAGTTTAGCACATATGGGAGAGCTTACACTTAAGTCCGAAGAATCACATTTTCATCAGGTTTCATATTTAAATCACATTCTCTCCCCCGATCAAAAATTTCAAACCTTTTGAGATTTGTGATCCCAATTGATTTAAATAAGTTAGAAAATATGGGAGACAATGTGGTCAGATTTAATATATATTCTGATGATGGAGTATACTGTGCTTCTCTTGATGATGGAGTATATTGTACTCCCCCTCAAACCAAGAGAGAGTGTCACTGCTGATGTTGCACAAAGTTTAAAAAGGTGTCAGAAATTTGAACAAATGCTCTCCCCCTCAATTAATGACCCGTTTTCTATTTAAAGAGCTGTAGTCATTCAATTGAGCGTCATGCATTTGTGAAAATTTAAGTCCAGTTACCACCTTGTGAAACACCAAAACTCTCCTGAAGAATCATAGATGGGAAAGAGTTTTTGATGTAAAGAAGACTTCTCTTCTTATACAAGAAATGATGCACTGAAAAGTACACCAAATCGAAGAAACATGGATATAAAGTAATCCATGCCCAGGTGAACATCACCCAGTTGGATGAACAGCCGTCTTTTTGGCGGCATGCTTTCCCCTATAATAATGCACGGGTTGCAGTCTGAAGTAACTGCAAGCCGATAAGACATGTTTTAACCATTTAGTATAACTTATGCTCGAGCTTCATTTAAAGACCCGTGTCAGTATTGAATGACATTTCTAGGACCGTAAATGTTATCGATAAACAGAAGACATGCCTAGAAGAACTATTTTTGGGTTTTTTTTTTTTTTTTTTTTTTTTTTTTTTTTTTTTTTTTTTGTTTTGTTTTGTTTTGTTTTGTTTTGTTTTGTTGTTTGATTTTTATGGTTTTTTATAGGTTTTATATTTTTTATTTTCTTTTTGTTTTAAGATATATACAAATATATACAAGGATATGTGAAGCAAATCCTTTACTCCTCCTTTTCTTCTTGAAGACACTTGAGGGTTTCAGGTGTCAAACTCTTCATGCCAAGTCGCGGGAGAATAAATTGAACCGTTCTCTCGGAAGTGCCTTGGTGAAGATATCAGCCAACTGAAACTCCGTCCTCACGAAGTAGAGTTCAACAATCCCTTTCTCAACCTGTTCCCTTATGAAGTGATGCCTGATGTCGATGTGCTTTGATCGGGAATGTTGGACATTGTTGCAGCAAAGAGCGATAGCACTTTTGTTATCACAATACATAGGAATTTTGTTGTATGCAAAACCATATTCTGATAGTTGTGATCTCATCCAAAGAATTTGAGCACAACACACGGACATGGCAATGTATTCAGCCTCTGTGGAAGATATTGAAGTACTCATTTGCCTTTTAGAAGACCAGCTAACCAACTTTTCCCCAAGAAATTGAGCACCTCCCGACGTACTTCGACGAGTATCTTGACACCCCGCGTGGTCAGCATCCGCATAGGCAGTAAGTTCCATGGCTGTGTCCTTAGGATACCAGAGACCCATGTGAATAGTGCCTTGAAGATATCTGAAAACTCATTTTACCGCTTCCAGATGCCTCTTGGTAGGCTTGGACTGGTATCGAGCACACATGCATACAGCAAATAATAGATCTGGCCTACTAGCAGTGAGATACATTAGGGATCCGATCATGCTTCGAAACTCTGTTTGATCAACCGAGATCCCAGAGAGATCTTCATCCAACTTCGATCTCTCAATCATAGGGGTGTCAACAACATTACTTGAGTCAAATCCAAATTTCTTCAATATTTCATTTGCATATTTGGATTGATTAATAAAGATGCCTCCGGGACTTTGAGATATTTGTAAACCCAAGAAGAACGACATTTGTCCCATCATAGACATTTGGAACTTAGAACTCACCTCATTAGAAAACCTATCACATTCCCTAGGATCAGAAGAAGCGAAGATGATGTCATCTACGTAGATCTGAACAAGAAGTAGATGCTTGCCCGATTTCCTAGTGAATAGTGTAGGATCAACAACACATTTGGAGAAACCATTAGCCAGAAGAAACTTCGATAAAGTATCATACCACGCCCTGGGTGCTTGCTTTAGCCCATATAGAGCCTTTTTCAAACGGTAGACGTGAGTAGGACGATCAGGATCCACAAAACCTTCTGGTTGACTAACATAGACTTCCTCTTTTAGATCACCGTTTAGAAATTCTGTCTTTACATCCATTTGGTAGACAATCATATTCTGACTGGCAGCATTAGCTAGAAAGATTCTGATGGCTTCAATTCTAGCAACCTGAGCAAATGATTCTTCAAAGTCTATGCCCTCTTCTTTTCGATACCCCTTTGCAACAAGCCGTGCCTTATTCTTTAAAACATCACCGTGCTCATCGAGTTTCACTTTGAAGATCCACTTTAGAGCAATAATCATTGCACACTCTGGAGGAGGCACTAATTCCCAAACTTCAAGTCGATCAAACTCATGAATTTCATCTTGCATAGCAGTAAACCAACAGTCTTTGGACATGGCTTCTTTGAAGTCTTTTGGCTCGACTTTGGATAGTACGAAATTGAAGAAGCACCACAGTGCATCGGTGGCAAGTTGCTTTCGAGTGGATACCGGACGAGAAGGATTACCAATGATGTTGTCAATTGGATGATTATTGGTCCATTTTCTGAGATGATCATGTGGTTGAGGGTATTGAACTGATGTTGCAGTGTTGTCATCTCCTAAAGAAGATGTCTCTGTAGAAAATTCAGGAGCGAATACATTCTCAAATGGAACATCATCAGCAGGAGCAAAAGGATTCACGTCAAAAGAATTGTCTTCTGCAGAACCTTGCTGTACCGAAGAAGATTGAATATTTGATGATGAGGGAAATTGACTGGCAGAAGGTGCATCATGACTGATTGAGACAGATACAGATGGACCTTAAGAGTTTTGTAGAATTTGAGCATCAGCAATAGGAGGTACAGGTGGAGCTTCTGTTGTAGTTTTAACCGTTGGTGGCTCAAAGTATTAATCAAACATCGGATCAAATAACTTCTTCAACTCTTCACTGGTGGGAGGTACATAAGGAACTGCAGGCGTGGGATTCTGTACAAGACCTGAACTAATTGGTCCAGGTGTCAATAGATTAGGTGCGGGTCCAGAACTGGTTTATCCAGGAGCCGTTTGCTCAGTCAGCTCATCGAATGTCACGTGAATAGTTTCCATGATTTTTCGGGTTCTTTTGTTTTAGATTCTATATCCCTTGCGATCTGGTGCATACCCAACGAAGAAACCTACGTCTGCTTTAGCCTTTAGCTTTCCCAAATCTTGACTGTCATTTTTCGGATAGCACAGAGCACCGAACACTCGAAGAAAGGAAAGATTTGGTTTCTTGCCATGTATCAGCTCGTAAGGAGTTTTGTTGTGAAGAGTATGTATCAAGGAACGGTTTTGGGTGTAACACGCAGTAGCAATTGCTTCTGCCCAAAGAAACATCGGAGCCTTAGAATATATTAGCATAGTTCTTGCAGCTTCCACTAGGGTACGATTTCATCTTTCAACAACGCCGTTCTACTGAGGAGTGCGTGCAACACTTTTCTGATGAGTTATGCCAATACTTTCATAAAATTGACTGAGTTGTTGGTTAACAAACTCAGTTCCATTGTCCGTCCTGATGATTTTGATAGTTTTGTTCAGCCTTACTTGTAACTGCTTGATTAGTTTGATGATAACCTCTGGAGTTTCATCCTTGGTTCTCAAAAACTTTACCAATGTAAACCGAGAGTAGTCGTTGACCACCACAAGAACATATTTCTTTCCATTGATACTCTGCACTCTCATTGGTCCGCATAGATCCATGTGAAGGGTGTGAAGAACTTCCAAGATGGTATTGACAGTTTTGGGTTTGTGAGTATGCTTCTTGCTTTTGCCCAGTTGACATGCAGAACAAAGATGATCTTTCTCGAACTTTAATCTGGGCATGCCTCGTACAAGATCCTTGCGAGAAAGGTCCTTTATAGTGCCGAAGTTTAAGTGGTTTAAACGACGGTGCCAAAGCCAAGATTTAGTCTTTGAGGCCTTTGAAAGCAAGCAAATAGGAGAGGACCTCATCATTTCTTCAATTGAGATGGTATATAAGTTGGTGCCACGACTTCCTTTGAGAAGATCAACACCATCCAACTCTCTGACGAAACATGTGTGTTTTCTGAATGCAACTTCAAGATCAGAGTAACAAAATTGACCAACAGAAAACAAGTTATGCCCTAACCCTTCCACGTAGTATACCCTGGAAATTACACTGTCACCAAACACATAATCTCCATAACCCATAATTGCCCCAAAATGGTCGTTCCCGAATCTAACTGTCCCGATAAACATTTTCACGAAATTCTTGAGCCGTGAGCGATCCCCAGTCATATGTTTTGAGCAGCCTGAGTCCAAATACCAAAGGACAATTTGTACGACCTGCATTTGAAAACAGACAACGATGGATAACTGAAAAATGAGGATCCCCACGTGCAGCTGGGGTCCGTTTGGTTAGCACACACAAATTCTGGAACTACAGGATTCACAGATGCTACTGCATTTACAGTGGAAACTACACTAGAAGCTGCAGTTAACCTAGTTGCAGGGCATTGTGTCACTAAAGGCAAAATTCAACCAGTTGGCTTCCATTCCTTAACCTTCACTATTTTATGATTATTCAATCGAGTTAAAGGGCACTGATCTCCTAAAGTGAATTTTCTTCCATTGGGTCTCCATTGATACCCGACATTAGCAAACATTTTTCTTGTTGCTTTCCAAATTTGCTTACTTATTTCAATTTTCCTAACATTCTTAACTTGGGATAGTACAGGAGACATCAAAAATGACACAACACAATCATCATGATTACCAGAAATTAAACATTCGTTACACGTTTTACAGACAACATTAGAATTCGAATTAATTACAGTACTTTTAATACTAGAATCAACACGATTCATTCCATTCATTGCAAACTTATTGTTCCTAGGTTGGACTTCTACTTTCTTCTCGTAACCACTTTTAGCCGGCGCAGTCCTATCTTTCCTTGCATTGCCTCTAGGCTTTGACCCGCTAGCTTTGGTGTCACAGTTTACTCCTGTAGAAGTAATGATGGGAAAATTAGTATGTTTTACTGTCATTTATTTTCCTGATTTTGATGTGCTGGGTTCAGATGTTCTCAGTGGTAGATCAAAGGTTACATGCTTGTTCTTGGTCGTAGAGGTTGATGCAACAAATCTATCTCTTTTGCTATCAATCTTAGGGCCTGTGCCAATGACATATTATAGAAGTTCCTGAGACCGTTTAGCGAGGAAGCAGGCATCCACAACTGCACTATCAAGTGGTTTTTCTATCCTATCCTCTTCTACGATCTCACGAAGGGTATCAAGGCTATCCTTAAGGTGATTGAGATATACTTGATGGGCAGACCTATTGTTCCTAAGGGGATATGGAATAGGCACAACATCAACAGCATACTTACTACCAGCAGAAACCTTTGGAACAACATTATCACAAGTGATAATTGGCATTTTCCCTTTCACCTGAGTCTTAAGATTCTCGATTTCATTTAACAAAGAAGTTATCTTTTCATTATGACTATTTCGTGTAACCTTAATTGAGTCATATAACTCTTTGTAATGCTGTTTGACTTTTGAATTTTCAGCACGAAAACACTCATTTTCATAGTGTAACTTATTGATGGTGTCTTGATAGTGAAAATTCTGAGAATCTAAAGACGGTGGTTTATTGGTGCCATTTGCATCACTCTTATTTGACTTTAATTGGGCAATTTGAGCCCTCAATTGTCGAATCGTGTTAGTGTGAGCTTGAATTTTTTCATCACGTTTGCTTAATTCAAAATATGTATCAAATTCAGGAGCATCCAACGATAACGTGACCAAAAACATGTTCATTTTTCTTAAGACGTTCAAGCAAGTTATCGAATATGATGCACAAATCCAACGATAACGTGACCAAAAACATGTTCATTTTGAGCGTTATCAAATCCCCCACACTTGAGTTTTGCTCGCCCTCGAGCAAGTCTAACTTTAAGAAAACTGAACTCAATGGCCACTTCATTATGATTTAAAAATCCAACAACTATCCCAATGGAACAATTGTCATTTTTAACTTTTAGGTGTGAAAAATTCTTGAAACATAAACAAGTTAATTTGAGCTTGATAACAAAACTAAGCTCCTCTCATAGGATTTTTAAATTCACTCAACACTCAAGGGTAAATTTAATGGCATATCACTCAATTGCTCAGACATGAATCACGTTTCTTACCATAAGCTTGTACGAGTATCAAAACAACAAAATAAAACATCAAAGAGGTCTTTTATTTGGGTTTGAGGTTAAAGGTTACGGTTACCTGACTATTGTGAAAATATTTCATACAAGAATGTAATAGCTCGCTAACAATGAATTCTTGACTAGTCAAGCAACGGATGGTCACTAGATTGTACCTTTGGTTCGCTAACGACGTTATTTGCATAACGGATGGTCACCAAAACGCGCACTAGCTCGCTAGCAACGTTTTTCAACTATTCAAAAACCCGGATGGTCACTAGAACATCCATGCACTTCATATCTAGACAAAGCCATCACTAAATCCGGATGCTCAAAAGCTAACAACGAATCAAGTAATTGGTAAAGGTAAGGATAAGACATGGGAATTATTTGTGATTGGTTTCTACAAAGAAAAAAAAAACGAATAAATAAGAATCAAGTCCAAATTCCGTTCCCAACTCTTTATACCTCAAATGATCACTCCACCAAACTTCTTCGATTGTCATTCTTCCGCATCTTAAACTAACTCCTTTCTTATCAATCAATCACCAAATATATATATCTCGTCTTAGCACATTGGCTAATCGATATCTCAAACATACTTCATCTTCCTTCATCTTCATAATAATATAACACATTGATTATCACTTTTTTTTTCAACCATCTCCCCCCACACTTTAGATGAGCACACGCTACAAAAAATACAAATAAGAGTAGCGACCTCCTTTTTCAATGAAACAACATATACACATACAAGGTGTGGTCAACATGTAATCATCAAAAAATAACTAGTTTCGAACTTCAATTGAACTTGATTCGGGTAAGGCTAAAGTGTAAGGTGTAAAATCTTTTTGTATTTTTCTGGGTTTAATCAAAAGAAAAGATAAGGTTCAGAAGGTGTAACTAAGGGTATCTAGCGTAAAAGATTAACGCTAACAAATGGGTTCCAAATACTAAGGATAACTAACCAATGTGGTCAGCAAAAAAAATATATTTTTGTAAACAGAAGGTCATTTGGTGTAAATCCTAATTTGCCTCTTATCATTTGAATATATTTTATTACTCGAAAGTAATTTTAACCGTAATGCATAACACGTACAAGTTCTAGAATCAACATGATCACCGGCACACTCATAACAAAATATAGAGCATAAGAAATGCTTTATACAAAAAAGGCTTAAATCCTCACAATTTAAGGTGGGTTATAACATGTGCTAGCAATAGTTATCAATAACTCTCCTTCCTTGATTAAATTCCAAAAAAAATTCAAATAGCCTCATTCTTACTATTGAATCAAAATATATAAATAACTAGAACATCAAGGGCGAACACAACTCTAGTCACTCGAATCCCAAAATTCTACTAAAACTAAAAATTTAAAAATCATACCAATTTTTCCTATTTTCTTCCCTCCCCCACACTTAAGTTTTGCATTGTCCTCAATGTAATAAAATGAACTTAAAAGTAAAGAAAATGGGAAAATTTTAAAGAATAAAATAGAATAGAATAAAATACTACCCGGAAAAAAAATTCGCATAGATTTATTTGATCTTACGTAAGCACATGAGTTCTCCTAACTCCGAATATTGATCAACACTAAGCTTTCGTGAATTCTTCCCCTACAAACAAAAACTGCAAAAACTATATGCGAAACAAACAAAACAAAACACTAAAAAAACTAAAATAAACAAAAATAGTTCAAAACAAACCATAAATAATAAAATCCTAGTAAAGTTAAGTTAAAAGTAGTGGAAATAGAAATTATTCAACCAACATTGTTTTTGAAACATAACCATTGCTCAACCATCCCAGGTGGTTATTGGTTGCACATCTAGGACTTCTGGAAGTCCTCTCAGTTTTCCATCCCTGCTTTCTCGAAGATTTGTGAACCCTTTGATGTCAATACTCAATGGAGTAACTGGTTCACTAAAAACACTCATCTCTTCCTCAGTAAATAGCCCAAGATTCCTAGCTATTCGTGAAATAAAATGACCTGCACATATGTAATTTCTCGCTCCAACCGCCGCGCGTTTGTGCAAATGTTGCACTATCACCCAAGCTACGTTCAAATGCCTATAGGGATGCTTCTCGTCTAATGCTTGAAGAACCCATAAATCATCTTCATAAATCAGATTAACACCAGACGTCCTATGTAACAATGATTGTACTACAACCCTGTGTAACACTTGCAACAATGGTTTCTTAATCGTTGAAACTTTACTTTCCCCAAACACTAGCTTGCCTTCCGTGCTAATCCTTTTCCAGTATCCATGTGCGTCAAAATTATTTTTACTCCTTTCTCCACTCATTACCAGAAACTTAAAATCTCCATTATTTAAGTCTTCATCCGAGTATAAACCTAACAGGTTTCCAAACTCGAATAGTGTGACTTCGTGTTTCTTTCCCCCTAGTTTGAATTCCAGGAATTTGTTGGTGGTAACTCCGATATCGGTAACCCTCTTTTTCATCCTCATCGAACATAAAAACTCCAAGCACCATTCTTTGTATATTGGTTCCCTGATGCTTAGTGCTCTCATCCACATGTTAGAGGTCAATATCCGTTTGTTCCACAGAATCCTAATAAGAAACATATCTTCCAAAAACTCATCACAACCAAGCTCTTTCATATCATTCCAATTCATAACCCTTGGTGAATGAATCACCCATCCGCCAATCTTAAGAAGGATAGCATTAAATGACTTCCGAACCGTCGGATCTTCCTCTCGCCATAGTAGATTAGGATGAGATTCTGGAATCGGCATTTGTTCTCTCTTCTGGATTCCTTCTCTAGTTCTTTTCGCAATCCCTGATCCTCCTGCAAGATAACTCTGTAGAAAACACAAATATATGATAGTATAAGAGCATAAAAACCAAGATGACATGATTTAGAAGTCACAAAACTCGTTTGGAAAAAAATTCATTTTTATTTACCGAGAGCTCCATCCGATCGGTATTACTCACCATCCGATCAGATGGAGTAATGGTCCCAGTCCAACCGATCGGTATCTACCTGCAACCGAATCGGTTGAGGCTTTCTGTCTCGAAAAAAAAAAAAAAAAAAAAAAAATTCTTTCCCGATTTCTAATCAATTCCAACAATCCAGCTCTATCCTATCCTGCATTTGATCGATCATAATGGTTTCTACATATCCCACTCGTCTCCAAACACGTTCATAACAAATTCGCATGATTTCTCAACCTTCCTAGAACATATGAACACTACCAAATCAAATCTCTTCCATTGATGTGCTAATCAACAATGCATCTTCCTAGAATCACTACTCAACAACTAAATAACACCTGGAAACCATCAATTGCAATCTAAATCGATTTAAAGTTTTGACTCATTTTAATCCGAAAATTCAATCAATCAATTCTTCCTCAAAACTTAATCAATCTAATTCTTTTTGCAATGAATTCCTCAATCATTTACCCATCTATTCCACAAAAAATTACATCTTAATTCGAACTATACCAAAAATACCCAAATTTTGACCTAATTAAAGAAATTCGAATTAAAACCTAATTAGTACAAATTGATGATGTTACTTACTTGTTTAGGTGCCATAGATGATTCTTCAACACTTCTGCAACACTTAATAGACTTCTAATGGTCGAATTTTTGAATCCCAAGTTTGGTGGATTGAGTGTGTGTGTGTTTTTTTTGTGATTTTTGAAATCTTGAGTATATATATTTCAATCCATCCGATCAGTATTTGATCCAACCGATTCGGATTGAATTTTTGCAAAAACTTCACTTTTTTTTTGTCAACACTTGTCTCACACTTGTAAGAACAAATGAGAAGTGTTTTACTCTTCAAAAATATTTCTTTTAAGTATAAAAAATACTTCAACAGACTTAATCTCCCAACTTGTTTTTCAATTCTATCTCTACAACTAAAACATAACTTAACTCTAAAACTTAAAACATAACTTCATAAACTTAATAACTTAATAAACCAAGACAATTAAAAGGTCTAAACTCAAACTTAAACTTAAACTTAAACTTAAATGCAAACATTAAACTACTAAAATGCATAGAAATTAAAAAGAAAACAAACAAAACACTAGCACAAGCTTTGTGCTTTTATTCTTCAAACTCTTGTCTTTCATCCTTCAAAATATTCGTGCCTCAAGATATCTTCATTTTGGAACTTCCCGGACAACTTTCAGTTAGTCATTTGCGTTTTAAACTTCCTTGTAAAGTTCCTTCCATCCGGACAAACTATATCAAACTTCACATGCCATTCTTCGTCTTCTTTTTCCTTCTTGTAAACACTAGCTCCTTCGGGTCCCCATTCCAAATTCTTCAATTGGACCGGTAAAGATCCAAGAAAATCTGTCAATTTGTTAAACACAAAAACATTCTTAAACGGGTTATAGAAAGCCTCCATCGCTAGAGCTCTTTCCATCTCATCTTCAATATCAAAGTAACTTGGGACAACCGGCCCATATTTAGGCCTCCCTTCTTCATCTCTACCTACTTCAAAGCAACCCAAGTGGTTTTCTTCATCTTCTTCTTCATGAACTTCTTTAACAATCTTTCCTCTAGGCTTTGGATAATAGGTATGCTTCAAGATTCCATCACTTATAGTCATAGTACCTCTACCCATATCTATAATAGCTCCACAAGTTCTCAAAAATGTTCTTCCTAACTGATGCGTGTAGCGTGTCGTTGCGGTTTAGCAGTTTTAATGCCTAATCAAGTTTTAAATTTATATTTAGCCGACTTATCAATAACACACACACTTAACGAGCAGTGTACCCGGTCAGTATGAATATAATGGTAAGTAGAGTGTCGATCACTAAGAGTGGAACGTATTATCTAGTTATTCTAATCAGTATTTTAATATATTAAGTTAGCTATACAATCTAATCTAACGCAAGGGGGTTCAGCCTGAGAGACTGGCACGATTTGGTTGCAATTAAATAATAAACTAAACCAATAGGCACGAATCAGCAAGTAGCACACACGTACACAGATAAATACTCGAGACAATAAGAGGGCTGTCCTTATGATAAGTAGTTTGTCACATGTTTTATTGCTAGTGTTATATGAAGTGTATAGTTCGATGCAACGCACCGAGATTAAGTCCTTTCTCGTTGGTTCTAATCTTATCGGCGAGTAAACCCTTAATGATTACTTATGACTATCCCGTTTATCTTTCTCCTACTTTTCTACAGACCATAGAATACATAGGCATCTAATAAACAGGCGAGGGCAGAGGCATGGCGACCCGATCAACGCTCAGCTAGCCACAGAGGTTATCAATGCACTAATAAAAGTCACCAAAGACACTAACATATAAACTTTAATTGATGAGAAAGCAGTTTTAAGGGAGTGCAACCTTTCCGTTGTCACATTACACAAGCCACCAATCTTGATGAATTAAAGTTTACTAACACAATAAAACAAAACTACTTAATGAATTAAACACATGCAGCACCTTCTTACAGCTCTTGTATCTTTGATTTGGGTGTGTCTTGTGCTGCTGCCTTGACTGAATTCGTCCTAGGTTTCTGGTTTTCGGTCACGTATATAATATATGTCACACTAATTCGTCTGGTCTTGGGGTATTTATAGTTTCTGTCTGATGGTAAGATGCGGCGCATCTAGTAAGTAGATGCGGCGCATGTACTTAACTTCGCGTGGGGTCCAAGATTATAATATTCAGGAATATTCGTACACCGCCAGAAGATGCGGCGTATCTTCGTCTTTGGATGCGGCGCATGTCCTCTTGTATCTTGGATCGTATCTGGTGAAATATTGATAGTGATGCGGCGCATGTAATGAGTGAGATGCGGCGCATCTGGAGCAGAACAAGTTGGTTATTCTTCGTTGACCAAAGTTTCATATGCGGCGCATGGGATAAATCCATGCGGCGCATTCTTCAAAGTCAGGCAGTGGTCTTCATTCTCTTCATTCCAACAACCAATTCCAATCTTGATCATTTTACTCCGTTTTTAGTCCATAATCGCTAAGTTTCACCAAATGCTTGTTTTTACCTGAGAATTACAAAAGTAAACGATTAAGTATCAATCCTCATACATAATATAGTAAAACAAGTCAAATTAATAGGATAAATGATAGTAATAAAATGTACTTATTTGAGTTCATCAAATATCCCCCCACTTGAACTTTACTTGTCCCCAAGTAAACCTTAGAATTAAATCTTATGAAAATGTATCCTAAAAATGTTAGGATTTATTTTTATATTTAAGCATGTATTCGTCTTTTGTCATGATCACACAACTAAACACTTAACGAATTAGAAGTAGAATAAAATATTTTGATAAAAGCAAATCTAATCGTTTAACTGTCCAGTCGCGATGAATATTCTGTCATAAGCTTGGCAAGTATACACATCTCCCCCACTAAAGCCAAGGAATAACAAGTCTAAAGCAGTAAAAAGGGTTTTTAGGCTTAAGGGTTAATTATTCTTAATCACTATCGATCTCAAATTCCAGAAAAGGCGACAAAATCACAAATACATGATCGAATCCACGAACACGATACTTGCAATTGCTCAAATCCTTAACTCGAATAGGCTAAAGATAGGTCCAAACTTCACCAATAATAATATATCAAAAAGGGCGACAAAATCATAAATACATAGCCGAATCCACGACTACGATACTTAAGATTGCTCAAATCCCTAATCTCAATAAATCAAAGGTTTGGTCGGATAAAGAATAATACAGGGTATGGATAATATTTGGGATATATATTGGTGTAAAATAAAAAATAAACAAAACAAATAAATTAAAATCCTAAGTGTGGTTAATCACTATCCCAACCATCCCATGAATAAGACTCATTTCATTGAATAACTCACGCTTTAACACTTGAAACACACGCTTTAGGTAGACACGAATTATACTCAACAAGATCTTAATCAAAGAATAAACCTTAGTTGACGTTCCCATAACTGCCAACTCCCATTCAATCCATAAATATAGTATAACAACTAGTGGTGATATTGACCACTTACATAACTTTACATCGTTGGTTAAAAACATCCAACTTTCTTTTCTTTTTTTTTCTACTTTTTTTTTTTTTTTTTTCTTTTCTTTTTTTTATTTTTTTTATTATTTTTTTTTAACATAAACATAGATGTGTAAAATTTCACCACATCACCAAAACAATAATTCTGGATAATTTTTTCATACTTTTCATAACTTCAGAAATAACGGTAATAGTGAAAGTAGTAAACACACGAAAAATAAACTCAAAGATATACAATATTTACTTTCACTCCAATTGCATTGTGCAATTTCCCGACCTAACCACAGATAATGAATTACGCACACGAACACAGGTAATGTAAGGAAACACACTTTGCCTATAGCAATTAACCAACCACGGATTTTAATCTACAGGGTAGGCTAAGGTGTAAGGGTGTAACGAAGCATTTTAACAAAGGTGTAAGAAACGAAAGGAATGGCTCTGAGTGTTTTTCTAGGGGTATCTTACTCTAAAAATGAGAGTAACAAAAGGGTTTATACGGGGGTTAACTAACCAGTGTAGTTAGCTAATAACACATAACATATAAGGCTATTTGGGTGTAATCCTAGAAATTTACCAATTTAGACAAGTCATTCCAATTATATAAAATAATACTTATTATGGTGGTCTCGAATAGTATACAAGCCAAGTTCTAAAGTTTACAAGTCACCGGCACACTCATAGATTTGTGAGTTTTGAAAAATCACAATTTTTGAAAATAACGTCATGTGTGCAGCTATGCAACTTAGACTCTAAACAAAAACATGCTAAAAAAAATTTAAGTTTTGATATATTAAGCACATTTTAAGCATATTTTGAAAAGTTTAGGACAAGTAAGTGTTAAGTGTTCTAATTCTCCAATCCCCCCACTTAAGTTAAACAACGTCCTCGTTGTTTGTAATAAAGGTTAAAAACTGGAAAATAAAAGAATTAGAACAGAAAAACTCCCCTGAGATTTGCTCGGTATGATCCTCCATTAGTAGTAGAGCAAAAATCATCTTTCTTGTGGATTAGAACGTTTAAGCTTCATATAAGATGTATCCACAGGAAATGCAGGAATCTATAATACCACCAATACTTTAAAACACACCTAAGATAAGAAAGGTTCAACTTGCATAATACATTAGTAGTTAGGAAAAATAAAACATAAAAATTAAAAATGAAAATCATCAGGTCAGTCGATGCGCCGTATCTTATGGAAGAAGATACGCCGTATCAAGCCTGGAATAAATACGGATCAGAATAAAAGATGCGCCGCATCCTTAACCAGGGATGCGCCGCATTAAAAATAAACTGATAAAAAGTTTTAAATTCGAAAATAAAAGATGCAGAAAAATAAAGTAAGATATGACCATTTGCAGGAGATGCGTCGCATCTCAGAATTGAGATGCGCCGTATCCTCTGCGGCCTGACTGACTCGACACATAAACAGAAAATTAAAAGATAAATCCGGGTTGTCTCCCGGTAAGCACTTGTCTTTATTCCAGAGTCTTCAAGTTAGACTCACGTTCAGCTCTTTTAATATCGATCATTTATTCCTACATGGCCACGTAGGATCCATTTAGCAACTAAATCGTCACGTATATATTCAGGTCCCAAATTCAAAACTCCTTTATAGAATCTTCCATTATTTGATATGGGTACTCAATCCCTCTCTTTATGTCATCATTACTAATAAAAAGGAATGGAGAGAATTTGTAGCAGACCCTATTAGTAGCATGTTTAAACCCAGGGTGAGTTCGGGGCATCATATAAGTGATAATGTCGCTTCCACATTGAAAGGTGATCTTTCCTTCAAATCGTTTTGCATTAATAGTGATCTCCCTACAAAATGGTTTTCCAACAATCACGTCACCCATATTGCTGTCACGATAGGCATTCATGTCTTCAACAACGGCGAACTCAGTTACAATAGTAAAGCGGCCTACGAAGATCGGGACATTAATGAAGGCGCCAACTACATTCTTTCCCTTATGCTCCACTTTATTTCTCATAATAGAATTGTAAAAGCTTCTTGACATGACATTGATTGGTAAAATAGGAAAGAAATTGGCGTCAATACACTTGTACCCAATCATGCATGGGAATTGCAAATTGTAAGCACAATTGGCGTGGATCCTTCTACCGTAATCCCAAGAACCATCATATCCCTCAAATTCATCGTAATTCCTAGTATTAATAACGTTGACTTTTGGACTATCCACAATTTCTCCTTCTTCTAACTCAGATTCCGCATCGTCCATGATTAGGTCATTGGATTCCAATGGTCCATCAAGGTCATTAAGTTCAATGTAGTCCCCGTCGTAACGTTCGGGTGATTTATCATGCACTAATATATCATTCATAAAGTTGGCTTCGAAGTCGAAGTCAATCAGTTCTCCGAATCCTTTCATTTTCCTTCTGAAATAATCACAAAAGCATCAGTAGGATCTGTTCGCAAGAAGAAAAAATAACAAATATAGAGACGGATATAAGAATAAAAATAACTGATATTGGCAGACGATGCGCCGTATCCAAAAAATTGGATACGCCGTATCTTATAATCGTTAAAATTAAATCAGACTTTATTCAGAAAATAGATACGCCGCTTAGGAAATTAGAATGCGCCGTATCAATTTAAATTAATCAAAAATCGATATTTATTAAAAATTAAATGCGTCGTATTAACAAAAGTTAATGCGCCGTATTTTCGTTACGTTTCAAAATATAAGATTTTTTATTCAGAAGATGCGCCGTATCGATAAAAATCGATACGCCGTATCTGTTTAATTAATCGAAAACTGTTTTTAATTAAAATAATAGATACGCCGTATCTGCTAAAGCAGATGCGTCGTATGGCGTTAACGTTTAGAAATTTTTTTTATCAAAAACAGATACGCCGTATCTTGGGGAAAAGATGCGTCGTATCGAATTAATTAAACGCGTTGTATTTTATAAAAAAAATTGAACGCAATACGCCGTATCTGAGGAATCAGATGCGCCGTATCGTTCGATTTAGCTCAGTACAACGATAGCAGAAAACAAAAAATACGAAAAATAAAAACAAACAAAAACACACGAAAATAAACACAACCAAAAGCAAACAAATAACACACAAAAACAGAAAATATGCAAAATAGTACAATGAATGCAAATTAAACTAATACACAACAAAATTAGCGGTTAGATAAAAAATTAAAAACCTAATTAAAATACTAATCAAATTAACAGATAATAACAATTCACTCCCCGGCAACGGCGCCAAAAACTTGATGCGTGTAGCGTGTCGTTGCGGTTTAGCAGTTTTAATGCCTAATCAAATTTTAAATTTATATTTAGCCGACTTATCAATAACACACACACTTAACGAGCAGTGTACCCGGTCAGTATAAATATAATGGTAAGTAGAGTGTCGATCAGTAAGAGTGGAACGTATTATCTAGTTATTCTAATCAGTATTTTAATATATTAAGTTAGCTATACAATCTAATCTAACGCAAGGGGGTTCAGCCTGAGAGACTGGCACGATTTGGTTGCAATTAAATAATAAACTAAACCAATAGGCACGAATCAGCAAGTAGCACACACGTACACAGATAAATACTCGAGACAATAAGAGGGCTGTCCTTATGATAAGTAGTTTGTCACTTGTTTTATTGCTAGTGTTATATGAAGTGTATAGTTCGATGCAACGCACCGAGATTAAGTCCTTTCTCGTTGGTTCTAATCTTATCGGCGAGTAAACCCTTAATGATTACTTATGACTATCCCGTTTATCTTTCTCCTACTTTTCTACAGACCATAGAATACATAGGCATCTAATAAACAGGCGAGGGCAGAGGCATGGCGACCCGATCAACGCTCAGCTAGCCTCAGAGGTTATCAATGCACTAATAAAAGTCACCAAAGACACTAACATATAAACTTTAATTGATGAGAAAGCAGTTTTAAGGGAGTGCAACCTTTCCGTTGTCACATTACACAAGCCACCAATCTTGATGAATTAAAGTTTACTAACACAATAAAACAAAACTACTTAATGAATTAAACACATGCAGCACCTTCTTACAGCTCTTGTATCTTTGATTTGGGTGTGTCTTGTGCTGCTGCCTTGACTGAATTCGTCCTAGGTTTCTGGTTTTCGGTCACGTATATAATATATGTCACACTAATTCGTCTGGTCTTGGGGTATTTATAGTTTCTGTCTGAGGGTAAGATGTGGCGCATCTAGTAAGTAGATGCGGCGCATGTACTTAACTTCGCGTGGGGTCCAAGATTATAATATTCAGGAATATTCGTACACCGCCAGAAGATGCGGCGTATCTTCATCTTTGGATGCGGCGCATGTCCTCTTGTATCTTGGATCGTATCTGGTGAAATATTGATAGTGATGCGGCGCATGTAACGAGTGAGATGCGGCGCATCTGGAGCAGAACAAGTTGGTTATTCTACGTTGACCAAAGTTTCATATGCGGCGCATGGGATAAATCCATGCGGCGCATTCTTCAAAGTCAGGCAGTGGTCTTCATTCTCTTCATTCCAACAACCAATTCCAATCTTGATCATTTTACTCCGTTTTTAGTCTATAATCGCTAAGTTTCACCAAATGCTTGTTTTTACCTGAGAATTACAAAAGTAAACGATTAAGTATCAATCCTCATACATAATATAGTAAAACAAGTCAAATTAATAGGATAAATGATAGTAATAAAATGTACTTATTTGAGTTCATCAAATATCCCCCCACTTGAACTTTACTTGTCCCCAAGTAAACCTTAGAATTAAATCTTATGAAAATGTATCCTAAAAATGTTAGGATTTATTTTTATATTTAAGCATGTATTCGTCTTTTGTCATAATCACACAACTAAACACTTAACGAATTAGAAGTAGAATAAAATATTTTGATAAAAGCAAATCTAATCGTTTAACTGTCCAGTCGCGATGAATATTCTATCATAAGCTTGGCAAGTATACACATCTCCCCCACTAAAGCCAAGGAATAACAAGTCTAAAGCGGTAAAAAGGGTTTTTAGGCTTAAGGGTTAATTATTCTTAATCACTATCGATCTCAAATTCCAGAAAAGGCGACAAAATCACAAATACATGATCGAATCCACGAACACGATACTTGCAATTGCTCAAATCCTTAACTCGAATAGGCTAAAGATAGGTCCAAACTTCACCAATAATAATATATCAAAAAGGGCGACAAAATCATAAATACATAGCCGAATCCAATACTACGATACTTAAGATTGCTCAAATCCCTAATCTCAATAAATCAAAGGTTTGGTCGGATAAAGAATAATACAGGGTATGGATAATATTTGGGATATAAATTGGTGTAAAATAAAAATAAACAAAACAAATAAATTAAAATCCTAAGTGTGGTTAATCACTATCCCAACCATCCCATGAATAAGACTCATTTCATTAAATAACTCACGCTTTAACACTTGAAACACACGCTTTAGGTAGACACGAATTATACTCAACAAGATCTTAATCAAAGAATAAACCTTAGTTGACGTTCCCATAACTGCCAACTCCCATTCAATCCATAAATATAGTATAACAACTAGTGGTGATATCGACCACTTACATAACTTTACATCGTTGGTTAAAAACATCCAACTTTCTTTTCTTTTTTTTTTCCTTTTTTTTTTTTTTTTTTTTTTTTTTTTTTCTTTTCTTTTTTTTATTTTTTTTTTATTTTTTTTTAACATAAACATAGATGTGTAAAATTTCACCACATCACCAAAACAATAATTCTGGATAATTTTTCCATACTTTTCATAACTTCAGAAATAACGGTAATAGTGAAAGTAGTAAACACACGAAAAATAAACTCAAAGATATACAATATTTACTTTCACTCCAATTGCATTGTGCAATTTCCCGACCTAACCACAGATAATGAATTACGCACACGAACACAGGTAATGTAAGGAAACACACTTTGCCTATAGCAATTAACCAACCACGGATTTTAATCTACAGGGTAGGCTAAGGTGTAAGGGTGTAACGAAGCATTTTAACAAAGGTGTAAGAAACGAAAGGAATGGCTCTGAGTGTTTTTCTAGGGGTATCTTACTCTAAAAATGAGAGTAACAAAAGGGTTTATACGGGGGTTAACTAACCAGTGTAGTTAGCTAATAACACATAATATATAAGGCTATTTGGGTGTAATCCTAGAAATTTACCAATTTAGACAAGTCATTCCAATTATATAAAATAATACTTATTATGGTGGTCTCGAATAGTATACAAGCCAAGTTCTAAAGTTTACAAGTCACCGGCACACTCATAGATTTGTGAGTTTTGAAAAATCACAATTTTTGAAAATAACGTCATGTGTGCAGCTATGCAACTTAGACTCTAAACAAAAACATGCTAAAAAAATTTAAGTTTGATATATTAAGCACATTTTAAGCATATTTTGAAAAGTTTAGGACAAGTAAGTGTTAAGTGTTCTAATTCTCCAATCCCCCCACTTAAGTTAAACAACGTCCTCGTTGTTTGTAATAAAGGTTAAAAACTGGAAAATAAAAGAATTAGAACAGAAAAACTCCCCTGAGATTTGCTCGGTATGATCCTCCATTAGTAGTAGAGCAAAAATCATCTTTCTTGTGGATTAGAACGTTTAAGCTTCATATAAGATGTATCCACAGGAAATGCAGGAATCTATAATACCACCAATACTTTAAAACACACCTAAGATAAGAAAGGTTCAACTTGCATAATACATTAGTAGTTAGGAAAAATAAAACATAAAAATTAAAAATGAAAATCATCAGGTCAGTCGATGCGCCGTATCTTATGGAAGAAGATACGCCGTATCGAGCCTGGAATAAATACGGATCAGAATAAAAGATGCGCCGCATCCTTAACCAGGGATGCGCCGCATTAAAAATAAAGTGATAAAAAGTTTTAAATTCGAAAATAAAAGATGTAGAAAAATAAAGTAAGATATGACCATTTGCAGGAGATGCGTCGCATCTCAGAATTGAGATGCGCCGTATCCTCTGCAGCCTGACTGACTCGACACATAAACAGAAAATTAAAAGATAAATCCGGGTTGTCTCCCGGTAAGCACTTGTCTTTATTCCAGAGTCTTCAAGTTAGACACACGTTCAGCTCTTTTAATATCGATCATTTATTCCTACATGGCCACGTAGGATCCATTTAGCAACTAAATCGTCACGTATATATTCAGGTCCCAAATTCAAAACTCCTTTATAGAATCTTCCATTATTTGATATGGGTACTCAATCCCT
This sequence comes from Artemisia tridentata subsp. tridentata, assembly GCA_021014915.2. NCBI lineage: Eukaryota > Viridiplantae > Streptophyta > Magnoliopsida > Asterales > Asteraceae > Artemisia > Artemisia tridentata. Next base: position 319,231,818 of record CP139502.1, read on the forward strand.
CTCTTTATGTCATCATTACTAATAAAAAGGAATGGAGAGAATTTGTAGCAGACCCTATTAGTAGCATGTTTAAACCCAGGGTGAGTTCGGGGCATCATATAAGTGATAATGTCGCTTCCACATTGAAAGGTGATCTTTCCTTCAAATCGTTTTGCATTAATAGTGATCTCCCTACAAAATGGTTTTCCAACAATCACGTCACCCATATTGCTGTCACGATAGGCATTCATGTCTTCAACAACGGCGAACTCAGTTACAATAGTAAAGCGGCCTACGAAGATCGGGACATTAATGAAGGCGCCAACTACATTCTTTCCCTTATGCTCCACTTTATTTCTCATAATAGAATTGTAAAAGCTTCTTGACATGACATTGATTGGTAAAATAGGAAAGAAATTGGCGTCAATACACTTGTACCCAATCATGCATGGGAATTGCAAATTGTAAGCACAATTGGCGTGGATCCTTCTACCGTAATCCCAAGAACCATCATATCCCTCAAATTCATCGTAATTCCTAGTATTAATAACGTTGACTTTTGGACTATCCACAATTTCTCCTTCTTCTAACTCAGATTCCGCATCGTCCATGATTAGGTCATTGGATTCCAATGGTCCATCAAGGTCATTAAGTTCAATGTAGTCCCCGTCGTAACGTTCGGGTGATTTATCATGCACTAATATATCATTCATAAAGTTGGCTTCGAAGTCGAAGTCAATCAGTTCTCCGAATCCTTTCATTTTCCTTCTGAAATAATCACAAAAGCATCAGTAGGATCTGTTCGCAAGAAGAAAAAATAACAAATATAGAGACGGATATAAGAATAAAAATAACTGATATTGGCAGACGATGCGCCGTATCCAAAAAATTGGATACGCCGTATCTTATAATCGTTAAAATTAAATCAGACTTTATTCAGAAAATAGATACGCCGCTTAGGAAATTAGAATGCGCCGTATCAATTTAAATTAATCAAAAATCGATATTTATTAAAAATTAAATGCGTCGTATTAACAAAAGTTAATGCGCCGTATTTTCGTTACGTTTCAAAATATAAGATTTTTTATTCAGAAGATGCGCCGTATCGATAAAAATCGATACGCCGTATCTGTTTAATTAATCGAAAACTGTTTTTAATTAAAATAATAGATACGCCGTATCTGCTAAAGCAGATGCGTCGTATGGCGTTAACGTTTAGAAATTTTTTTTATCAAAAACAGATACGCCGTATCTTGGGGAAAAGATGCGTCGTATCGAATTAATTAAACGCGTTATATTTTATAAAAAAAATTGAACGCAATACGCCGTATCTGAGGAATCAGATGCGCCGTATCGTTCGATTTAGCTCAGTACAACGATAGCAGAAAACAAAAAATACGAAAAATAAAAACAAACAAAAACACACGAAAATAAACACAAACAAAAGCAAACAAATAACACACAAAAACAGAAAATATGCAAAATAGTACAATGAATGCAAATTAAACTAATACACAACAAAATTAGCGGTTAGATAAAAAATTAAAAACCTAATTAAAATACTAATCAAATTAACAGATAATAACAATTCACTCCCCGGCAACGGCGCCAAAAACTTGATGCGTGTAGCGTGTCGTTGCGATTTAGCAGTTTTAATGCCTAATCAAATTTTAAATTTATATTTAGCCGACTTATCAATAACACACACACTTAACGAGCAGTGTACCCGGTCAGTATGAATATAATGGTAAGTAGAGTGTCGATCACTAAGAGTGGAACGTATTATCTAGTTATTCTAATCAGTATTTTAATATATTAAGTTAGCTATACAATCTAATCTAACGCAAGGGGGTTCAGCCTGAGAGACTGGCACGATTTGGTTGCAATTAAATAATAAACTAAACCAATAGGCACGAATCAGCAAGTAGCACACACGTACACAGATAAATACTCGAGACAATAAGAGGGCTGTCCTTATGATAAGTAGTTTGTCACTTGTTTTATTGCTAGTGTTATATGAAGTGTATAGTTCGATGCAACGCACCGAGATTAAGTCCTTTCTCGTTGGTTCTAATCTTATCGGCGAGTAAACCCTTAATGATTACTTATGACTATCCCGTTTATCTTTCTCCTACTTTTCTACAGACCATAGAATACATAGGCATCTAATAAACAGGCGAGGGCAGAGGCATGGCGACCCGATCAACGCTCAGCTAGCCACAGAGGTTATCAATGCACTAATAAAAGTCACCAAAGACACTAACATATAAACTTTAATTGATGAGAAAGCAGTTTTAAGGGAGTGCAACCTTTCCGTTGTCACATTACACAAGCCACCAATCTTGATGAATTAAAGTTTACTAACACAATAAAACAAAACTACTTAATGAATTAAACACATGCAGCACCTTCTTACAGCTCTTGTATCTTTGATTTGGGTGTGTCTTGTGCTGCTGCCTTGACTGAATTCGTCCTTGGTTTCTGGTCTTCGGTCACGTATATAATATATGTCACACGAATTCGTCTGGTCTTGGGGTATTTATAGTTTCTGTCTGAGGGTAAGATGCGGCGCATCTAGTAAGTAGATGCGGCGCATGTACTTAACTTCGCGTGGGGTCCAAGATTATAATATTCAGGAATATTCGTACACCGCCAGAAGATGCGGCGTATCTTCGTCTTTGGATGCGGCGCATGTCCTCTTGTATCTTGGATCGTATCTGGTGAAATATTGATAGTGATGCGGCGCATGTAATGAGTGAGATGCGGCGCATCTGGAGCAGAACAAGTTGGTTATTCTTCGTTGACCAAAGTTTCATATGCGGCGCATGGGATAAATCCAAGCGGCGCATTCTTCAAAGTCAGGCAGTGGTCTTCATTCTCTTCATTCCAACAACCAATTCCAATCTTGATCATTTTACTCCGTTTTTAGTCCATAATCGCTAAGTTTCACCAAATGCTTGTTTTTACCTGAGAATTACAAAAGTAAACGATTAAGTATCAATCCTCATACATAATATAGTAAAACAAGTCAAATTAATAGGATAAATGATAGTAATAAAATGTACTTATTTGAGTTCATCACTAACAACAATGGTAACTCCTTATCCACCAGAATATTAAGCACAAGAAAATCGGCCAAGAAAGCTTGATATCCTACTTGGACTCTAACATTCTTTACTTCTCCCATCGCTTTTGCTCGTGAATTATCAGCCATAGTAAGATTATATTGATTTGGTTGAGGATTACCAAGTCCTAATCTCTTATACAATGGATACGGCATTACATTCACACTTGCTCCTGTGTCAGCCAACGCATACATCGCATCGGTTCCATTAACTTTAATAGGTAACACAAAATTTCCTGGATCGCTCTCCTTTTTAGGCAAACCATTCTCAACTATCCTTTCTCTTGCAATCTCATCAAAATTCTTATCCTCTAACCTAGCCCTTGCCATCATAACTGCATCCAACTTCTTACGATAAGTCATGTAATTATTCAACACTTCTATTACCGGTTTCTCCTCCATAAGCTCCTTAAACTTTGTTTCCAAATTTTCCAGAATTGCTTCTTTTTGCTGTTGGGTTAATGGTTTAACTATTTGTGGTATTTTTGGTGGTAAACTAGATGAAGAACTCTCATTCTTAGGGGTAGAGGGTTGGGTAAGTTTGTTAAGTGGTATTTTCTTTCTATTTGCTTTGCCCATTTTAACAATCTCTCCCTTTCCTACCTTTTCTTCTACCATATCATCAACATCTATCCTCATCTCTCCCAATGCAAAATCAATCCTACATTTAGTCTTAACCATAAAATCTCTACCAAACACAACTTCTGGTTCATCCGCATTTCCATATTCCAAAACAACAAAATCAACTTTGAACACATGACCATGATTATTAACATTCACATTTCTCACTATCTTTCTTCCATAATCCTCATAGTCAAGCCTAACAAAACCAAGCTTACCAAGCATATCTTCCGTAATATAGTTGTCACCATATTCCATGTTAAGCTGAGCATCCCAAGCTTTAATACCTTCCACTCCACAAGGTGTAGAATACCTCATGAATGGTACATCAAACTCTTTAGGTGGTGCTTGTGTAAACACAACAACTCTCTTCTCCTTAGGTGAAATAACATGACTTTCTCCAACTTCTTCTTGTCTTTCCAAATCAACCTTAGCTTCTTCCAAAATATTTCCCAAACTTTCCAATGAATCACCCGAATCTTTCAGCATCTCTTTCAAATTTCTCAAGTATTCCGAAACTTCGCTTAAACTCTCCATTCTACTTAAACACTAACTATAACATAACCACACAAAAAAAAACAAAAGAAATCCAAACTATTAGCGTGAGGGTTAGTTATAATCGAGATAACTTATAAATAAAATCAAAGCAAACAAACAAACAACTTCTAACTATTAAAACTTCATAACAACTAAAAATTAAAATTTCACAAAATTTTACCGAGGCATCCATCCGTTCGGTATTAGAACCCCTCCGATCGGATAGTTGAATCGTTAAAACTCAGATTTGCCCAACTGAATCGGATGCGGGCAGCATCCGATCGGTTAGATCGAATTTTTTCTAAATTTTTTTTTTATTTAAAAACTAAATTAAGACACCCTTTTTTTTTAATTTCTAATAATTAAAAATAAACTAATTCATTAAACATTAAAAACACATAATTAACAACTTAATGATCTTTAAACTAATTAATTACTTTATTAACTTGATTAAACATTAAACTCATTAACTATCACAATTAAGAAAAAAACTCTTAAACTACCAATTATTAAACTAAAATTAACTCTATTAATTAAAAACATTAAAAACATTAAAGGCATGTAAAAAAAACTATTCTTATTACCCTATTTAATTAACTTAATTAATTCTAACACTTAAATACATTAAACATAACATTAAATAAACATAATAACTAAAAATTAATACTTAATCCTAAAAACTAAAAAATTTACCGAGGGCTCCAACCGATCGGATAGAAATCCATCCGATTCGGTTGGCTCTGAACCAAACTTTTTTTTTTAACTTTTTCTTTTTACTACAAAACTTATAAACTAGCAAACCAAACTACCAAGTATTTTAGACAATTCCCCGGCAGCGGCGCCAAAAACTTGATGTGTCGTGTGTAGTGCAAGTTTTAAAAATTTATAAAATCAATTTATCCAATTCTCTAATCAACACATACGAGCAAGTATACTCATCCGTAGTAGTAAAGGTGGGTAAGTTGAGATCGTCTCAAGGGAATTGGGGTTTAGGTTTGCAAAATAAGTTTTGACAAAAAAGATTGTCAATCCTTTTTGGTGTAAATTCTAAGGTAAGAAAAAATCAATCAATCAAAAACAAATATACTTTTGTGTAGTTCCATGATAATTGTATAGAGTAATCTAACAAGTTTGGTGTGACTTGTAATGATGCACAACTTAAAATGAATGATTCACAATCAATGGTTTTTATCATGAGAAATCATTTCTAAGAATTCAATCTCCTAGTTAATTCCTTTCGGCCTTTGTTAACTAGTGCGATAATTCTATTAATCTCTTTGTTGTTTGAAAAGCATTTCTTATCTTAGGAATTCCTACGAATCCTTTCGGCCTATTCTCGTGATGAAATCGTTTCCAAATCCATTTTAATGAGTTAATATGGTGCTTGTCACACACCATAGTCCATACTAATTCGTGCACTAACTTTTTGGAATAAAAACATAAAGAAAATCCTTTCAGCCTTTGTTAATCTTTAAAACTGTTTTTACCAACCAATTAAGCAAGATTAGATTGTATTTCAACAAACTCATAAAACAAGATATGATTTCATGCATCACTATGAAATAAGAATACTCCAACAATTATCACATCGTACACACAAGCATAACCAAAATCACTCCATAATAATCATAATCAAACACAAGTAATCAACCATACTTTCATTCATCTTAAAGTAAAAGTAGTTCATAATAACTCAAACAAGAAATACCTAGTTGTGAAATTACAAGAACTAGAATTGTGAAACTATAGCAACCACTCTCCTCCAATCGCCTATGATCACACGTAAACAACTCCACACTTGGACACAACTCTTGAGACTTGAACTCAAGATTCCCTGGACGTTCTCATAGCAACTACAAGCTTTCGGGCAATGATAATAAGTTTAGCAAGACTTGGTGTAAGCCTTACTAGGTTTTTGGGTTGTCACACTTGTAAACTAGCCAAGGTTCTCTTTAAATAAGTGTAAGAACACTTACTCCTCAAGCAAAAACGTCCCTCAACAGTAAATAACCAAGAAATGATAAGCCACTATGATTATGGGGCTTAAATTCGTCATTAAATGTGTTTTTGTAACTTCAGTCTCCTCCAACCGATCGGTATTGAGATCCAACCGATCAGTTGGATCTCTCGGTAAATTACTTTTCTCCCATCCGAATCGGATGCGGGCACCATCCGATCGGATGGGCCATTCTGCCATGCATACTTTTATTTTTTTCTTCCTTTTCTCGTTACGTGCTTAATCCTTTGTTGTGCCACTATTTCTTCCCATTGAACTTGATCTTTTCTTGATATATAGACATAGAAATCTTGACCTTATCAAATCCTTGAATTCTTGTGTGGTCCTTTTCTCGTTTCTTTCTCGTGATTCTTCAAATGTGCATAATTTCTTCATTTCTTCATCTTTTTATCATCTTTTCCTGTACTTGGCTATATTTACTTGCATATACACTTTTTTCATGATTTAGTAACAAATATACACAAATATAACCAAATATGATGCACAAATCCAACGATAACATGACCAAAATCATGTTCATTTTGAGCGTTATCAGAGCCCGAAGAGAGATGATTGGAAGACGTGCCAATTGTGAGGGATTTCCCGGAAGTTTTTCCAGAAGACCTACCTGGACTCCCGCCAGCCAGACAGATCGAATTTTAAATCGATTTGGTTCCAGGAGCCGCGCCTGTAGCGCGAGCACCCTATCGGTTAGCACCAACGGAATTGCAAAAGTTTTCTGATCAGTTGGCTGAACTATCAGGGAAAGGTTTTATTAGACCGAGTTCTTCGCCTTGGGGAGCTCCGGTCCTGTTTGTTAAGAAGAAGGATGGATCCTTCAGAATGTGTATCGACTATCGGGAGCTGAATAAGCTAACCATCAAGAATCGATACCAACTCCCGAGAATCGACGACCTATTCGATCAACTACAAGGTTGATCCGTTTACTCCAAGATTGACCTGAGATCAGGTTATCATCAACTCCGAGTCCGGGAAGAGGATATCCCGAAGACTGCATTCAGAACCCGATATGGCCACTATGAATTCCAAGTTATGCCATTCGACCTAACTAACGCACCAGCTGTATTCATGGACCTCATGAATCGAGTGTGTAATCCGTACTTGGATAAATTCGTGATCGTGTTCATTGACGATATCCTGATATACTCTAAGAATGAGAAAGAGCACGAGGAGCACCTCCAGCTAATCTTAGAATTATTGAAGAAGGATGAGTTATATGCCAAGTTTTTGAAGTGTGAATTCTGGATATCAACTGTGCATTTTCTGGGCCACGTGATTGATAGTCAAGGCATTCACGTAGATCCCGCAAAGATCGAGTCAATAAAGGATTGGGCGACACCCACAACACCCACAGAAATACGCCAATTCTTAGGACTTGCCGGTTATTACCGAAGGTTTATTGAAGGTTTCTCCAAAAAAGCGAAGCCTTTAACTAAAATGACCCAGAAGAATGTGAAGTACGACTGGGGAGATAAGGAGGAAGAAGCTTTTCAACTCCTTAAGGAAAAGTTGTGTAGAGCACCTATTTTGGCCTTACCTGAAGGTAGTGAAGATTTTGTCGTTTATTGCGATGCTTCACACAAAGGTTTAGGAGCCATGTTAATGCAGAGAGAGAAGGTGATAGGATATGCTTCTCGACAACTGAAAACCCATGAGAAGAACTACACGACCCATGACCTAGTGTTAGGCTCAGTTGTGTTTGCACTTCGAATCTGGAGACACTATCTCTATGGCACAAAGTGCGTGGTGTACACCGACCACAAAAGCCTACAACACATCTTGAACCAGAAGGAGCTGAACATGAGACAGCGCCGATGGTTGGAATTTCTCAGTGACTACGATTGTGAGATCCGTTATCACCCAGGCAAGGCAAATGTAGTTGCCGATGCCCTCAGCAGAAAAGAGCGGATCAAACCTCTCAGAGTCATATCGTTAGGAATGACGATCAGTTCACCGCTTCCAGCGAAAATTCTTGAGGCTCAGGTCGAGGCACTCAAGGAAGATTTACGGAATGCCAGAGAGTGAGAATGGCTTCGTAAAGAGATCCGATGGAGTTTTGTGTTATGGGGACAGAAGTTGGATCCCGCTATACGGAGGAATTCGTGATTTGATCATGCACGAATCCCACAAATCCAAATACTCCATCCATCCAGGATCCGACAAGATGTACTTGGACTTGAAAAAGCTATACTGGTGGCCAAACATGAAGGCCGATATAGCTGAGTACGTCAGTAAATGTTTAACGTGTTCGAAAGTCAAGGCTGAACACCAGAGACCATCCGGCCTACTTGTACAACCTGAAATTCCAGAATGGAAGTGGGAGCGCATAACTATGGACTTCATCACCAAACTGCCAAAGACATCGAGCGGTTACGACACGATCTGGGTAATCGTGGACCGTCTCACTAAATCTGCTCATTTCCTTCCTATAAAAGAGAATGATAGCATGGACAAACTTGCCCGGCTATACATGAAGGAAATTGTCGCAAGGCATGGTGTGCCTATTTCTATTATCTCTGATCGAGATAGTCGTTTCATGTCAAACTTATGGAAGTCACTCCAGGACGCATTGGGAACAGATCTCGACATGAGTACAGCTTACCACCCTCAGACTGATGGTCAGAGTGAAAGGACCATTCAGACATTAGAGGACATACTGAGAGCTTGTGTGATTGACTTGGGGAACGGCTGGGATAGGCATTTGCCTTTAGCCGAGTTTTCCTACAACAACAGCTACCACACCAGCATCAAGGCTGCACCATATGAAGCACTTTATGGCCGTAAGTGTAGATCGCCGATATGTTGGGCTGAAGTCGGAGAAAGCCAACTTACCGAACTAGACCTAGTCCACGAGACTACCGAGAAAATTGTGCAGATCAAGAACCGAATGCAAGCGGCTCATGACCGTCAAAAGAGCTATGCCGGCAAGAGGCGAAAACCCCTTGAGTTCCAAGTGGGTAATAAGGTGATGTTAAAGGTCTCGCCATAGAAAGGCGTGATAAGATTTGGTAAACGTGGGAAGTTGAACGGTCGTTATATTGGACCTTTTGAGATTCTTGCCAGAGTCGGGCCGGTAGCCTATCGACTCGCATTACCATCCGAGCTCAGCGCTGTACACGATGTTTTTCATGTAAGAAACTTGAAAAAGTGTTTATCTGACGATAACGTTGCCATTCCTTTGGAGGAAATTAAGCTTGATGAGAAACTGAACTTCATCGAGGAACCAATTGAAATCATGGACTGAGAACTTAAACATCTAAAGCAGAGTCGTATCCCAATCGTAAAGGTCCGTTGGAACTCTCGCAGAGGTCCCGAGTACACTTGGGAGCGAGAGGATGAAATCAAGCGAAAGTATCCTCATCTCTTTTCGAATTCATCGAGTGACGTGAATTGAAATCCAGGACGGATTTCCCCATTATCTGGGGAGACTGTGACAAATGGTAATTTTCACACTTTAAGTTAATAATAAATATTTATTTATTATTTTTAAACCGAGCATTTCTATGCATAACTGCATGTTTCTGTGAATTTCTGAGCATTTCTGAACATTTTTGGGGAGCTGTCCCTCATACTGTAGCTTACAGTCACTGCTGAAAAAGTCTATTTTTGTCAGTAAGCGTAAATTATTCTATTTCTGGTAGTTACTGACAAGTTTCGTATTTAACCGAGAAGCTTTCTCGTATTTACTGAAAAACAACCCCACACGCGTACCGACACTACAGTATATATGGTAGCAGTCGAATAAATACATTTTTGAGCAAATAATAATATTTTATTATTATTTTGACGAAAACGTTGATAAAAACTTTATTTTACGTATACGTGTCCAAAAACATCAAACCGGGACTTTACGGTAACATTTAAGCTTATACTGACACACGATACACCAACGAGGATCAAAAACCCATTTCCCCCTCTCTCTCTCTTGTCGTTTGCCACCCAAACTCAACACAAAAAGGCAAAAATATTATCCTAAATGATCCTTAGTGCTAGATGATGTAAGTAAGATTTGTTTCTTACTTAAAATGCAACACATAGCAATTCACATACACACTTTCATCTAATAGAATTCCTTGATCATTTTTTACTTCTCCCATTCGACCTAACCAGAGAATTCAAAATCTGCAAAAATCATTTGAAGTTTGAGCTAATCGGGTTGTACTTTCAAGAGTTTTGGGTTAATCGGAAAGTATTGTGGGTAAATTTGGTGCAATTTGGAGTCTTTTTGGTCCCATTTATCAAGAACATTGTAAGGGTCCTCAAAACTTTTTCAATCTTGCTCATTACATGATCTTATGATGTTTAAAGATGTTACCAAGTGTTAAATGTTTATGTTTTGTTAAATTGAAAAGGCTAGGGTTTGATATATGTTTACTAGTGCTCGACTTTTTGAAAGTTTTATACAAATTAGGTTATTTCTTGCTTGTGTGGTAAATCTTGTTGCTTGTGGTACTAGTTTGATGATACAAATGTGATTAGTGTTAATTACACCAGTTTAAAACGAAATATACACTTATTTGGGTATATGCACAAATCAGCTAACTTTTATACAAAACAAAGATTGGGGTTTTGAAAAACATAAAATTTTGGCTCAAGTGGTGAAATGGTGAAATTAGTGCTTAATAGCTTATTTTGAATAGCTTATTGAATAAGCTATAGCTTATTGTGTTTGACTTATTTTTGGGTTTTTAGGTCGTACGGTTCACCTTGTGTAACCACTGTGAAAATTTCACTTTCTAATAAACTATCTTATAGAAAAACTTGTCCTTTTCTACGTGTAAAATTTTTTTTTATTATTTATTATTTATTTATTTATTTGATTTGAGCATAACTGTTAACTTATGTAGATCACATCCCTGATAAACGTGCTCGCAACCCAACCTCAGCTGATTTAGTATTTAAACCCCTTTTACCTAAAACCTTATAAGATTTCATTTACCACTTTACGTTATTTCGTTAACGCACATTTAAAACTAAACGTTTTCTATTTGATAAGAGTATTATGAAACCTTAAATTACTATAACAATATTTATAAATAACAAAACCCTAGAAATACTAAAGTATAATTTATCTGATTAATGTACAAGTATCTAAAGCATAAAAACCCTAATTCCATAACAACCCCCGGTAAAACCCTAATTTTAGGTAAATATGATTTTATTTACAAAACTTACAAACCTAATTTATTTATATAATATTTTTATAAAATATAAATGTACAAGTCATTTAAAGCCAATGTACAAGTCTTTTATGCATAAAAGCTATATATTTATAAAAACCTTATTAAAACCCTAATTAAATTTATTTAAAAGCACAACTTACAAGTTTTTCATACACGAACCTTAAAAATTAATTTTTCTAAACTCATTAAATATTAGTACAACTCCCTAAACCTAAGGTACAACCCTCTAATGCATAAAAATTTAAAAACCTATTTAACTCCCTTAAAACTCTAATAAAAATTTATTTAAATTATATAAATTAAGTAATTGTTAAAATTATATTTTTCTTATTTTATAAACCCTAGTACAACCTCCTTAAACCTAAAGTACAACTTACCAATGCACCAAATTATTTTCCTTTAATCTTATGTAATTCGAAATACCTATAAAATATTTAAGGAAAACCCTAAAATAATATCTAGGTAATCTTTAAGCTTTAAAAACCCTAAACTAAACCCTAACCTTAAAATACCACAACTTAAAGCCTAATGTACAACTACTTAAAGCTTTATTCGAACCAAATTCTTCTAAATCCTATAACCTAGTTCGAACTTAATCACAACCAAACCAAATATCTATTTTTCTTAAACTTTAAGAGACCAAAAGTGAGAACCATAACCCTCCACATCCCCCTCCTCTAGATTATAAAACTTGTATGGTTTTGAAAGCACCACATCACCTCCCCTCCCCAAAACCATGCGTACAACCCTCCCCCTCCTCACACTTGTCATTCAACCAAATTCAGCCACATCATCACATTTCAACAAAAATCTAGCAAACCCTAATTCATACTTCCTTCTATAAATACCAATGCCAAAAGTCTCATTTCCCCTCATCCCTAAAATCGACACACCAATACAATACCATTTCCACTCCCTTCTGAAATCCATAGCCAAATATAATCTAGATAAAAACCTTAGAAGGCCTAGAGGTGAGGAGATTCCCTAGTAACCAAGATTTGAACCCAAGTTATATTAAAACCCTACTCGAGCCAAACCCTAAGTAAGTTATACTAACTCTTTTTAATTCAGTTTATTTTATGTTATATATACTTAAGAACATCACCTAATAATCACAAAAATGAAACAAGATTAAAAACCATAAGTTTTCTTTTCTTACTTTCCTTTTTTCTTGTTACTGATCGAGTAGAAAATCCAAACGCACCTTAAGTGCTCGAGATTTTGTAAAAACAAACCAAGAACATATAAAACATGTTAAAACATATGTAATATTATCATATCCTACATGAAATCCTAGTTAAAAATGTTTAAAAATATTAAAACCCAACCGGGTTTCTTTTCTGTGGTTCTATCGAGCAAAAAACCACCCCACAAGGCCCAACTTTCGACCCAAAAACCAATTATCAAACGACCTTTATAAAATATAATTTTTGGTATGTCTAAAGACCACTTGACTAACTTAATTTAGGAGCAAGAATCAAATAAAAAGGTTAAGCGAGTCAAAAGATATCGAGTCCCCAATATTGATCTATATCGCTAAAAATAAAAGTTAAGAATTCCAGTTATTGTTTTCAGTTTTGTCGACCAACTCACCCTACTTTAGACCAAGTTTTTGACCTTTAGATGATCTCTAAAAATTCTGTCTTTTTAATATGTTAAATACCACCTAGCTAAGTTATTTTAGAAAGAAGAATCTTCAAAATTTATCGAACGAGTTAAAAGTTACTTGTGTCCAAAATTTGCTCGATCGCTAGTCTTAAAACTTGATTTCCACATTTTATTAAACCATGTTCTAGTCGATCGACTTTGAGTAAAAATTTTCAAACACCAAATGATTTTCATAAATTACGAAACTTGGTATGTTTTAAGATCACCTGGCTAACTTATTTTAGAAAGAAAAATCATGTAAAATGATTGAGCAGTTTAAAAGTTATCGAGTCTTAAAAATGGTTCTATCGCTAAGGCAAAACCTATTTTCCAGATTTATATTAAAACTTGTTTTCACTCGCTCGAATTCAGACATATTTTTCGAACATCAAACGATTTTCAGAAATAATGAAATTTGACATAATCAAAGACGACCCAGCTAGCTTTAACTAGGAACAGAGAACACGTAAAATGATCTATTCTTCATTAAGTTAATCAAGTCCAAAACTCTAGCGTAGTCACTAATTTCATGCGTATTATTTCTAAATAAATTAGAGTTTTTATGGGCCGATTTTGTAAATATCACATAGTTAATTTAATCAAGGATTAATTTTGTCAACAATTAATATAAGAGTAGAAAGTATCATTTTCAAAACTCCAGGGTATAAACTGTCATTTAACCAAAGTTCAATGGTAAAAGTTGTAATTTTACAAAAGATCAATGGTATAAAATTATAATACTTGAAACTTTAAGAACCAAAAACATAATATTTTATAAAAGTTAATATTATCATTATTTTTATTTGCGATTTAATAATAATAAATGTAATACGTTTATATTAATAACCAACGAACGAAATATATATTTAACAAACAAACGAAGTATTTACTTAACATACGAACATAACAAAAACATAAAAATAAGAAATACAATAAATCTTATAACTTTTGAAGAAACTTCATGTTGTCTCAAATATTAACATTTAATCAACAACCAAAACATTACGAAACGAACATTGGAAACATATATATATTCAGAAATGATTACTGAGACTTGACATAACCAACCCAGGTTGCGAGCCGGAGACGTTTATCAACTTTGTTTAACTTTGTTTTCCATCCAGATTGTTCAGGTGAGTTTATAGTCCCACTTTTCTTATTTATACGTTTTTCCAAATATGTGGGGAGATACACGCTATCAAACCGAACACAAGTATTTTCCTGATTGTACTGTCCCTTATTATTAAGATTGTATTTATTAAAAGACCCTCATATCATGCACCATTAGTCACCCGCAGGGTGAGCGCGAATATAGTGAATAGATCTATTGGCCTGACGACCCATTTGTACTAATCGGATGGATATCTTCGTGGTAGCCGGTTAGGCAGATGCATTATATTTGATTTCTTAAACTCGGGGGCAAGACCACTCTCATTTAATTATGTTTGTGGAACCTGGAAACTGTTAACGCATTGCGTGTCATGAGGTTTAGTGCAATATTCTGAATTATGATTGAACTGATTTCTTTACTATTTATCTTGTGTTCAAAACTGATTGTTACTTTAAACACTATAGATTCACTCAACCTTTGTGTTGACTTTTTAAGCATGTTTATCTCAGGTAACTAGGAGTATGGCTATCGGCACGGAGTGGCTGTGGACTTTCTTTTTATAATAAAAGTGTCCACTTTGTTATCATTCAATGAATAATGTATTTTTTTTACACATTTCCAAACCTCCCTCTGTGACCTATATTATGTACTCTGATATTAAATAAATGAATGATAACAATTTTTATTTAAAAACGTCTCTTTTCGAGTCGTTTTCTATTCTCATGACTGTGAACCATGAAGTAATACCCCAAATTCATATTTCGCTGCGTATATCAAAAACGGGGGTGTTACAGAGTGGTATCAGAGCTCATGGTTATAGAGAACCAAATATTTTCAAACATTGGACTATAACCATTTTTTCACAAAAACTTAACAAAAGTCCTCCGTCCCACGCCGATGTTAAAACGTTATTGATATGTAATTTATTGTTAATTATTTAAACTGCATAAATAAAATATTTATAACTATAGAGTGGTTACAGAATCCTGACTTCCCCTATCCGACCTATCCCTCTCATCTCCAGACTCAAAATAGAACCGTACTTAGAGCCTTATCTATTAGGATCATTATTAGAAACCGAACCATTATACTAGAGACACAGAATCCTTAACCTACCACATGGAATGTTAATAAAAGGACCTTGTATTAATTGTTTTGTAAAAACAATTAATCAAGTTATTAATTACCAGTGGTTAAACCTAGACCTACCATGACTTTACCTAGGATTATTATGATACCTTAGACCTACCATGACTAGGCTATGACTGTAGAAATTCCCCCTAGGAAAAATCTCGGAAGAGAACTTGATGAATGAAGAGAAAGTTGCTGAACCTCAGCTTTTTATTAGTTTGTTCCTTAGCAAGAATAAATATACATCCCCATCAGCATGATCGTCAAACTGAAAAGTTAACTCGGAAGAGTTTCTGGTAACCACTAAATCAGATTTATACCTATCAGCTTTTGTACAATATCTTGGCCACGGGATATGTAGCATAAATATGACGCTTGTACTAATTTTGTTATATATAACAAATTAGCAAGTTATTTATGACTATATGTGGTTTCGATTTTGTTGTATTTTGCTGTGCATGGTATCGGTTGATGTGGGCCAGTGATGATCATCTTACATACGCGTATGATATTTGGACATGTTGTGACCTTATGATTATCATGAGTTTTACCTTGATAATCTAACATGGACAAAATATAAACGTATGTTTTATTGTGGTAATAATAAAAATCTAGGAAGAATAACCAAACCTACCAATACCCGTACCCTAGGATAACCAAAAGCGAAAACTCGATGATAGAAAGACCATCATCTTAACTTAAGGATTTCCCAACCTAGAAATTAAGCAATGTATTACACCTAAGAAAAGAACTTTAATAGAAAACTTGATGATAGAAAAACCCTAATGCCAATAGGAAAACTGTGGCTGGTGTAAAAGAAAACTAGAACTCATTAAGGAATCCCAACCATGTCCTAGGATGAATTTAGTATTTAAGCAGAGGATAAATCCCTGTAGGAGATGAATTGAGGTTTAGAACTCTCTAAGTTGTATTCCCTTCCAAATCTTACTTGGGTTACGATGGATGTGACCTAAGTGAAACAACTACCTTTCTGCTATATAAATCCTCATTTTGTAATAAACTCCGTAATAAACTCAGCTTCTATTCCATCTATTTTGCTCATAGGTATTTCGTAGTCTTCCACTATTAGGAATTAGGTTTACTCCTAACCAAACAATAGACGGATCTACCCTGTAGAATCCTTAGACAAACCTTAAGATTTATTTCGAGGATTACCTTAGTATCACCCTAGAAATTCCTGACCTACCACCGTAATATGAACAAAAATCTTCTTAATCTCTTGAAAAATATTTATGAAGTCATTTTATAAAAACAAAACGTTGAGCACCATCTAAAACAATTTGAAAAATATAAAATACCACAACAACTGGACCAAATATCACATCCTTCAGTCCTCAGTTATGCATAGCCTGGCCAACTATGCCTAAACTAGGAAGAATCATGTCATAATTGGACAGTTATCTTTTCAGATTTTCTAATAACAATTTTCATTCAAAAGCAAAATATTGAAACAAAACAAAATGTTTATAAACTATCACTTTTGATTTAATACAATAGAAGTCTACATCTACTGCTCATTACCTCAAAAATAGGAATTCAACAATATTATGGATAGAAAAACCCTAAGAAATCCACAAGGACTTATAGTACAAATTTTATTTAGACCCCGTGAAAATTCATACATAACGAAATCACTAGCATCGGAAGTACTAGGATTACAATGACTCCAAGGTAAGGAATAGAATCACTGAAAGGTTGACCGGCCATCACCACTAAGACTCCCATCAACACCACGATAGCTAGTGTAATCACTGGATGGATCCTTTTGATTACCCTGTGTAATAGGAACCGACAAAAACAATAGGTATAAGACCAAACCTAGACCGTAAACACATAGGCGAATAAGATTTATTGAGAATTATATAGAATTGAGAAAAGATCATTACCTACATAACTTGTCAACTCCGATAGCTAGGAACCCGAATGGCATTAGAGTCGCCACAACATAGATCATGAACTCATAGTCTTCCTTAGGAACATACTTCAAAAAGAAAACCCCGAGAACGATATGAAAGATTGCTAGAAAAGTAAAGAGGTGCGGCATTTTGAGGTTTTTAGAAGAGAATTTGATAGTGAAAGAATGAGAATTGAAAATGAGGTATTTATAGGAGAAAAACTAGCCGTTATATAGTCGTTAAATCGACCGTTAAAATGCATTGTTCATCGAACTTTGGAAATCTGACCGTTGGAATTGCTATTCACAGCCTTAGATTTATTAGGTGGCCAAACATTCAAATTTAGTTCATCCAGTAGGAATAAGACTGACCAAACTACGTTCCCTTAGGTATCAAATGGAAATTCCTAGACAACTCTTTTAGGCCAAAACTATAATTGAGGATCTAGTAGCAAGATGATATTATTGGAGACATAGGACATAAGAATAAGATAATGTTATATTATTTTTAACTTGAGGCATTTTAAGCATATCAAACTCTCATCGCAACCCAAATCGTTGTACGATTTCCCATTCTCATATTTCCTATCTAGGTTAGAAAAAAACTAGGCCTGACTATTCCTATACTTCACTTTTCCCAATCTCTCAACCAACATAGACTGAATCTCGGGACGAGATTCCCTCAACGGAGGGTGACTGTAACCACTGTGAAAATTTCACTTTCTAATAAACTATCTTATAGAAAAACTTGTCATTTTCTACGTGTAAATTTATTATTATTATTTATTATTTATTTATTTATTTGATTTGAGCATAACTGTTAACTTATGTAGATCACATCCCTGATAAACGTGCTCGCAACCCAACCTCAGCTGATTTAGTATTTAAACCCCTTTGACCTAAAACCTTATAAGATTTCATTTACCACTTTACGTTATTTCGTTAACGCACATTTAAAACTAAACGTTTTCTATCTGATAAGAGTATTATGAAACCTTAAATTACTATAACAATATTTATAAATAAAAAAAAACCCTAGAAATACTAAAGTATAATTTATCTGATTAATGTACAAGTATCTAAAGCATAAAAACCCTAATTCCATAACAACCCCCAGTAAAACCCTAATTTTAGGTAATTATGATTTTATGTACAAAACTTACAAACCTAATTTATTTATATAATATTTTTACAAAATATAAATGTACAAGTCATTTAAAGCCAATGTACAAGTCTTTTATGCATAAAAGCTATATATTTATAAAAACCTTATTAAAACCCTAATTATATTTATTTAAAAGCACAACTTACAAGTTTTTCATACACGAACCTTAAAAATTAATTTTTCTAAACTCATTAAATATTATTACAACTCCCTAAACCTAAGGTACAACACTATAATGCATAAAAATTTAAAAACCTATTTAATTCCCTTAAAACTCTAATAAAAATTTATATAAATTATATAAATTAAGTAATTGTTAAAATTATATTTTTCTTATTTTATAAACCCTAGTACAACCTCCTTAAACCTAAAGTACAACTTACCAATGCACCAAATTATTTTCCTTTAATCTTATGTAATTCGAAATACCTATAAAATATTTAAGGAAAACCCTAAAATAATATCTAGGTAATCTTTAAGCTCTAAAAAACCCTAAACTAAACCCTAACCTTAAAATACCATAACTTAAAGCCTAATGTACAACCACTTAAAGCTTTATTCGAACCAAATTCTTCTAAATCCTATAACCTAGTTCGAACTTAATCACAACCAAACCGAATATCTATTTTTCTTAAACTTTAAGAGACCAAAAGTGAGAACCATAACCCTCCACATCCCTCCTCCTCTAGAATATAAAACTTGTATGGTTTTGAAAGCACCACATCACCTCCCTTCTCCAAAACCATGCGTACAACCCTCCCCCTCCTCACACTTGTCATTCAACCAAATTCAGCCACATCATCACATTTCAACAAAAATCTAGCAAACCCTAATTCATACTCCCTTCTATAAATACCAATGCCAAAAGTCTCAATTCCCCTCATCCCTAAAATCGACACACCAATACAATACCATTTCCACTCCCTTCTGAAATCCATAGCCAAATATAATCTAGATAAAAACCTTAGAAGGCCTAGAGGTGAGGAGATTCCCTAGTAACCAAGATTCGAACCCAAGTTATCCTAAAACCCTACTCGAGCCAAACCCTAAGTAAGTTATACTAACTCTTTTTAATTCAGTTTATTTTACGTTATATATACTTAAGAACATCACCTAATAATCACAAAAATGAAACAAGATTAAAAACCATAAGTTTTCTTTTCTTTCTTTCCTTTTTTCTTGTTACTGATCGAGCAGAAAATCCAAACGCACCTTAAGTGCTCGAGATTTTGTAAAAACAAACCAAGAACATATAAAACATGTTAAAACATATGTAATATTATCATATCCTACAGGAAAACCTAGTTAAAAATGTTTAAAAACATTAAAACCCAACCGGGTTTCTTTTCTGTGGTTCTATCGAGCAAAAAACCACCCCACAAGGCCCAACTTTTGACCCAAAAACCAACTATCAAACGACCTTTATAAAATCTAATTTTTGGTATGTCTAAAGACCACTTGACTAACTTAATTTAGGAGAAAGAATCAAATAAAAAGGTTAAGCGAGTCAAAAGATATCGAGTCCCCAATATTGATCTATATCGCTAAAAATAAAAGTTAAGAATTCCAGTTATTGTTTTCAGTTTTGTCGACCAACTCACCCTACTTTAGACCAAGTTTTTGACCTTTAGATGATCTCTAAAAATTCTGTCTTTTTAACATGTTAAAGACCACCTAGCTAAGTTATTTTAGAAAGAAGAATCTTGAAAATTTATCGAACGAGTTAAAAGTTACTTGTGTCCAAAATTTGCTCGATCGCTAGTCTTAAAA